>JACCIC010000174.1:1190000-1237993 GCA_018907035.1 Sycobia sp. Sy_11 | reverse complement strand
CTGATACGTATCTTGGTGGTATTCGTTCGCGAAGTAGAGACGCCAAGCTATAGTCTCTCACTAACTTCAGCAAATATGAAGGAGTGAGGGAAAAATTGAAAGCAGTATTCATCTAACTATTAAAAATAGAAGATATATAGCAATTTTTCGCTTTCGCTTTTGCTTAATTTCTATCAGTCTTTTTCTTTTCTCTAAAAAATAATTTTATGTTATATATAGTGCTTGTGGCAGTTATTTTATCGTGGTGAAATTTATTATTATAACCTAAGTTTTTTGATTTATAAAGGACAGCTAGCGGTGAAATTTTCACCAAACAGCAATCAAAGATTAACGGGCCAGCAACGTGTTTGTGTTCTATTCAGAAGTAAGTCATCATTTATTTTTTTTTAGTTTGATCAAACGCGGAAATAAATTATACGGTACCGGCTAGTTGTAATATGAACAACTAGCTACGGCAATAAAATTCGATAATAATCGCGTATGAATTAAGTTTTAATTGTTGTAGCGGTATTACCTGTAGTTGTATTTGCTTGTGTATGTGAGCGTTGGTTCGAGCGTGACCCACACATACACAAACATAAGCTAACCTATATTAAATAGCTTGAGTCAAGAGAGAGCTTGAAACAAAGAGTCATATATATAGTGTTACCATATAAGTTCATATTATATGTCGAATGAGAAAGAATTTTTATTTTATTCATTCGTGGTCATTTTTGTATTACTTATAATATTAAAATAAAGCTTCGATTCAATCGAGCAAATAAGAGATAGTGGGTGTACACACAGTTAGAAAATAAGGTTAGTTAATTTATAAAACTAATAGGGTTTATAATTAAATATAATTCTGTTTTTCTTAATAATAAATAATTAGTTTTTTTATAAATATTTGTTTGTTTGAAAAGAATTATTAAAATAATTTCCTATTTCCTTATTCAAATAATAAAATTATAAATATTTTTTTTTGCCCCTATTTGGTATAAAAATTGTATTTTTATAAATAGTTGTCAATAAAATATTTAACTAAACCAGATCGAAATTTTTATAAAATCAATTGCCAAGGGTAAAACTGAAGGGCCGTGCAGTAAGAATAAATTCTTACTAAGAAAATAATAAAATATTGATAAATATAGAAATATAATATTCATTAATAATATTTATAAGAAATTTATAATTATGTATAAATTGAAAATTATCTTATTCAATTATTTTATCCGGCGAACGTACGAGCGTGAATTGATAAGTTTTCGGCCTGACCAACAGATGGCGCCACTAGGCCTCCCTTGAGGTGGCGTTCTATAGTACCATCCTTAGATAGTTTGTAGCTATAGTTTCAGTCCGATCGCCATGTTGGTTTAGGTTTGAGGGCACGCTGAACAAGACGCCTCTGTGTTTTTCGTAAAAATGGAAAAGCTGGAAAATCGTGCTGTCATAAAATACTTTTATTTGAAAGAGTTAATGCCGAAGGAAATGAAAGAAGAGATTACTGAACCCTAGCTCGGAGCTCAGTGCGCGGACAGTGCGGGTGTGGGCGTGGAGGGCAAGGGAGGGTGGAAGGATTTACGACTCCCGGTGACACATCATGAAAGGCGCGAGCCAGGACTTATGACGCGCGCGCGCGCATTAAAACGAGATAGTAAACGCGCGCATACGGGTGTATGCAAAGCGGGCGGCAGCGAGAGAGGGGGAGAGTCAGTCGTATTAATAGAGAGGCGCCGGCGCGAACGGGCGCGACCGAAATAAGCGTCGGAGGATGCGGGGGGGGGTTGCTTTAACTATACGCACACCTTCTGCATCCCTTTGCCCCCTTGCCGCGTCGTTCGGGTTGTAAATTTTTTTGCCCCCATCCGCGAGCTGCCGGGTGTTGGTGGTTGCGGCGGCACTTGACGCCGAGAGACTCGTCGCTCGCGACTTTTGTACCCGCCGGGGTGAACGCACTTGGGTGGGTGGGAGAGGTGCGGCATTGACATTGCGCCCGGGAATACGGTTTAGCTAGCGCGTCGCTCGGTGGGAGGAAAGAAAACTCGATGCGATCGAGGGAGGCGTCTGCGCGGGAAAACACTCTCAATTTGGCGTTGTATAAGCGTAATCCAAGCGAATTTTTGCGTTGATTCGTAACCGTTGACGAAACTTGGGTACACCACTACACTCCTGAAACCAAAAAACAGTCTACACAGTGGATTGGACCAGGGGGACCAACTCCAAAGAAGGCAAAAACATTTTTTTCGACGAACAAGGTTATGGCTACTGTTTTTTGGGATGCAAGAGATATTATATACATTGATTACCTTGAAAAGGGTAAAACTATCACTGGTCAATACTACGCAAACTTATTGCAACGTTTGAGCCACGAAGTGAAAATTAAATGACCTCATCTGGCGAAGAAACAAATCTTGTTTCATCACAATAACGCGCCAGCGCACACGTGAATCGTTGCGATAGCTAAAATAAAGGATCTTAAGTTTGAATTGACGCCGCAACCTCCCCACTCTCCAGTCTAGCCCCGAGTGACTATTATCTGTTTCCTAACCTCAAAAAATGGCTTGGCGGTAAGAGATTTGCGTACAATGAAGAAGTAATCGATGTTGTAAATGGGTATTTGAGGAACTTGACGAATCAGTCTATAGAGATAGCATTACTAGACTAGAACACAGCTATGAGAAATGTATTAGCCTTGGAGGAGATTATGTTGAGAAATAAAAAAAAAATCTTAAAAACGTTGTTTTTCTTGGTCATGCCGGAAACTTATCAATCTACCCTCGTAAGTCCATCCTTGGCGACGGTTAATATATAAATTATTATATTCTATATTAATAGTAACAGGACTGGGTAAATTAGAAGGGATACACTAAGGTTGTATTTTGTATGTTGCCAACCTAGAACCCTGTTACAATTGGCGCCCGAGTATTTTTAAAGGTAATTGTTTTAAAATAAAGTAAAATCTGACTGTCCTATCACCTTTACCTAATTTAAGATCTGCTATAGTTGTCCAATGTTTCGAGTTCGTTACGAATGCTCATCAGGGATTAAACTAAAATTGTTTTTGAATTTGTTTGGCAACAAAATATTCAAACCTTTGAGTTTTGTTTTCATTGACTGAATTCATTGAAAATATTACAATTTATAATTTTTGATTACATAGGATCATAAATTTTGAATGTTTACATATTCCGACAATTTTTAACATGTTTGAGAAAAATACATCATAGAATTATATTCAGCGTCCCAAGGAAAAAATCAGGCACCATCTGTGTTGAAAAAAATTAATTTTTCCGTACGTACTAGTACATTAAATAATTGATGGTGGAAGTTTTTTTGTAGAATTTATTATTTATTAAAGTAAACCTCGTATATTTTAATAAGATTTATTTAAAAAATTAATGTATTTACATAAATATACGTTGCAATGCAACAGAACTTTCCGACGGAAGCTGGCAACAAAATGCGTTCCAATCATCCAGGAAATCTCTTTGACATAACTTCATGAATTGAATGACATTATTTTTTGTTTCTACAATATTAAAAATACAACATATAAATGTAAATTTTCAGTATAGAATTACTGTTCTATTGAAATAACATATAAATTTACCTTCATCTGTACTTTCATTTTGAAGGAGATTCACAGATGCTTTCAGAAGTGCATTTATATGCGGTCGAAGTATTGAATGACCATTTCTATAAAGTTCTAAAATACACTTAAAAACTGTTTTATTTTCTTCTAAATCTTCTTGTAAAGGCAGATGACTGACAAATACAGGAAAAACTTGTTCTAAAGGAATTATTGAATAATTTGTGATAATAAGTCGAGCTAAAGCCCCAATAATATTATCTCGAACTCTAGCGTGTGATTCTTTAGAAATTGAATTTGAGAGGACTTGTAGTATATCAAGATAATGTCTAAATAGCCATATGAATGGAAAATAAGTGTTTATATTTAGTTTGATAAGTTTTATAAACGTGTAAAAAACAAATCTTATGATAGTACCATTTTATTCCTTTTTTAGGCCTACGATGGCTCAATTGCTTGAGCTAAAGATTAGTAATTTGATGAACTGTGTTCAAATCTCAGCCTTATGTAATAATTAGCATGTGCTTTGTTTATAATTACAACGTTGACCACTGTCTTTAGATATTACATCAGTATTAGGATCATAAATAGAACATTAAAATAATATAAAAAAGCTTATTTTTGTTTGAGCAATAAAAATAGTGGAACTTCATTATACATGAAATTATTCCTTATGAAACAAGAAATAATCTGTTTAGCCATTTTTTCTTTTTTCTTTAATTAAAAATAGTACTTTCTTTTAATTAAAATAGACATTTTTTTTTCTTTGAAATAATAGCTTACTGTATAAACAATCGAAACGTATATTTTTGGCTCATTTTGTAAATTAATTTCATTTAAAACGAACCATGTATAGCATTTTTTCTAATCTTAAAGCAAGCCCTCATATTATTGGAGTTTAAAAATAAGGGCATAAAACGATGAAGGCGAAGTCGAGCAGAAACATAGTAGGTAAAAAAATAAATGAACATTGCTAAAGAAATTGCCGGATTTCATCAGTGGCCCTATAGAGTAGATCACAGTATTTAAGTAAGGCTTTTTTATATGTTTAATTGAATTTAAAAAATTGAAACAATGTCCAAATTTCTCGAGACGACGTTTACGGAGAGTATTATTTTCGGACGATAGAATATTCTCGGAACGACTGCTATAGAGTTTTGTGATAAGAAGGTAAAGTACGCTGCAGGTAACCAGGGACGACTTCTACTGAGAGTTTGAGTATTCAAATGGTAGAATACGAATCTTTTCATAGAAGTCGTGCCGTCATATCTGGACATCGTCTTCTACCGTCCGAACACGCAATTCCCTGTAGAAATTAACCCGAGGCATTTGGATATTGTATTCTACCGTTCAAACATGAAAATCCCATTAGAAGTCGTCCCTACCAACCTGGACATTGTTTCCCAAAAACTAAACACGAAATTTCCCGTAGAAGTCGTTCCAAAACGTCTGGACATCTTTTTAAAACTTCCCAGCATGAATCTCCTCATAGAAATCGTTCCAAAACACGTTGACATCGTTTCCTACGATTTAAACATGATACGCTCCGTGGAAATCGTTCGGAGACACCTGGACATTGTTTTTTTACCGTTCGATCATGAAAGTATAAATAGAAGATGTCCCGAAGAAGCTAGACATCCTTTTCCTACCGACTGAACGCAATACTCCCCGTAGAAGTCGTTACGAAACACCTAGACATTGTTTCCTATCACTTAAACATCCAACGCCCAGTATAAAATGTCCTGAAGCACCGGGATGTATCGTCAATATTTTAATATTGATGCCAAATGAAATTAAGGCAAATTGATAGTTTGCGACTTACATATTTTTGAAGCGGGACGTTGGATATTGCCTTTTGATGCAGAACTGACAATGTGCTTTATATATAGTTTCGAGATTGTGGGTAAAGAACCCTATTTTGTCATCATTTCTTTTGTTCAAACTAAAAAACTTAAAAAAAAACAGAAATATAATTTGTCGTCACAAATTACGTTCAGTACGATTTGGCATACATAACCACTTTATAAAAAAGACGAAGAAAGAGAAAGAGAGGGAGGGGGAGGGGCGAGAGATTTTCCCAGATACAAGAAAATACAATTTACAAAAATCAAGATATTCATAAGATGTGAGAGTAGTGTCAGATTAATCTGAAGAACAAAAATGATAATAGAGACTAACATCATACTTTCTTTAGGATACGAATCCCAAAGTTGGATATGATCATTCAACTGAACTGCCAGAATTAATAGATTAAGCGGACTACTTTGAATTGATATTTGTGATTCCAAAACGCCACCTAATGGCCACCGGTGAAACTAACTACTAAGACTGTTAATTTGATTTATAATAAAAATAAAACGATTTTCAATAAAAAAATAGAGCCTATGTCCTTCCGAAAAATTTGTAAGAGATGGCGCCACCAATACTGTGCGAGTATTCAATGGTTACATATGTCATAATCAAAGCTTATTCATATGTCAACAATTCCATACTAACACATTAGTTAAAATTTTTTCGCATCATAAATTTTTGATATCGTGAAAATGTCGAAATTTGAGCCGAGTCGACATCATTTGCGGGAAGTTTCACTTTATTGGTTCAATTTGAAGAAATCTGCTGCCGAGACGCATCGATTGCTTCAGGAGGCTTATGGAGAAGGTTGTGTCGATGATTCAAGTGTTCGCGGATGGTTTCGACGCTTCAAAAGCGGTGATTTCGACGTGGAAGACAAGGAGCGTTCCGGGCGGCCGCAAATCTTTGAAGATCGAGAATTGGCGACTTTGCTTGATGAAGATTCTTGTCAAACGCAAGAAAAACTTGCTGAAGCATTGGGAGTTGACCGAACAACCATTTCCAAGCGTTTGAAAGCCATGGGAATGATCCAAAAGCAAGGAAATTGGGTGCCGTACGAACTGAAGCTGAGAGACGTCGAACGGCGTTTTTTCACTTGCGAACAGCTGCTTCAGCGACATAAAAGAAAGGGTTTTCTGCATCGTATCGTGACTGGCGATGAAAAGTGGATACGTTACGATAATCCGAAGCGAAGAAAATCATGGGGACTACCCGGCCATGCATCATCATCGACGGCCAAGCCAAATATTCATGGCGCCAAGCTCATGCTCTGTATATGGTGGGACCAGCTAGGTGTGGTTTACTATGAGCTTCTGAAACCGAATGAAAGGATCACAGGCGAGGTCTATCGACGATAATTGATGCGTTTGAGCCGCGCACTGCGAGAAAAACGGCCACAATACTCCGACAGGCACGACAAAGTTATTTTGCAACATGACAATGCTCGCCCACATGTTGCACCGCCGGTGAAAACATACTTAGAAACGCTCAAATGGGAAGTCCTACCCCACCCGCCGTATAGTCCAGACGTTGCTCCGTCTGATTACCAAAGATATAAAATCTATGTCAAATTTTCAGAGCAATCAGTCAGTAGTTTTTTTGTTTATCGTATACAACAACAAAAACATGCTTTGTCTTTATAAATTAGATTTGAATGATATGAATGTATGATGTATGATATATGATATGATATAATATATGTGACTATTACATTATATTATTTTATATAATCGACTAGAAGCGATGTGCAATTGCATACAGTTAGAGTGTGAATAGAGAAAGCGCACGAAGAGAGAGATATATACTTTCTATAACTTTGTCTCCATGTGGACAAGCAAAAAAAACTCCTTTAGAATTTTCTCTAAGAAAAATACATAATTTTTTTAACTTAATATCGAAACTAGTAGATATGTATCTTATATTCGAAAAAATATTTTTATATATACTTTACCCTTTGTAAATATTTGTATATTTTTATATAAATTCGTAAATATTATAATCTTATTATTTCTAGTATAGATAGTAGATATATATTATTTGTATCCAAACTGTTTCTAGTAAAGTTAAAAAAGGATACGGATATACTGTTTCTTTTCCATAAATGCTAATTCTCCAAGCCCAAAAATTGCATTACTACGAATTTCATCACAAGTATCATTAGTAAGTTTTACAAAAATTGGGAGTAACTCAAGAGCAAATATGGCCGCTTCGTTCTTTAAGGAAGGTAAGCATTCAAGTATTGTACCAATACTAAATGATCTTTGAGCTTCAGAGTTATTGTTTTTCTAAAAACGAAAGTATATTAATCCAATCCTATTAACAATTAATAATGCTAAAGGGCAATACTACCTTTAAGCTTTAGAAAACATATTTTATACTCGATTTGGTAAGATTTCAATGGAAATACAGTATAATTAAATATAGAATAACACTCAACCAAAGTAACAGTTCTAGAAACTCTATATAAAATTTATCTATTAAAAAAAATGCTTCTGTTGAAATTCATTTGTTACATCATTTTTAAAATAATAACTAAAATATAATTTTATCTGTTGAACAATACAGTTTAACAATAGCTCATTAAAGCTAATAACTATTTTTATCGATCTTACAGTTTTTAGAAACTAATATATAAGATCTGCAATTTAAAAACTTCGTACTTGGACGAAAATTAGAATTTTATTTAAAAGATTGTTCATCGCTAACTATAATATATGCCCACAGCTCAGGCAATTTGTGGAATTCGTGCCAAAAAAGTCCTCATCTTTTGAAATCAGGAAAATCAAGACAATTTTTCATATCTTCAGGTTAACTGAAAACATACTCCAGCGAGGTCGTGTGCATCTATTGAAACGAATGAATGTCACAAGGAACAAGATTTCATTTTTTGATTCGTAGTTTTTCACATAATTTTTGATACAATAATTAACGTGTTGTAGATCATGGTCATAGTGGAAAAATAATTTCCCATGTTTGGTCTCTCTTATTATGACTTATTATGTTTATTATGTTACTCTTATTATGTCTTTCTCTCGATCCTCATTTCAAATAAATCAATTATGTTCGGGAGGAATATATGATTTATCATCTGTTAACCTCTTTTCAGCAATTCATTATAGACCAAACCTTTCTGATCCCACCAAATACAGAATTGTATTGCCTATAATGACTCTAGTACGCCGAACTGAACCCACGCCGCCACTTAACCACTTAACCTTCTTTGAAATAACGTAATATATCCACTTTCATCTCCAATAACAATTCGATGAAAAAAACGACTTTTCTGTAGTGCTGAAGAAAAATTCCAAAGTCAAAAAATAATTCATATCGTTTCTTAACGTCAGTTCGTGCGGCATCCAATTTCCTATTTTTCAAATGGATCCCACTTATTTTAAGCGTGTGGAAGTGACTTCACGAGTTACTCCCAACGATGTAGCAAGTTTTTCTTGCTTTCAACATAATTCATCAATATTCTCTTTGACTTCGCTATCAAAATCATCTTTTTTAAAACGCACAAATCACTTTTGACATATTCTCATATTTGAAGCATTTCAGGTTATACTTCTAAGAGTAAACAAGGAGCCTCGGATACAACTTTCTTTAAATTAAACTAATGAAGTAAAATATATTACATTAATAGATGAGTTTTAATATATTTTTTATGTTTTTTAAATTATGACAGTCACCATTCTCAAAAAATCGCGCAGAGAATGGATATGAGGTTAGTAAAAAATTCGAATATTTTAAGTTGTACATCCAATAATTCTAATAACAATTAGACTTCTTTTATTTATAATCACCTGGGAATAAAAATCCGAAATATTAAAAGCAAAATTAATTTGGATAGGATAAAAAATAGACAATCTAACCTGCTCCGTTTTATAAAATTTAAATCACCTGTAATATCTCAGGTTTCGAATTCATGAGCACGAGTACGAGTTCATACTAAAGTGGATAACTAGTCTTTTAATAATAAAATTAAGTTTAATATTAATATTCCAGATCCTACGGGGGTGATGGTACTCAAAGGTATTGTTACAGTTGATATAATTTTATTTGCTTATAAAAAACTTGTAAGATCGGTAAATATAAAAATATTTATTAGCTTATTATATAAATTTACTGTTACGAACAGAATCAAAACTAGATGTAAAAATTAGTATTAAGTCTTTAGCGTTTATAATTTCTAGAATAAAGTTTTTATTAATCGATTCCATTCTAGCTATTATTATAATTAGCTCCACGTAAAATGTTTTAATATTGTTTGAATTCAAATTTAAAATAAGATATTTTCTTTATAGCCGATAGTCATGTTATAGTTTATATGTTTATAGTTATAGTTTAAGAATAGTTTATATGTTATATGTTTATAGTTTAAGAAAGTAGAAGTATAAAGATAAAATTAAATTATGATTTTGATTTTTGGAATTATTTAATCTGATGCATATTAAAATAATGCGTAATAGTTTTTAAGAAATTTTTATAATATTGCGTTGCCATTATATATATAGGATTAGTATTTCTTTTGTAACTAAATATAGTTATAAATTATATTGCGAGAAATGTTTAATTTTAAGATTGGAAGTAATGTAAATAAAAGATTGATATAATATTGTATTTGCGGGAGAATATATGAGCAAGAAATGTTATGCGATCTCCTCGGACAAAACGGCGCCGCACGAATTATAAAAACTGTTTATAAATGATATGTAAGTATATACGAGATATTGAATAATGCTTAACGAAATCAATGATTAGTGATTTGAAATCTTATTTTATAAGTTATAATTTGAAATTTTGAATTGGACCCTGAATGAATTAATTTAATTGGGTTTGAATGGAAATTAATTATTTATTGAAGTCAGGATCGCGAGCAAACCTTTGTTAAAGGCCACAAATTGTATACAACTAAGGTCTACCGCTTGATCTGTACCATGATAGGTAAAATCGAAGATTTTCCTGAAAACTGACTTTTATATGATTTGCAACTAAGGTAATCAAATATTAGTCGGAGGAAAATCTTGAGATTTTGCGAAAGAGGTTTGGACGGTGTCAGATTACCACCTCGGGTTCTCCGACCGTCCGGCTGCGCGAAGTGTTTAGGCTGCGATCGACGAATGGGGCTTATCGCCCGAAATTTGACCCGCGATAAGAAGAGAGTCTATAAAGAGCGCAGAGGGCATTATTCGTATATCGTCTGTATACTAGGTGATTACTATTTATATTTTCCTTTCATTATATATATATATATATATATTAAAATACAATTAGTTCAACATAGTTTTAAACTTGTTATTGTTTTTAAACCTCCCAGCAGTAGTATATTACATTTAATTTAACCTCGCTAAAGTTACCTCTCAAAAATTTACTCCTGTATTATCTCACGAGACCAATAGTCAACTTCCACAATTAAAGTGAAATATATCATTCATTATAAGAATTAAAAACAATATTTTTATTGGGAGGCGAATTTAGTTTCCGATTTTTTTAACGGAAAAAAGATACACGTTAGCTTAATAAAAATATTTTATTTCCTATATTATTCGAGAAATAAGACGATACCGTAGCAAATGAACGATGTCAGTCTCGAGGCGATCTATTCATTCACAAATTCTCGCACGTCTTGAACATGTCGGAAGTGCATATCAACGAGATCGTACTGCATCGATCTGAATAGGTGATAATCAGAAGGCGCTCTGCCTGGCGAGTACGCTGGGTACGGCAACACTTCCCATTAGCACTTGAACAGCATTGTCGTGCAAGAGAATGACTTTACGTATATTGCTCGCGATTGCCGATCTATGTTCGATTAATTTCTGTTACAAATCATTCGTTGGCGTTTGTATACCTTGGCAGTGACGGTTTCATTCGGTTTTAGCAGTTCGTAGTACAGCACACCCTGTTGGTTCCACCAAATGCACAGCAATACCTTTTGACCGTAGATGTTCCGTTTTGGTGTCGATGTGCACAGTTGGTCTGGGTTCACCCATTATTTTTTGCGCTTAGGATTGTTATAGTAGATCCACTTTTTATCACCAGTCACAATACGCCACAGAAAACTCTTTTTTGTCTGGCAAGCAAAAACAGTGCAATGTTGTATCAATTTATAATGGCACTTTCGGTCAAATCGTGTGGCATCCATTTTTCTTTTTTATGAATCGTTCTCATCGCATTTAAACGTTTGCCAACTGCCCTGTCACTGACTTCTAGCTTGTAATTCACTATCTTCAAACTTTTTAGCTTGTCCAGAACGTTTTTTGTCATTAACATCAGTCTCTCCACTTCTAAGACGCTCAAACCACTCTTTACATGTTGTAAGCGATGGAGCTTGTTCGCTATAACCTTCTTGAAGCAACCGATAAGTTTCTGCTACACTTTTTTTTCAAATAAAAATAGTGCAAAATGGCATATCGAAAAAACGATTTATCACGATTGATTTTTCACAGATCAAAAAATGATAATATTTACACAAATAATGGCGTCTGTTAACAGTCAGACTGTCATTATAATTTATAATTTTTATTTTTATTATATTTGTATATTGATGTATTAATATTAATATAAATATATATTGATATTATTACGTATTATTTTCAATTGATTTAATTGGACTGTAAGACCAATGAAAATATTTATTAATTTAATACAAGCTAAAATAAAGTTTATTTTGAAAGAGAAATTTTTTTTTTGTTTTTTTTTTTCTTTTGAATGTCATTAATAATGTTTTAAAATAAATAAAAATCAGCAATAAGAATACAAAATAAAGATATGATTGTTTTAAATAAGTTTTCATATAAGTAAGAAATTTTCAAAATATTTTACTTAAATTCTTAAAGATAGCATTACTCTTTAGATATTAAATTTGAGTATTTTATTACCAATCGTTTAACAAGAATGGGGAAAATTATTTGCAGATCTAATCTAAATTCTTGTGGGGAAATTGCTTTACCTAAATTTATTAATACCTGTCCAGCACATTCAAACAAAAGTTCATCATGTTCAGCTTCACCTTGATCTATGCAATTTTCACCATCCAATTCATCTTGATCTTGACACTGTGTATGTCCTGGCAAATGAATCATTATTACGAGAATTATATAAATCAAATTAAATATGCAAAATATTGACATATGTAAAGTTACCTAACATGATGTCAACAATACAATTGATTATAGCTTCCTTGTGCCCAGCACTTACAAGAATGTCCGACTTAAGCTGTTCAATTAATTCTGAATATGCGTCTAGTGCTTGCATAACTACACTTCGCTCTTCATCAAGTCTTATAAGCTCAGATAATTTTGGTATAAAAGCGGACAAAGCATTCTGAGTTGCTTCTTTGCCTTCTTGTGTTTCAATTTTGGAAAAATTAAGACAAAATTGCATCAATGCATCTACAGCTGCTTTTCTTATATCTTCTTGCGGATAGTTTAGAAGTTTAAAAATCTCTTCAAAACATTTTTCCAAATACGGTAAAAATGCATCTCTAAAAATATTTAATTAATAAATGTCTGTTACACAATTATGATATAAATATTATAAATATTTAAATATTCTAAATAGGCAACTACTGCTTTATTGCCATATATTTGAAGTTATCTACATCTAAAAAACGATGAATAAATATAGATTTTCACGAAAACTGTAAAATTTGTTTTTACATTACTTTTTACCTTTTAAAGTGCCGTGAAATGGTCACATTTCACATTTCTTTGACTTTCTTTGACATTTTGTCTGCATCCGTGTTCGAGTATATTGCGACGAAACTGCTTATCGAACGACAGATAAAGAAAGAAAATGTTTGGTTGTATTTTAGTGTAAGAAAATTATACAAGTTATTTAGTAAGCGAAAATAAGTTTCCGCCATTAAATTAGTGATAATTTTGATAAATTATAATTAGATATTCATACTGGCTACTCTTAATGTACGATCTATTTAGAAAATTAGAACATTCTTTGTGTTATATGAATATAGACTGACGGATTTAATATATATCTTTTACGTTGCTCTTTTTAGTTTGCTAGTCGTTTGATAAAACTTTTGTTAGTACTGTGCTCACACATATATAATATTTAAATATATGTCATCATTCACGAAAGCCTTGTTTTAGAACAACTTAGAGAGATCTTATTAAAGTTTATCTAAAAAAGCATAGAATAAAATGAAAGCAGAGTGAACTTGTTCTAGTTTATGCAATCAATATAATAATAAGAGACCTACGATGGCTCGATCGCTAAAGCGAAGGACTTGTAACTTGGTGATCCGAATTCAAATCTCAGCCGATTGACACAAGCATTGTTGTAATAATTTATATGTGCTTTGTTTACAAAAATACATCGTAGACCTGCGTTGCTGATTAGCACCGGTATTTGGAAGCATAAATAGAGCGACGTTAAATAATATAAAAAAAATATTAAGAAATTCATCCTAAAAGTCTAAAATAAGATAGAATAAATAATATTAATTGTTATAATAATGGAGTAACTTGTTTTTTTAGCAATATAACTCAGTAATTAATGCTGCTAATATTTAGTATTCATTTTCATCGTGAAAACATCTTTATGTATAGCTAGAGTATAAAGTAAATTTTCAACATGTTAGTATTTTTATTTGATTAAACATACATAACTTTGATTCTAAAAACACAAGCACCGTTCTAATTCTTTACATGGGCTTTGTTTACAAACACATCGTAGACTTCCGTCGCTGATTAGCATCGGTATTTGGAAGCATAAATAGAGTGACGTGAAATAACAAAAATATATATATATGTACTACAAGGAGGAAAATTGAATCGTATGCATTAACAGATTTTTATAACGCGCCTATGATTCTCAAATCTCTTGGTGTGTTCCAGTTCATTATTAAAACATTGCGATCGTGTGGCAGGAGTGTTTGCGTTCAGGAAGATTATATCAGCACGCAAATAAATCAGCGTGTGCATCAAAAAGAGAAATGCTAACATTATGTATAAAGATAAAAAAGCATTCAATGCGAACACATCAAAACTGTCAAGAGTAACTGCTGACAGTCTTTTTCTGAGGCATGATATTCTATAGGCAATGCTGTATAGAACGGTCATTCGTAAGATCACAACCGAGGATCCTAATGTACAATATAATCCTACCTCTTCAAGCAACCACAAGTAAATCTCAATCTGCTTAGAAAAGATCTAGAAAGACCTAGTCTATCTAAAAAGATCTAGAAAGTCTCCGTTCAAGAACAGCGGTTAGTCTTGCAACAGAACCGAATTTAAATAAAAAAAAATATATATATATATATATATATATATATATATATATATATATATATTGTAACATGTATAGGTTACTTCACCCTATACATGTTGATTATTTCTACAAATAGGAAAAAAAGGAGGGAAAAGGGGGAAAAGAGAGAGAGAGAATGAGAATAAAGGAAATTTTTAATACACTTAACTAGTCAAAAATATACATTGAAGGTAGACCGTTGATCATTTTTTAAAAACGAGTACGCGGATATTGTCGTAAAAAATATAAATTGTTAAAACGAGATATAATTCTGAGATTCATATTATAGAAATCAAAGATTTTGATTATAATCTAATATAAGTGATTATACGTGGAAGTCCTTACAAAATAATTGAAGGGTGCAATAAACTGGCCGGTCACTTGCCCGTCAAATTGTATAGAAATAAAATCCAAATCTTTTCTTCAGATATACATCATTGGGTTGAGTTTGTCAGCGTCGTATAATAAGGTTGCTGGATTTTCCCTTACTTCTGATATCTTTGAATTTCAGTAGAGTATAATTTTTCTCTACTTATTTCTTTTATTTTCTTAGTTAAAAATCTTAGAAATTATAAATTAACGTTAGAAAGTGTGAAAGAGACAGAGAGATACTAGTATAGATTACAAATAATCAGAGCAGCAAGCGCGTAAACGGTTTTCTACAGTAGTTCATCTTGCTCCTCGTAAGGTGGCGCTCTTGTTGCTTTATCTCTCTACTATACCTACAAATTTATCTCTCTCACACCCTGTGTGAACGAATTCGTGCGTTAACCTATCGCGGGTGCGTAATAGGTAGGGGTAGCATATTATTTATTATAATTTTATAAAAGTTAATAAATATTAAAGTTATTTTCTTATTTAATTAAATAAATCTTCTTTTTATTTTTTTATTAGTAATAGAAAATATACTAATATCCCCCCTGTACCTGATAATTAATCCGTCTTTTCCTGGATTATCGATAATTTAACTATATATATATATATATATATATATATATATATATATATATATATATATATATTATTACTTATACAATTTCCAGGATAAACAAAGATAAGTCTGAGGAAAAAATACCCGTAAAGAACCTACGGTCTGAAGAAATTGTTTTAAACAATTTAATCCGTTCGGGGTTCTTGGCAACTCTGTCAACGGGTACTTCTACCGAGTGTTTCATAAATAAGTACCCCGTTACAATATATATATATATATATATATATATATATATATATATATATATTTGTCTTATGCAATGTAAAGCGAATAAAGCTTTATATGATTCATCTGAGAAAATTCTATGTTCTATCCTTAATGCTGCTAAAGATATAAACTGTTGTATAAACGGTTGGATTATCTGACAATCGTCTTGGATTCCAGTAACGCTGTTAAACTATCAACACTATAGACATAGTAGCGGACTTCTCTGATGATTGATTAGGGAATACGTAATGGATTTTACTCGGTCAGGTGGTCCGTTATCATGTGGGTTTAAGAAGTATTTGGAATCCTGTTATTTCTAACAAAAGTTTACTCAGCTACTTATCTAACTGAATCTTACTAGATGACACCAAGAAAGACAGCTACTTTTACAGCATCATTAGAGGTATACCACAAAGTTCGGTTATGGAATCTATACTGTAGTATTTAATATATGATGGCTTGTGAATGTAATAGCTTCAAAAAAGGGCATTAGTGATTAGGATATATGGACGAATTAGTCTTACTTGTCGTAGCTGAAAGTTTCAATGAGGCTCAGTAGCTTAGATACGATTCCAATGAAACCAGTTAGCTATGAGCTAACTTACCTAGAAAGTATAAGCTTAGATTAGCAGGAAACAAAACAAAAGCAGATACACTCGATGGATAAGTTTGAAGTACTTTGGTATCGTCTTAGATACTTTGTTTGTCATTAGAAGAAGACCTAATATAGTGTGGGTCTTAAATCAACAAATCTCGTTAAAGGAATTACTGATATAATGCTCAATATAGGGTCAAACTAATCTAAATGTGTTATTCATTTAGCCGTGATCAACCCTATAAAAGTTGAAGAAAATCCTACAAATATATGACGTGATGCTCTGTTTGCAAAAAATAGTTATGGTTGTGACTGTCGGCATGCCATCTATATAACAAGGCTGAACGTGATTATCGCATAACGTATTGACTAATTATGACGCGTTAAGAAACGTAGGCAGACTTACCGAATCATTCCAAATATCATTGAGTGGATATACCGGCAATATAAATTCGTCAATTTTTATCTTACACAAGTGCTCGCTTGGCACGGTTGCTTTTGAAGCTGTTTTCACTATTTCTACGTATACATCAGCGCAGAGAATCTGGCATCAGGTGGATTAGTACAAGATATTCAATACTTTTTATCTCATTGTCCCGGGTTTCCAGAAAAATGGTAGTTTTAGAGCTCATGGAAAGATACTTGTCTTCAGCGGCTAGAGGTAAACCTATATTGGCATCACCCGAGGTATTAGAGGTGGTAAACACTTTCGCCAAATCCACAAACATCAACCACATACACTGAAAATTTATTTAAGCCAACTTCTGCTTCTTCAAGTAGCGAATAAGAAAAAGCTCGCTCTTGTACATTAGTATGCGGAGAAGATTATACAAAAATAAATGTAAAAATAAAGCAAAAATATCCTGTGGACCAAAGAGTAGGGGAAGAAAAACCTTATAATAAACTATTGATACTGAAATTATGGTAATCGGAAATATATTCCGAGCAGGCATTGTTATATAACCCAATCCCACCTATGACATCGATCGAGTGAAAACATCGCTATTCCATAAACTTCGGAAAAAACTGACGGTATGGTTACAAAAAACTAAAAGATGTATTCGTGCCATATTACAGTGTCTCGTTAGTTTGATTCTAAATTCCTTGTATTTTGATGAGCTTGCAAAACGTGGCATGCTTTACCATTTTGTTATTGAGTAGAAACGTCAAACTGCCTATTATTAATTATTATTTTGAGTCAGTTTACGAGTAATAAGTAAGTGAGTGTTCGACGAATAAAATAAAAATTTTAATGTAAATATAAAGAGCAGTAGCCGTTTATTTCAAGATCAAAATCTCTTCCAGGCTCTCTTGCTTCTTCCTTACAAGATTGCTGCGACGTATTTCTCGCTCGAGATATTTCCCATATTAGTTTTGGAGAAAAAAGTCGGAATAAGGCTACTTAAGTGCCATTATACTATATAATACTATAACCATGCAGAATAATAAAATCAACAACCCGTGGACAGAATGTAGTAGGGGTCTTTCAGCTGCACAAAATAGGCACGGATCCAGTCAATAGCGCCTACTATGGTAGGTAGAGAACGGATTCAAATTCTGTACGAGATTCAAATTATGTAATTAGGCGTTAGTAGAGTCGCTCCAATCGCTCTAATCAACAATTGAGTTCGTAGTATTTGAAATTGGGTATTGTTTTAAGGAGCAATTCTATTAATAAATCATGATCAATATGAGTCATCTAGGTCAGAAATCTTACAAATAAATAAAAATTTTATGGAATTGATTATTTCAAAATAATTTTAATAATCATTTTCGTAAGAGTTTCAAGGATAAAAACAAGAGAACAAAGAAAACCAAGTAACCTGAAATTATTGACTGGCCTACCTAATTATATTTCTATCTGACTCAAGATTTAAAAATAATTTAGACGGAAAAGAATTGAGATTATCTTACATGAAACTTAGATCAATAAAGAAAAATCCTGAAATTATATTTGTAGAAAATTAAAGTTATGGAATAATAATTGTAAATATACATGTCATGTCTTATAAGGAAATTAGCTGAAAAATATAGAACGATTATGAAAAAAAAAATTTTATTCCTGACAAATCCTTATTAATTCTGTTTTCTATAAAGTAAAGTATAACATTTACTTACTTTGTATGTTCAGCTATTTCTCTTAAAGCTAAAATAGCCTCTTCCTTTTCTTCCACGTAAGCATTTTCCACACTATAACCAGCAATAGTATCATCATGGTCATTTTCTTCATCTTCATTGTCGGTAATTTCTATATCCTCTTCATCATTTTCACTATTACTAAAATCTTCATATACTAAATATTCCGAATTCTCATCATCCTTGAAGCATGTCTACAAATTGATTTAGTGTTTATATTTAATCAAGCAAAAAATTAAACTATGTAAATTGTCATTATAAATTACCACAATTCCTTCGGAACTTTTTACACTCGTAATCATATAGTCAACAATTATTGGAAGTACAACAGACATTTCACTTTTTATTACCATACTAGTTGATGCTAATAAACCATAAACTGATTTTTTCAAGTCAGGATCATCTGTTTCTTTTAATAAATTCATTCCTATTTCAAGAGATTTCATAGCTAATGGAGCAAAATTTGTTTCTCCTATAGTCCTGGCCAACACCCCTAACGTATCTACATTATTTATTACAAAATTACAGAAAAGTTATGCAAATTAAATTTATTTCATATTTATAATTTATAGAATCTTACCTACAGCTTGTATTCGTAAACAAGTGCTTTCTTCAGAAACATTTTGTTCTAATAGTAAATAGCGTTCGAGTATATTTATAATTTTTTCAAAATATGGAAGCATATGCTCCTTGCTAGCATTTGCAGCTGCACCAATTGCGCTTAAAGCAAGCTCGCATATATGTACTGGACTATTATTATCCGTAAGTATTTCAAAAAGTATTGTCATAAGAGTGGGCAAATAAGGCAACAGTCCTTCATTCAGGTTTTCCGCAAAAATTTCAAGAGCATAAAACATGCGATCTGCTGAAGGTAAATCTTTTTTTTCTTGTCTTATTTGGGAACATATTTGACTCAAATTTTCAAAAAGAATAGGCAACAATTCATCTGCAAAACGACTTATTTCTGGTTGTAAATGTTCTGAAAATTGTCCAAGTGCAAATAAAGCGGCATTTCTAACTACTAACGCTGAGTTAGTAATGCCTTTACAAATGCAGGTTAAAAATGATTCAAGGTACTTATTTCGAATATATTCAGAACATCCTTCTGCTAGAACAGCCATAGATAAATATGACGCTTTCATGGCATAGATATCAGAACCTTCTAATCCTGGCTCTATATGTTTTAACTGCAAGAATCAATCATAAAACGACAATTACAGACTTATGTTAACTAAAAAATGTTAAGTACCTACTAAATATGGAATTAATTTATCTGGAGGTAAATGCAATGCCATCAAATCTAAAGTTTGGGTAGCACTGGTGATGGGTGTATTATCGTATTCTCCAATAAAATAAATTTCTTGATTTTCATCCTCTGGTTTGCAACACATTTGTAAAAACAGCATATCTAAAAAATGTCACAGGATTAACTAATTCAATTCTAAATTGAAATTATTGAAAGGAACCAACGTATAAAAACCAATTTCAAAGAATTTACATACAATTCAAAATGTTATTTTTAATGAGGTATTTTTTAATATTACTATTATTCATTTACAACTTTATAAAAATTATATTCTGTTATTGGACATTTATGTATTTACGAATTGAATTCTACCTAGTAAAAGTTTGAATTATTACTAGTAATACAGGCTATAAATAAAATAAGACCATAAAACAATTGTTTTGAAATTAGACATATAGATTCTATATTATTTTCGGAAGGACATCGGATATGTTTTTTTTATTAAGCATCATGTTACTTTTAGCAATAAATTAAGTTAACGGTCATAGCAGTCAGTTTCACCAGCGAGCAGCAGGTGGCGTCTTGACTCACGAATATCGACCCAAAGTAGTTCGCTTAAACTATTAATACCAGGCCAGCTCAGTTGAATGGCTATATCCAACTTTGAGATTCATATCAAAGGTGTGACATTAGTTGGTATTATTTTTTTTATTCTCCAGGTTAATCTGACACTAAACTAGAATTAAAAATTATGATTATGTCGACTGTTCTAAAAATTAATAAATATTTTTATCGGTCTTACAGTCTTTATAATATAATATATTAGCTAAAATAATGACAGTCAAATGTTCTTGTTTCTGTTTACCCCCGTAGAATCTGAAAGAAAATTTATTATTACAATAAATTATATTAAAAATTAAAAATAAAAATAAAACAAATAAAATAAATTAAAAATAATAAAAGCAATATTCTATGTTAGTAAAGAACAACTTTGACTGCCCCCACCACCTTAAATTTAGAATCACCTTGGTGTCTGACGTTTCGAACAGCTACGGTTCATCCTCATGTCATTATTTTAGCTAATATATTATATCGTAAAGACTGTAAGACTGATAAAAATATTTATTAATTTAATCTGACACTATGTTCACCTTATAGATATTTTTTGATTTTTGTAAATTTTATTTTCTCCCATGTGAGAAAATCTCTCTCGCTCTCTATGTGTATATATATATATATATATATATATATATATATATATATATATATATATCGTGACTTTTGCATCAAAAGGGAATATCCATCGAACGCTTAAAAAATATACTATTCGCATATAAACATTTTCCTTGAATTTCAGTTGGCACCACTACTACAATATTCACGATATTTAATTGAAAAAACGGAAATATACGAAATATATATATATATATATATATATATATATATATATATATATATATATATTTAATCCGGTTTCTACTAAGAAATATTGTATTGGCGTACGGTTGTGGAATATGATATCCTGTTAGCTCAGGACGATTTCTATTGGGAGTTTTCCGTTCCGATGATAGCATGCGATTTCCAGGTATCTCCGGGTGACTTCTACGAGGAATTTTGTATTTAGTTGATAGAAAACGACGTCCAGGCATGAGCAAATTGACTTCTATGGGAATATTCGTGTTGGGACGGTAGAATACGATATTCAGGTTTTGCCGAACGACTTCTACGAAGAGTATTGTGTTTAGTCATTAGAACGTGATGTTTAGTTTTCTCGGGGCGACTTCTACTGGGACTATAAGGTTACTTGGTAGGAAACGATGTTCTGGTATATCGGGACAACTTCTATGGGGAGTTTCGTGTTCAGATGATAGGATGCGATTTCCAGGTGTTTTGGAACGACTTCTACGGGGAATTTCGTGTTCGGACGGTAGAAGACGATGTCCAGGTATGACGGGACGACTATTATGGGGCAGGTCATGTATAGTTGGTGGTAAACAATGCCCAGGTAGGTCAGTACGACTTCTATGAAGGGATTAGTATTCTATCATTCGAACACATACACTCCCAGTAAGAGTCGTTCCGGGATACCTGGACATTGTATTCTACCTGCCCAACACAAAACTCTCTATAGCAGTCGTCCCGAAACATGTTTTATCGTCTGAACATGATACTCTCCGAAAACGTCACCTCGAAATAATTTGACATATTTTTCTACGGCTCGAACTTGAAAGTACCATTTTTCCCATAGAAGCCGTATATGCCGTATAAAATGGTCGGCAAAATATCAACTTTTTGAAGTGGACGCTACATTGAAGCAGCTTTTTATACAGAAGCGACGATAGGTAAACTACGGTCAATTATTTATAATAATATAGATTTTTATATATAGAGTACTTTTTACTTAGATATTATTGAATTATTTATGAAATCGGTTAAATTATTATCTCGGGCGAAGCCGAAATGGGGGATGCTAGTATATATATATATATATATATATATATATATATATATATGTGTGTGTGTGTGTGTGTGTGTGTGTGTGTGTGTGTGTGTGTGGTGTGTGTGTGTAAATAATATACACTATATATTATATTGTAATATAATATATAGTATATGTTTACATAGTTCAATATTACTAAAATAACGGCCTAATAAGTTAAGATACTACAGTTCCATTTCAGATTTTGTTTAAATAAATAAATTACTTATTTGGATTATATTTTTTACTAATACTATAGGAATAAACCAATTGTTTAATTTAAAAAGTATGTACTTGAATGTATAAAATTTGAAATTCAAAAGTCTCCAGAAAAAGTAAATATAACATAATCAATTAATTTATTTATTATTTGAAAATAATAAAAATAAATAAGATGTTTGCATAAGTTATTAATGCTATAATTTTTAAGAACATGTCATAAAAAATCCTATATTTTTTATTATTGTGTACCTTCTCAGAAACAAAATTCATTGAAAGCGTTCTTTGTCTGGAGGTTATAATTAAATAACATCTATTTCTCAATTATGTAGAATTAAAATATATATATATATATATATATATATATATATATATATTTGATAGTCAATATATTTAATATATAGTTAATGCTATATATTATATATTTTGAATGCATAACTTTATTTTGTCTTTTTACTTCTTATTTAAAATATTGAATGTATTATATTTAATTTGTAATGTTTCATCTAGTGGTTTGGTTGAAAATGGAAAAAAGTGAGTTGAGAGCGATGATTAAACAATTCTGTTTAAAAGGCTTAACAGCAAAAGAAATAAAAGCTGAGTTGGATTCAGTTCATGGCGCATATACCTCTGTTTTTGCAACAGTGTATAATTGGATAAATGAATTTAAACGTGGCCGTACATCAACAGAAGATGAGCATCGTTCAGGACGTTCCATAGACGTGAGTACCCCGAAAATGATCGATAAATTCCACGATATGGTGTTAAGTGACCGAAGAATAAAATTGCGCGAAATAGTTAAGGCCACAGGGGTTTCAAAAGGTACCTTTGTTTCAATTTTGAAACAAAGCACGATAAGTTAGCTATGAAAAAAATATCTGCGAGATGGATGCCGCGTTTGCTCTCAGCTGAGAACAAACTGAGGTCTCGTCTAAGAATTTTGGCGTAGATTAATCACTGTAGATGAAACATGGATACACCACTACACTCTCGAGACGAAAGAACAGTCTAAACAATGAATTATTAAATGCGAACGGGCTCCGAAGAAGGCCAAAACGGTGAAATCAGCTGGAAAGATTATGGCTACTGTGTTTTGAGATGCACGTGGTATTATCCTTATTGACTATTTGGAAAAGGGACAGATGATTATTGGAAAGTATTATGTGTAATTATTAAATCACGTACATGAGAAAATAATAGAAAATCGTAGTCACTTGAAGAAAAAAAGTCCTCTTTCTCCAGGAGATTGTACAAGTGCATAAGTGTGCAGTTTCGATGGCTAAAATTCAGGAATTAAGTTTGAATTGATGAACATTCACCGTACTCACCAGATCTGGCCTCGAGTGATTTCTTCTTATTTCCAAATTTTAAAAAATGGCTCAGCGGACAACGGTTTACGTCAAATGAGGTCATCGCTCACACAAATGCCTATTTTGAGGAACTATAACAATCATACTTTTCTGAAGGCTTAAAAAATTGGAGATACGTCTGTCAAAGTGTATTGAACTATTTCTATCTTTTCCTAAAGACTTATTGACCTACCCTCGCATATACATTTACTTGAGATTGTTGGTAAAGTAACCGCGATTTTTGCAATTTTTTTTTTAATTTGCAAAAATGTCATCGGAATATATGGGCTGAGCTCTGTCTAAAAACATTTATTCATATTATAAAATATTAAATACATATTCTCGAGTCCACGAAATACGGTGAAAGCAAAAGGCTAGGAATCGCGGATTCGAATGTACACAGAGTCAACTGCGTTCGCGAAATCGTAAACAAACAGGCTCGGGGACTTCGCGGTTGTAAACAAAGTCGGCGCTGGCGACTTTGCTATCGGGATAGAGGTCGAACGACTGTTTGATTCACACTCGATCGACACGAACATGCGGCCGCGGACAATTAGGATCGCGAAAAAGGGCTCATAGAGTGGGATTTGGAGCCGCCGAATAGATGATGTGCTTGCGAAGGCGCAAGGGATCGCTCAAAGGTATCGCAGGTATCGCAGAAAGGAAGGGTTATCTTTTGGTTATCTTGAACTTATCTTTGGATTATCTTTTGGCTATCTCGGAGGGAAATCTCCTGGTTGCCTGAGAGTTATATCTGTGAGGGAATCTGGGGAATAAGTGGCAGTAATCTTTCATTATCTTTGGTTGTCTTTGGGGTTATCTTTGGTTATTTTCTGTTATCTTACGGTTCTCCACGACTGTCTTTTGGTTGTCTCAATGTCTATAAATAAGTAAACTAAAGCATATTAGGATTCGAGGAATCCGGCTCGCTCGAAAATGCCCTTCCGAACCACCCCCTCTTACGACGGTAAGGCTAAGCCAGCCAACGTCAGACGCTCAGGCCATTGTAAAATCATATCGGAAAGGGATATAGACCCCGACGCATAGCGTCTGGCGCCTGGGTATTTTACGTGAGTCTCTATCGCGGGTGTCCTGTAGCCTAAGTAGCGACGGATTCACCGGAATTGGCCACATTAATACCATAAATTAATAATAAGTATAAAAGGGAGTCTTGAAAGTATTCACATTTCCAGGAATCGAAATAATGTGAATTTAAGGTTAGAGTCTAGTAAATTGGATAGTGTTTATCATTCTTTATTAAATTGATTGGTTTTGAACAATTTGTTTAGAAGGGGAATTCAGATTTAATTTACTAAATTTGGTAGTGGGGATAAGGTATATATATAGATTAGAATATAAGGTTTAGTTTAGTCCGTGATGAGGAGCCGTAGCAAGCTCGAAACGTTGAACAGGTCTTCAATTAGGTAAGGGTGTTGGGGACAGTCAGACTGCACTTTACTAACAAAGAATTTTTTCAGCTAATATTTTATTTTCAGATTAGTCTACGGGGGTGAATGTAAACAAGGACAGTCTGACTGTCATTATAATTTTTAATTTAATTTTTATTTTTAATTTTTATTTTTATTTTTATTTTTAGATTGAATTGATTGGACTGTAAGACCAATAAAAAATATTTGTTAATTAAAAAAAAAAACATAGTCTCTTGTCACAATTCTGAAGTTAATCTAATGCATAAATACAAAAATATAATTTGTCGTCACAAACTATATTCAGTATGATTTAGCATACAGAACCATTTTATAAGAGAAGGGGAAAGAAAGACAGAAAGAGAGAGAGAGAGAGAGAGAGAGAGAGAGAGAGAGAGAGAGAGATTTTCACACGTAAGAAAAAATAAAATTTACAAAAATCAAAAGATATCCATAAGGTGTGAGAGTAGTGTCAGATTCACCTGAAGAACAAAAATGATAATACCGACTAACATTACACCTTCTTTAGGATACGAATTCCAAAGTTGGATATGAGCATTCGTTTGAGCTGGCCTGATATTAATACTTTAAACGGACTACAATTTCAAGACGCCCCCTAGTGGCCACTGGCAAAACTGATTGTTCAAACCATTAACTAATTTATTGATAAAAGTAAAATGATTTTAAATAAAAAACATAGCCTGTGTCCCAAGATAATATAGAATCTATATGTCAAATTTCAGAACAATCGATTCAGTAGTTTTTTCAGTTATTATGTACAAACTAAAACTCGCTTTGTCTTTATAAATTAGTATGATATGATATGAAGTATGATATGATATTCTATTATATGATAATTATATATATATATATATATATATATATATATATATATATATATATATATATAGTTTCCTTATATTAGTAGTGGTTTTAGAAAACATTATTCTTGCCTGTGCATTTAATAATATTTTTTTTTATTGGACTGTAAGACCAATAAAAAAAAAAAAAATATTTATTAATTTGTATATGGGCAGTCGACAGAAGTACAATTCAATTGCCTGTGCAATATTTGAAAAGATAAAAAGAAAAAAAAAGAAAAAAATAAGGCGTGATCTTAGGGATAGAAAATGAATAAATATTTTTATATAAATTATAAAGTTTTATTTCATTACTAACAACCACAATAAAATTAAATTAAAGTAATCTATATTTTATGTTCATAAAGGACAACCTGACTGCCTCCACCACCTTAAATTTAATTATTTATTTTGTAATTTTTTTTATTATTTTATTATGTTTATTATTTTTAATTTTTAATTTAATTTCATTTTATTTTAAGTAGTAATTATATTTCAGATTCTTCGGGGGTGATAATAAACAAGGACAGTGTGACTGTCATAATTTTAGTTAATATATTATATTATAAGGACTGTAAGACAGATAAAAATATTTATTAATTTAATTCAAAACAGTCCACATAAGTAAAATTTTAATTTTAGGGATAGAAAAGGAAGAAAAATTATGTGAGTTCTGAAATATCATCCTGATCGATTCAATTATTGTCCTTACTTTTACGGAGTCAACATAAGAACTGTTTATTACCCTCTTAATCTGTAATATTGTTTGCAATATATCAAATCAGCTCCTAACATACTTATGAAATGCTACCAATGCTATCTGTTGTCCCAAGTGTATTTACAACAGATCTGCACATGAGATCTCAAATTTCAACTGATTTTTAAAAGTAGAGAACTGATACAGCAGTTTTGTATGAAATAGCTGTTTAAGCAGAAAGAATCACACATTTTCTTTTAATTCCTTGGTTTAAAAAATTTCGAATGTTTTTTGATTTTCAATAAATAACAAAAATTGATTAATGTGCTCATAACCAAAAAAATTTTGAAATTAAATAAATCTAATTGAACTTTGACATATTTCATAGTTTATATTAATATAATAAAAAAATCTTAAACCTAATTTTGTTAGAATATTATTAACAAGCTATAAACTTAAATAATAAACAATTTTACACATTAACATAATCACTTACCTATTATAGGTTCAACTAATTTGTGTTTCACAATAGATTTTTTCTTTGTTTTGGCAAGCCAACCAATAAATACCACAGCTTTTACCTTCACATTGTCATTTAAGGACTTGTTATTAGCTATGAGAATACACATTTCAACTAAAACTTTTACGTGTGGAGAAATTACAGTCGCTGCTCTTTCACATAATTCATCCAGCAACTCAAAACCTTTTATTGTTTCATCTTCATTTATATTTGTTAATGATAAAATAATTTGTATCACTTTAGGTATCATTTGATGATAAGCATTCACCATCTATTTAAATTAATAACTTTTACAATTTATTTTATATTAAACCATAAGAAAAATATACAAATTTATACTTGCAATCTGATTTCCTTCAATAAGACATACTAAATGCAGCATTGTATCCAAAACATAAAATGAAATTGGATTTACTGAATTTGAATATTTATTTAACGCTTCATTCAAAAGTTCCATTATTTTCTGCAAATGTGGCAAATAAGCTTCTGGTGCAATTTCAGTCATTATAGACAAAGTATACATGCCCAACTAAAAATATATTATGTTATAAATTAAAATTAAGATTATCTAAATATATTTCTTTTCTTACTTCTTGATTCTGAATATTATCACTAGATAACAAATGATGTATAAATTGCAAAATTTCAGGCCACCCATTTTGTGGCAACTCATGTTTTACAATAACCCCTGCAAGTTGTGCGATTACACTTCTTACCGATTTTTCAGATTCGTGTACAAGTGCCTAAAATAATTTTTTATTAGACATTGCTCTAATTTAAAAACTTAAAAATATATATACCTGCAAAATAACTGCTTTAAATTCAGCTTTTACTTGTTCTGATAAAAGTAACCAATGTTTTCCTTTACTATAACGTTTTCGTAACAATAATGCAGAATATTGTCGTACCTATTATGTACAGAAATTAAAGTTTTAATAACTGCTATGAAAATTCTATGAAAAATAAGTTAATAAACATATACTTGTGGAAATGTTGAAGAAATAATAAGTTGATAAAGAGCAGAAATGCTTTCAGGATTTTTAAAAGCTTCACGAAGTTGAACAGTTGCCTGTAAGCAAAAATTGTGTAATAAAAATCAAATTTATTAAATTTATTATAATACATATAATTAATCTGTTATATTAACATTGGTCAGTAATTATTATAAATTATTACAAAAATAATGTCGAAAAAAAGTTTACTTAAGTTAAAGAAATATTCCAAATTTATCACAAAATAATCGTAAATTATTCAATGAAAGCATGTGCTAGAATTAACCTGTTGAATTATTTCTGTATCTGTAACTAGGAGTTTCAATATTATTTCTTCCATACTTTATTTCTATTTCTATGATTTATATATCAACAGTAATATGTATTTATTAAATAGTAAATTCTAAAATAAATGAATTTGTAAATCTTCTAATAATCTACCATCATCTCTATAAAAATAAAACGGAAATACCAATCCATTTCATTATCATCAGAAGATTTCACCGACCTGGACTAGTTCCCCCTGGTGACCGAATTTCTAGTGCCAAAATGACAATAGGAGGCTTTCGGCATAAATTAGAGGGTGGACTCCGAAAGGTTGCCAGTAAGTTGCTAGTACGTATACATGATACGTACATATAGCAATGTTGCAATGCGTTCTCTTGCTCGCATGCTTTCTAACTGTTTCTATATCCAGCCTCTGCTGGCCAAAGTGAGGTACTTGACGGTTTCGCGCAATTTTCCAGATGTTGCTTTTCGAGCTCGTGCGATCGAGCGAGGCAGTCACTGTCTTCGACGCGTGCGGGGGGAAGGGCTGGCGAAACAATACAGTGGCATCGAGGTACAATACAAGATAAATAGCTTATACTGGCAGCGATCAAAAATAAATTTTCTTACTACATGCCAAAATATATTTATTCTAGCTGCGCTAACAAACAGCTCAACATTTTTAAACCTGCGGCAAATTTAATGAAAACTGATAAACATGAAAAGTTGAGAAAATGTCTTACAGCAAACAGTTACCAAATTTCCAATTAGTCGACTAACCCGATTTTCATTGAAACTTGTACATATATGTTTTTTTTCAGATTCTGATTATATATTCGGGAGTGAACATTGGTGATAATTCCATTTTTATAATAAATCACATGAACACCCAGTAACAATATTTTTTTTCTAATTGATCTCGTAAAATACAAAAAAAAAATCAAATATATATTTCAAATAAAAGTTATAAAAAATAGCATAAAATAAAAGTAACATCTCATTAAAATACATATTTTTTAGTCTATATATTTTTTCTTAATAAACTTTTTTTTTCAACAAAAATGGGCCTGCTAACAACAATATTACTATGGGCTATTTTATATCCTCTGTTGATTTGAATATAGTTTTTTTCGAAAACTATTGTTGATACAGAAACATGTGTAGAATAAGAAATATCTATTTTGATGAGATCTATAACTTTTGTTAACAATCCTTTTTGAAATTTTTTGTATTTTACAAGATAATTTAGAAAAATGCGATTTTTACGGCATTCTTATAGTTTTCAGAGTAAAAATAGAATTTCATTCAATTTTTACTAAATTTCATAAAACGTAAACAACCAATTTTTCAACATGATGGAGTAAGGTGACTAATATAGAATATAGTTACAATTTCATTTATATCAATTCAAAAAATAAATAGATTTTCCTGCCAGAAATAAAATAATACTTAATAAAACCAATCTTCTGCGAATGGTTGTACAAAATTAAATTTTTGTAAAAGCCTTTGGGCAGTAAACAGTTGTTCGGTTATTCGTTAACAAAAAGAAGCGTACTCTCCAGTATTGCTCGACTATTCGACCCCCTAGGATGAATATCTCCGATCACGATCCGAGCCAAGCTTCTTATGCAGGACTTATGGATTAACAAGTGCGATTGAGGCGCGCCTTTGCCAGATTATATTCGTGCTTGTTGGCTCTAATATTGCGATTCGCTTTTGGCGCTGCCTACGTTATCTATAAAGCGTTGGCTCGGAACGTCCACAAATCAACATTGCGAGATTCATGGCTTTTCCGACGTCTCCTTACGTGCCTACGCGACTGTTGTTTATCTTCATGCACAGAACAGCAAGAAATTTTTCCGCATTAACCTTCTGGCTGCAAAAAAGAAGGTTGCGCCTTTTCAAACCGTGAGCATACCCAACCTCGAACTCTGTAAACCGGCTCGTCTCGTAAAACTCATCTCACTTAAAAATATTGGAATTCATTAAGGGGCTTCCAATATATTTATGGTTAGATCGCGAGATTGTGCTCAAATGGTTGAGTAAACACCCATGCTATTGGAAGACCTTTGTAGCGAATCGTGTCTCCCAGATCCAAATCGAGCAACCAGACGTAATATGGTCGCGCGTGTTTACGAAAGAGAATCCTGCCGACATAGCAACGCATGAAGCAAGCCCTATAGTTTTATGAGACTGTAAGCTATAGTTGTACGGGCCTGATTGACTTTCCCGAACAATTTCGGCACGCAAAACAAGAATTTTACACGCTCAACTACATATGGTTGAGCCCGATATATTAATGCGTTTCTCGAGCTGTATCTGTATTTAATTATTGTTCTTATAATCTCAAAAAGTTAAAAGATATACAAACACATATCTCAAAAAGTTAAAAGAAATACAAACATATATGTTTAATTATTATTAAAAAAATGTAATGTTTGGTACGTTATCTAGTACTTATTTTATTTATTTACTGTCAACATCAAATATTCATCTCCCATATGGTAAATTAATATTTATAATATTATAAAATTTTATTAAATTTTTCGGCTAGTTTTATCTGTTTATAATTCGGTAGTGTTAAAAATATTATTTCTTATATATTAGTAATATTTCGGTTCGTGCCAAAACAAATTTCGTTCAAGTAAATAAAATTTCTGACTTATATAAAATTTTGACGTGTAATTTATTTTGTTAAATAAGACAAATTATACTAAATATTTAGAAGTTAATTATTTTTCTCATTAAATATTTTTTTTAATAATGAATACTATAATTTATATTATTTTTATATATCGTTTATATTATATATTCTAATTTTTCTTTTCCTTCTTACAGGTTTATTCTCTATCAGATGTCAGGTGACTCGGTGGCAGTGAATACTCTCTCATCTTCTTGTCTTCCACCAATTCTTCTTTATACCCTCCACTGGAGTCTTCGCATTTCTCTCTTATGATCCTGGGCTTCTCGGCTCCTTGTTTGTAGAAGGATCCGATATCCTATTTAGGAAATTTCTGCCATATCGAAGATGACGTTCACGGGTTGCTCGGGTATGATTGCAAAATTTCTATTTTTATTTTATTTTTGTACGTGTATTCCATCTTGAGCGTATATGCGGATAATGTTTACTAGATTGGATGTATATAATAGATCCCGGTTGAGATGTAGTACCATTTCTCCATAAACACATCTTGCTCCTCGTCTCTCAAGTATTCGGTCTATTTCGGCTGAGGCCGTTGTCATCAGCGCTCCTGTGTTAATCAAGGCCTGAAATAAAAGCCCATAATACTTGATAGCTATGCTGATCTTGAGGTACCTCTGGTAGAGCTCTTTTTCTTCTGGATGCTACATATTGACTGAACCTATTTGGCCTCTGGTTTGTTCTTATATAGTCAATACAGGATGGTATATAATAGATTGTTATATCTTTCTCTTAGATCTTTAATGTGGATATGCTTATTAATTTTCCCTTTATTGTCTTTCAGGTCGAAGAGAAGTGGAGATATCTTCTTGAAGATAATAAAAGGACTGACGAATTTTGAAGCGAATTTTGCGTTAAACGCTTCAATTTTATCTGATAATTCATAAGAGCGCTTATATACCAGATCACCGATTTCAGGGCTTCATTTTCGGCGTTTCAGATCGTAGTATTGTTTTTGTCTTTGAGAGCTTTTCGCCAATTGGCTTTGCACCAGTTCTATTGTTTCTTGTACTTTCCGTATTCTATTTTCAGCGGTAATATTATTATTTTATCCATATAATTGAAAAAAAGATTCGGGTGCTCTTAATTCACGTCCAAAATTCAGATACGCTGGTGTAAAACCCGTTGTTTCGGCCGAGGCTGTATTATAAGCAAATTGTAATTCGTGTAGATAATTATCGTACGTCTTATGATTTTTTATTATGTATTGTGAAATCATAGTTTTAATCACTTTGTTTGGTCTCTCTTCAGGATTACATTGCAGTGTATACGGTGGTGTTCTTCTATGCTGTACTCCGACCTTTTGCAGCATAGTCTTAAATTCTTTAAAGATAAATTGTCTCCCATTATCAGAAATAATACTTTTCGGACAGCCAAAACGTAGTATAATTTGTTGTTTCACAGCGTTATATATTGCTTCGGCTGTTGATTTTCAGAGAGGTTTTAATTCTATCCATTTTGTAAATTTATCGTGCATTACTTACAACCAGTTGTTTAATTTCGTTGATCTCAGAAGAGGTACAACGAGATCTACGGATACTATTTCCCAGAGCTGTTTTATTAATGTTACGTGTAATTGCTGCTCGTTGTTTTACTTTAAAATTTTGACTGTTTTCACAGTTTCTAACGTATTTTGCGGTTATACAGAGCATTCCTGGCCAATAATAATTTTATGCAATTTTTAACTAATGTTTATACAATTTCTAGATGTCCGACAGTCGGGTCGTCGTATACATCGTTCAAAACTCTGTTTTGTTCGGATTTCTGCACAGAAATTTTCCATTGTTATTTCGACTGGCTTCGTCGAAATCTAATGTGTGTAAAATATGTTTGTACAATCATCCGTTTTTATGCAAAAATCTGGATAGCTTACAGGCTCACTCTCAACGTTGTTGTATAATTTTTCATACTAGTCTTCTTCTTTGTTTTTCGTAGCTTCGACTGTTAACGGCTGACGAATAAATGATCTACTCCTGAACAGTATTTGATTTCGAATTCGTATTGGCTTAATTTAAGTGTCCAATGGGCTAAATGACCAGGTGGATTTTCTATATTATTTAGCTATTTTAACGATTGATGGTCTGTTAAAACGATAAAATGATATCATTCAAGATAGTCATGGAATTTGCAAATACCTCACTTGATTGCTAGGCATTCTAGCTCAGAGGCGGAATAATTCTCTTCGGCTCGGGCGAGCATTCGTCTGGCAACAGCAATGACTCTTTCATTGTTATCATACGCTTGTGTAAGCGCTGCTCTCAATCCTTCTTTACTGACATCAGTTTGCAGCATAAACGGGCATCTCAAGTTTGGACAGGGAAGGACAGGTGCTTTCGTGTAAAGCTGCGTTATTTTGTCAAATGCACTAGGCTCTGCTTATCCCCATATCCACTTTGCTTTCTCTCTAATGAGATGATGTAACGGCGCAGCAACGTTAAAGATATCTTTTAAAAATCGTCCATGCCAGGATTCGAGGCCTATAAATCGTTGTATTTCCTTCATGTTTCGTGATGGCGCTAAATTAAGTATAGCAGCCACTTATTCCGGATCGGTTTGTAAACTATTTTTGTCTATGTGGCCTAAATATTTTAGGCTGAAACGGGGGATATGATACTTGTCTAAATTCGATTTTAATTTTGTAATTTTTAAATTATTATTTAAATTATTATTTATTTTAAAGTTGAAAACTTCTTGCAATTTTTCGAGATATTTTTCGAATGCAGATAATATTACTACAAAGTTGTCTTAATATGCAAATGCAAAAGTTGCCATCTTTGATGTAATCACTCTATCCAAAAGTCTTTGAAATGTAGCCGATGGTGAGTGCAGAGCAAACGGTATTACGTTGAATTCAAAAAAATCTTTACCTGCCACGGTAAAGGCAGTGTTAGGACGATTTCCAGATGTTAAAGCTAATTGACAGCAACTATTTTTAGATCTCGGGTCAACAGATAACGCGTTCTTCGTATTTTATCAAGTGTAGTATTAATTTGTGGTAACGGATAATCATCTTTTTTGGTTACCTTCTTCACTTTCCCGAAATCAGCGCAGAATCGAGCTTCTCCGTCTTTCTTTTTCATAATTACCACTGGCGAATTTCATGGACTATTAGACGACGGTCTAATAACGTTTTCTGCTAGTATTTTGTCAACTACTTGATTAACAATTTTTTACATAGCTGAATTTTTCGGTCGGTATTTCTGTTTAATCGGAGCCTTGTCCTCTATGACGATTTCATATTGGAGTAGAAGAGTAAGACCAGTGATGTGATTGAATTTATCCATTTCCGTTTTTAAAAATCGCGCTTCAATGGTACATTGATACTAGTGGTAGTAGTTCAATGGTACTTGGTGTACTTGTTTATTTGATGTTTTAGCGGTTTCACGATTATTTAATGTTATACAGATCTCGAGTTTTTTAAGAGTATCTATACTTAAAAACATAAATCCGTTCATCACTAAGAATTTTTGTTCAAATCTTATCCCGTGTACATTTATCGCTCCGTATACATTTTTTCCAATGTTAATTTCCGAACTATTTGTAAGTACTGCAGTACGATTAATTGGTCTCTATGTCATCCAAATTTCATACAAGTTTCACTAAGTTGTTCACTTACGTAAGATCTCACAGAATCAGTGTCTAGGAGTGCTGCTATTTCATGATTGCCAATCATCACTTTCACAAAATGTCAACTGTTTCTGTTTTTAGTTGTTGATGGTGGGCTGAGCTGGGTTCGCTGTAAGTTCGGCCAGCGGGGCATTTCCCGACGATTGACGCTTGCAATCACGAGTATAAACTCCGTCACGGCCATAATATGAACAAAAAATCTTTTAGTAATTCGCACACTTAAATCTGTCATGTCCAGTTTGTTTGTGCTCCCAGCAGCATTTATTTCAATCGTATGCGGTACTTATTTTTTTATTATAATTTTGGACTCGAGTTTCTGGTCTTTTGGGTTTAAATTCTGATCTGTGCATATATGTACTGCCGTGTACAGATATGGGTAAGACTTAATTTATAACTTTTGAAATCTTTATTTATTCTTCTAAATCTAATTCATCACCCTGTAAATACCCCCCCCCCCCGATGCAATGCATCTATGTTAATGTTTTTCCATCCAATTTTCAAAACATTTTTTATACTCATATTCTGGAATGGCTATCAGTTCCTTCTTCAATTCAGCTTTTATTTCTTCAATCGAATCAAAACCGTGTCCTCGAAGTGGCCTTTTGAGTTGAACAACCAGAAGTCACACAGTGCTAAATCAGATGAGTATGGTGGTTGCGGAACAATATTGAATGAAATTTTGGCGAAATGTTCACGTAAAATCAATGCACTATGAGCTGGTGCATTATCGTGATGCAAAAACCAAGAGTTGTCTTTCCATAAACCTGACCTTTGAGACGAATAGCTTCACGCAAACGACGCATAAGACTCAAACAATATTTGTTGTTAAACGTTTGGCCGATAGAATAATGCACTATAATTTAGTGCATTATAAACTCAAATTTATAATGCACTAAAACACGATAATCGAAGAAAGCAGTGAGCATATCCTTAATTGTTGAGCGACTTTGGCAAGGATTTTTCGGTCTCCACTTTGGCACGATATTCGCTCGATTGATCGGTTGTTTCTGGATCGTAAGTGTAAACCCAAGTCTCATCTCAAGTTATTATCCCCTTCATCTTGTCCCGATAGTCCGAAAGCATTGTTTCACAGACCTCCATGCGACGCTGTTTTTCAAAAAAATTGAATGTTTTTGGCACCAATCGAGATTTCACTCTTTCCAGGCACAAAATGTCTTTAAAAATGGTGTTGACTGATGCGTTTCAAATTCGAACAATATCAACTATATCAACAACATGCGCTCTAGTAGTCAATCAACGATTTTGCAAAATCAAATCTTTCGTTTTATTGACGTACAGCCCATCAGTAGATGCTCTTGGTCGTTTTTGATGTGGTTCATCTTCAGCGCGTTCTCGACCTTCTTTAAACAATTTGTGCCAATCCAAAACACTTGCTCTTGATATTGACTTCTAACAAAAGGCCTTCTGCAACATTCTGAACGTATCGGCAGCCAATATTTCATTTTGCGGCCAAAATTTAATCTTACTTCTTTGTTGAATAATTTATGACATTATAAAAACCGAAGAACAACTTTTCTTTGTTCATAAAACTAAGGAAACTGATGAGCATTTTAGTAAATTATTGCATACTGCCTTGGAGAGTAAAAATAAGTTCACTTCTCTAAAACTACCAGTTGAACATTGGGATATGATATTTATATAACTAATTGAAAATAAATTGCCATCGATGACATGACTATAGCGGACACATTTAGTTAAAAGAGATTACGATAATGAATTCCCAACATTTATAGACTTAAAAAATTCCTAGAGTCTAGGATTCAAAGTCTAGATATCGTCGAAGATTTGGATGAGTTTGTCAGAACTGAATATGGCTGCAGAATACATTTCATTTAATAAAAATACGTTCACACACGTAACTTACTTTAAATTCCAAAAGAAATAAGGCTACATCTTGATCCTTTTGTCAAGGACCGCATTTTGTGAACTATTGTAAGCAGTTCGCAGATCTTGTACTAACCAAGAGGAAAGAACTTGTAGCACAATCTAAGCTCTGTGTCAATTGTCTAAGCTCTAAGCATAGAGTCGAAGACTGTCCCTCAAAAGCTAGCTGTTACATTTGCAGTGAAGAGCATCGTATGAAGCTTCATTCTGATGAATTAGGCAGTAAGACAACCGAACTGGCTTAAGTCCAATTATAGCTTTTAAATTACTGATTTGGTTCTATTTAAAGATAACTTGGTTCCTCCATCAAAATGGCCATCAGGACATATTACAGCCTTACATCCTGGTAATGATCAATTAACAAGAATAGTGACCTTGTGTACTGCTACTTCTGAATACAAGCGACCAGTCAACAAATTAATTTTGCTTCTAGTTCATGACTATACATCGGCTAATCTATTGGTATTACAGTCAAACTAATAGATGTTCATGAATTACAATGCTTGTCGTTTATTTTTGTGTATCGTACGAAATTATTCGTTCGAGATGCGCGGTATGTTCGCGCCGCTTACATTATAATAGTAAGTTTCAAGTCTTATATGCCTGGGAACTGGCAATTAGTTTTGCCTTATTGAAGTAGACAACAAAATGTCAATATAAGTTTCAATACTACGGATAAGGACTGACCTTTTATGTCTTAATTTTCTATCCGCAATCAAGTTTGGACACTGAGAACTATAAGTAAGGCATGCCACCGAGCTGGAGATGACTTTTCAGAGTGCGTTTAGACTGATGTTAAATACACTTATTTTACTTCCTTATGAGCGTATCGAACTGTAGACTTTTGAGGCCTACGATGGCTCGATCGCTAGAGCGAAGGACTAGTAACTTGGTAATCCGAGTTCAAATCCCGGTCTCGGCCGATTGACACAAACACTGCTGTAATAATTTACATGTGCTTTGTTTACAAACACATCGTAGACCTCCGTCGTTGATTAGCACCGATATTTGGAAGCATAAATAGAGCGACGTTAAATAACATAAAAAAAAAAAAAAAAAAACTGTAGACTTAGAGAAGTCGTTTTAGCTTACCGATATTGCTCGTGGAAGCTGTTGTTGTCCTACTTGACTTATACACTTCTAAACAACGAAGTGGCACAACTATATATATATATATATATATATATATATATATATATATATATGCGCGTGTATTTAATATAATTATATGTTATATTTATATTATACGGCCGTTTTCGCTAGTACCCCTGTTATATAAAATTCAAGTATACGCGCCTGTGTAGGAACTCTTGAATTCTCATTATGGCATACATCTCGATGCTTGCACGAGTAGCGTCGCGTGAAAGAGAGAGGACGATAATACGCGGGCATGTAGTAAAGCGAGATGGCCGACGCAGGCCTAATAAACTGGGCGAAGTTCAGCTTTGGCCGTCAAAATGATAAAAAAACATGTACAAGAAATGGTGTATAGAACGATTTAGAGTTTCCAAAATAAAAATGTCCAACGAAAGAATCTCGCCGAAAGAAATTTTTATATTCTATACATTTTTGTTCTAAACCTCTTATTTTTTAGCAAAATGAAACCTCGGAAATTGGTTGAATCACGTTTTACACGGCATCATTTAAACGCGGGAGTAAATCCCTGACGTATCGACTCTGAATTTGATTACAAGCTTGGAATGCTCATCTTTTATTATTTTTTTCTTGATAAAAATTAATTTTAGAGAAAAAATATATAGAACATAATAAAAAATTTATTTCAATGATATTTACAAAATTTGTTTGCGAAAATTTTTTTGGAAACTCAAAATTATTCCATACACCATAGCTTGTATAATATTTTTATCATTTGCACAATGAAATTGATCATTTCGAAAAATTTTTTATGATATTCGTGAGTCGAGTCTGAATATACATGTGCGTGATTTTTTTCTTAATTTTTATTCAACTTTTTTTCGATTTTATCACTCTTTTTCATATTCACTTGCGCAACTGACGCATAATCCAGATGATTAAAACTAGTTGATACTTTGTGTTCGTAAATATACATTCTAAACTGTATTTTGGTCAAAATACAGCCGGAGATAAATAACGTAAAAAAAAATTTTTTTTTGGATGCTTGGCATCAAGTCAAGTCCCATATCAAGGTGAATTTTCGCAGAAGACGATCACTGCGCTTTAGAGCACATTCTAAAGAATCATTAAAACAAATTTTTGTCCAAAAATAAATTTGTAACAAAAAGTGTTGCTGGCTCCCAGACTATTATAGCACATGAGTACCACTCGGAAGCCGTACAAACTGGCGTCATTTTGGAGTACGAATATCTCTTGCAAATCTGGGTACGCCAGTATTGGTGATGTAAACGTGGCTTTAAGCTCTTAAGAAGTACTCGCCTAAGCGCTTAACTTGACGAACACAGAGTATGTCCGGTTGATATAAAATTAAGTGCTGTTTAGTGCTTCTAAGATAATTTTGAACTACCTCAGAGAGTCTTCAAATGTTTCAAAGAAAATAACTATATCGTCTATATAAGAAAATACTGTTTAAAAGGCCAATGATACTCTGAATGCTGTACACTCCTATGACTTTAATTCGTGATGTACTTAAAAATAAGCACTCATACGTATAAAGGAAAGAATAGAGATCTTTTTCAGATACTTCGTTTAGCCTTCTAGAATCTAACCAAAAACGATACGTCCTATTTTTTTCGCACATTGGCCTAAGGTTTTATTAAACGCTTGCAGATAGTTTGATAAAATTGAGCATTTTATGAACCTCGGCGTACCTAAATCCTTTAACTTTTGACGATACCATATCATATCGCGCTTTGAACGATTTACTTCATTGTATATCAGTGGTATATTCTGTTAGGATTATAACTTCTAACTGGCCTTGCATAAGAGGTAATCGACTGATTCGTTTAGTATTTCAGTTTCGATAGTGGACAGTTCCAAAATGCCTGCTACATTATCCTCCAGAGCTGTACAGATATTCCAAGGAGATTTTTGAATAAGAAACCTCTCCATTTATTAGGATATGCACACTCCTAATTGTTATTTTGTTAAGCAATCGCACAGGGAAAAATGTCTAACTCTCAGATCGGTAAAATAATGTAAATATGTAAAATAATGCAAAATTTACTCCACCCGAATAATCTGAGATTGTTTCTAACAAATCTCATATTTATAAAAAAGATGTTTCTATGAAAAAGTATTCAGAAATGGACAGCAAATATTCGAATTCATAGATCTGTATATAAGGAATGTGAAATAATTTCAATTAATTCAATACAAAATTTATAATTCTGTTTAGATATAATCACAGACATTCGTCGATAATCATTTTCTTTTATAGAATCTGTTGACATCGTATGAGGACGTTATTCATATTCAAAAAAAGATAATACTTTACAAATAGGTATGTATATATTCATGAAATATTCCAAGACTTCACATACAGCATTTTATTTGATTTTTAATAATAATAATAAAATAATAATATAATAACGTTTCAATTAGAAAAAGATTAAATAAAAACTATGTATACAATAACCATTTGTCTGAGAAATATTATTTAAGCTTCTTTGTATTCTATATGAACTTGAACAATTACTGAAACTATAAAATTGTAAGTTTAAGATAAACGAGAGTCTAATAAATATTAAAATCTTGTAAAAATTTTACTCGTCACTAAGAAGTATTAACTTTTGTCGTCCGCCCTGTGACACACGTTTTTTATAGTGTAATTTCTCTCTCTCTCTCTTTCTCTCTTTTGATCGCATATTCGGATTATCACATGATATTTGCGACCAATCAAGAACAAGGGATATGTTGTCCGTTGTCAATCACTCTTTCTTTATAGCACCATCTTGTCTAAATATCATTAATGACGTCACAACCACTAATTCCAAATTCCCATATTCTATATGCATTCAATATGTTTGTAATATTTCTGAAAATAGATATAAAAGAATTTCAAACTGAAAGGTTAGATTTATTAAATTATTATATTTATAGTTACGTCTATTTAATAATTTATTTTAGTTTAATTATTCTATATGAACTTCCCCAAAACCAGTAAAATTTTGTTTTTTAGTCGTTATGTTTTGAAGAAGATATTTTTATAAAACTAACCTCATAAAAATAAGGTTCCATGTGTTACATGTAAAAATTAATTACAGCTTAATATTCGTAGTTTCCGTATATTTTTCTTGTTATTGTGATTAATAAGAATAGTTTTATCATAGTGTTTTTTTTGAAGGTTACATATTTGATGATTATATTAAAAATTATATACAAAGTAGTAAATATAATGTATATTAAACAAAATATTTTAACTCATTAAAAGGCAATAAAAATTTAGACTAACATCAGGAAAGTTACAACTTCAATGCAAACCTTTTTTTTAAATTGGCATATAGTTGTATTTTGTAAGTAAGAACCTTGCTAGAAACAAATTTTTTGCAGGAAGTAAATATTTTTATTAAATTTAATAAATATAAATTTAAGTAAATATTCTCATTAAATTTAATATTGTATAATTGAAATATATAATTAAGAAGTGAAATTTTGTATATTGTTAGAATAAGTATAATTAAATAAATGTAAATAAATATCCAATTTTACAAAAATAAAAAAAATATTATATATATATATATATATATATATATATATATATATATACTATACATTTGTGCAAATCAATTTATTGTTACATTAATAGAGTGATTAAAGTATATATGATGTTAATCTTTTTGAAAATCAAATTACTGTTTATACTTTAACTAAATATTAAGTTTATCTATATTTAATATCTCTTTTTTTATTTATTTTTTATTTTGAATTTGTTTAATTTATTTTAATTTTATAATTCTATTTTTTAAATTAGTAAATAATGAATTTATGCTTATTATATTAATTATATAAATATTCTGTAGAAATTATTATAGTACGCAGTTGTATTTTTTAAATAAACAGATTATGATCTATATTTTTGGAAATTTAAATATTTGTTTTACTTATTTCAGATTGATTTCAAGTATTCAATAATATATAAGCATACAAACAAAAAGTAAAGTTCAATTTAAACATTAGATAATAATCAATGATTTCATTGATTATTATGTTAATAATTTGATTTGGTATGATTTTCATTAATATGCAATTAATGTTATATATAGTTTTCTACAGAACATCAAATGTAGAAAATTCCAGTTTCGCTGAAAATAACATAACAAAATGTATATAAATTAATTTTGTATAACATTTTAATTCTTTACGGTACATAAATTCTAGATATTTGTATAAACTCAGAAAATAAAATTATATTATTTCATAGGAAAGTTAATATCATAGGATTCAATAAACTCAAAGTTACAATGTTTCTATTATGTTCAGGAGTGTCGTACTACTTTCGTGGTTCCATAAAATTTAAATTTATCAATTTAATTCAAATATCAAGAATTTAATTTAGCTCTGTTTGTGCTTATTGTTTTAAATTTTATTTTCTAAAAATTGAAAAGTCAAAGTAGTACAGAATGAATTTCTTCTTAGTAGAATTAAAATGGGATGTTTCAATTTGTATTTTAATTTTTAAACAATTATTTAGATACTCTTAAAACGATTTGAATAATGAATTATGAATATTAATTGAAATTGGTCATTTTTATAAGCTATAAAAATATCTTGCAAATAAATTTTTATTTAATATGTTTAAAGCAAAGGGTATCAGATTCAGGTATTAATGAGGTAAACTTGAATTTTTAATCGATACGTCTTAAACAAAAGTTTAGTTATCTATTTCAAATAAAAATAAATTATATATTTTTCTTTGTGTCACTTAATAATAACTTGAAAATATTACCATTCATTCACAATTGTTTTAAGTTTTAAATTTATTTAAAAATCAAAAACTACAATCTTCTATTTCAATGCTACCAAAGTCAGTAATAAGTAATTCTTGCACTAGAAAAAATTAATATTAATATTTACTCATTTAGATGCCTACAAAATTTGTTTTATTTTTTGGATATCATAATTACTAAAAATTCACCTCTATCTTGTTTTCTGTTTGATATTTCTTGAAAGTTGATTTAATAATTCTGTTATAGTTAGTAAAATATTTTAATTAACTTTTTTCATATTCTAATTAAATTAATATAAATAAATTATCCACATTTGTGAGTCAATTTTACTTTATATTTTACAATAGGTTTATAAAAAGCAATAATGATTTAATTCTACTTGTTAATTAGTGGTATATATTAAATTTTGTATTGGGTAAATATAAGTATATAATATTCAATTGACAATTTAAACATAATATGCGTTACTAGCAGTGGAGAGTAGAACTAATAATATGGTGGACATGAGGATACTAACTATGCAACTGTGGCTTATCTTATAGTAAAATTGCGGAGCTCTTTAAAAATTTCATTAAAAAAAGTAAAAAGTGCCGAAATAAATAAGAATCAAGTACAAAAAGTGTTAATAGTTGATTAAAGAATGTAAAATATTCATCATGGAATTTTCTTTACATCATTGAAAGGCCATTGCTGAGGAAGACTGCTATAAAGATCGTTACTTTTAGAAGAAATCTTGATATTCGTTTAACTTTAGACTTTATTCACGAACCTGAAGCTGCTAAAATATTTTTATTATATTGAAATAGCGAACAATCATAAGAGTCGACCAAACAAATAAAATTAAAGATTTTTTCAGACTATAATATATTATATATTAATTACTTACAAATTCTATACTCTTAACACATAGTATAACTTTTATATAGATATTATAACGGGCTTTTTGGGACACGTCTCTGAAGATATGTAAAATTCATACCCCTATTGTATATTATTTGTCTGGGGTTATAGATCAAAGTTAATAGGTTTTGCAGAATGTCCGAAACGGATTAAGTTAATTTTTGTTGAGCCATAGGCTCCTCTGATTTGGTATACAAACTTACGTTGATCTCATCTTTTTTAGCTCTAATAATATTTTTATATTTATCAATATTTAGTTGTCAGATATACAAAAATCAATGAGGAATAACATAATTAAGAGGAATTGATGGCATTAATATAACGGAAGCAGTGAATGGCTTCAATAATTTTAGATTAAATTTTTATTAAATTTTTATTCAACAAAATATAATAATTATTAAAAATATCCCTACTTATTATTAGTACCCGTAAGGATTTAACACGTACTGAAGTCACACACAGGGTGTGCGAGAAGAGATTTATTTTGCGTAAAGTAATGAGAAAGATTTCTGGGAGCGCCACCTTATGAACACATATGGTACTGCTTCCTTAAGTGGAGCAAAGGCATGAACCACGATCTACCTATTTGATATTACGCGGAGTCTCTCTTCTCTATCACTTCATCGACTATATTAGACCGCGTACTCTGAGAACAGAGTTGAAACCCAAACCAGAGTGAGAAAACAATATAGAGAATCGTGTTGTCTTTCTCTTACAAGTGAAAAAGAGAAGAGAAAAGGAGAATAGGTGAACAGTAACAGTAGAAATATACGTCTCTTCTATACTCTAACCATTGTTATTGATAGGCTGTCTCCCCAAATTTTCCCTAAAGCTAGAGATATAGCACGACTAGGGATATCTGTCCTTCAATGTGAATTTCAGAGCGACTGTTCAAGAGTGCTGCATACCTCTATCGCAGCGGCACGCTGAACTACCAGAATGGAAGTAAATTTATTTCGATGTCTCATTCCCTTAATTTTTATTGTAAACAGTTAAAAAAATTTGTATAAATTTTTAGACATGCTTACAAATGGTGAAGCTTTCCTAAAGTTCATAACATTTCTCTCAGTCGAGTAAAAAATAAAGAAAATTCGTACAAATTTGTATTCTACTCCATGTGATGCTAGTGCTTTCAAAGAAAGTAATTATTACAAATTTTAGGTATCATTTACATACATAATTCGAGTGATACTATTTGTAGGGCAAAATAATATATGAAATAAAATTTGTTTCACCGTTCTACGTATTGTATAAATACAATGAGACGTCTAAGTAAATTTATAATGCACGAAATCCCCTGTAACTGATAATCACTATTTCTGTAGATAAAAAAGAGAGAAATTTAGTTTTGGTATATTCAAAGAGATGTTGCAACAAGCAGCAATCAGTACCGTACATATATTAATTAATAAATATTTTTTTATTGGTCTTACAGTCCAATCAATTCCATCCAAAAATAAAATAAAATAAAAATAAAAATAAAATAAAAATAAAAATAAAATAAAAATAAAAAATAATAATAAAAAATAAAAAATAAGAAATAAAAATAAAAAATAATAAAAATAAAATAAAAAATAAAAATTAAAAATAAAAATTAAATTAAAAATTAAATTAAAATTATAATGACAGTCAGACTGTCCTTGTTTACATTCACCCCCGTAGACTAATCTGAAAATAAAATATTAGCTGAAAAAATTCTTTGTTAGTAAAGTGCAGTCTGACTGTCCCCAACACCCTTACCTAATTGAAGACTTGTCCAACGTTTCGAGCTCGCTACGGCTCCTTATCAGGGACCTGATATATATATATATATATATATATATATATATATATATATATATATATATATCAGTACCGTACATATATTATCGAAATAAAAAAACTCTGGTGCTTATTTTAATATTTCAAATTCGTATTTTACGTAAGTAATTATAAAAGAAAATTAAGCGATACAACTAAATATGTGCAGATTATATTTTATATTATGCATTTTACTGTAGTTTTTACATATGAAAGAGATATGTTTCAAAAGACCATGAAGCGTGCAAGTACGCAGTTCATGTGTATATACTCACATAATAAACAGCGTTCCATGAGTGAAGTCGAGCGTTTCGGCGTGCGCCTTCATATCAAAGTATTATCTATTAGCTGTAACACGTCCGAGTGAGACAAAAAGCGAAGATGTTTACTATATCTAGTTTTATTGCTTTTACACAATAAAATCAGCTTATTCTATGCATTATATTTATGTCGTAAAGGCCCTAGCAAAAAAATGCTATATATATATATGTAGACGAATATACACTAAGCACATTTGAACGCTTACTTTGCTGCCATTCAAGCCTTTTTGAAAATATGCCTTTTAGTCTGGACTTCAGAAGAGCATTCGCATTCTATTTTGTTGAAAATTTGTACACATGTTTTTTTGTAATACTTATGATGAATATGATAGTGCTTTTTAGCTGAAATTGAATTTAAATGGCGAAATCAATGCAAAAAACATAAAAATGGTGGTTTTTGGTATTAACTCGGATAGTAAGAATATTTTAAAAACATTTCTTCAAAAGAGTACATCTTATCAAAATACATCTTTATTGTTCTGTTGATTTTTTTGGTACAACCGATATTTATGAAACTAAATTTAACAATTTTATCTAGGGTTGCTTCCAAAATCTGCGAATTCTGGCTATACTTGTGAAAGCACCCATATCCGATTTCGCTCGAAATTGACGTATTTGCGTTATTGATATGCTGATTATTAATATTGTTATGGTTTTTGATACATTTTAGATTTTTCAGGCAAAATACATCAAAACTAGGCAAATGCATAAACATTGTGTTGTGTGAAATATTTTTAAGAATTTGAGAAAATGTTTTTAATAATAGTTTTTATCTACTAAAATGTGTCTTTACTCATATTTCTATTTTAGATATTTTTGCTGTTTAACTTTATTTTTTAAAAGAATACGCCATGAGTTAAAAGCATTCTTAATATAAAACTTTATTAGTCATAACAGTGTCTATACGTTAGCAATATATATATATATATATATATATATATATATATATATATATATATACTAGCATCCCCCGTCTCGGCTTCGCCCAAGATAATAATTTAACCGATTTCATAAACAATTCAATAATATCTAAGCAAAAAGTACTCTATATATAGAAATCTATATTTCTATAAATAATTGACCTTAGTTTACCTATCGTCGCTTCTGTATAAAAAGCTGCTTCAATGTAGCGTCCACTTCAAAAAGTTGATATTTTGCCGACCATTTTATACAATACTAGCATCCCCCGTCTCGGCTTCGCCCGAGATAATAATTTAACCGATTTCATAAGCAATTCAATAATATCTAAGTAAAAAGTACTCTATATATAGAAATCTATATTTCTATAAATAATTGACCTTAGTTTACCTATCGTCGCTTCTGTATAAAAAGCTGCTTCAATGTAGCGTCCACTTCAAAAAGTTGATATTTTGCCGACCATTTTATACAATACTAGCATCCCCCGTCTCGGCTTCGCCCGAGATAATAATTTAACCGATTTCATAAACAATTCAATAATATCTAAGTAAAAAGTACTCTATATATAAAAATCTATATTACTATAAATAATTGACCGTAATGTACTCATCGTCGCTTCTGTATATACAGTATGTATATACAGAATGTAGAACCGTATTTAATACACACATATATGCATATTACATACGGCTTCTATGAGGAAAATTGTACTTTCCAGTTCGAGCGGTACAAAAAGATGTCCAAGTGTCTCGAGACGAAGTTTATAGAGAATATCATGTTCGGAATATAGAACATGTCTCGGGACGACTGCTATAGAGAGTTTTGTGTTGGGAAGGCAGAATACGACTTCCAGGTATCCCAGGACTTTTATTGAGAGTGTGCGTGTTCAAATGATAGAAAATGAATCTCTTTATAGAAGTCTCTTTAACCCTATAGAAGTCGTTCCAAAACATCCCGATATCGTATTCGAATGTCCCAACATGAATCTCCCCATAGAAGTCGTCCCGTCATACCTGGACATCATATTCTACCGTCCGAACACGAAATTCCCCGTGGAAGACATCCCGTCATACCTGGACATCGTTTTCTACCGTCCGAACACGAAATTCCCCTTAGAAGTCGTCTTGAGGCGCTCGGACATCTTATTCTACTATCCGAACACGAAACTCCCCATAGAAGTCGTTCGGAGACACCTGGACATCGTATTCTACCGTCCGAACACACAACTCCCTGTAGAAGACGTCCCGTCATATCCGGACACCGTCT
>JACCIC010000174.1:670000-1187500 GCA_018907035.1 Sycobia sp. Sy_11 | reverse complement strand
TGTTCGAACTATAGGAAATGTCTCAGAATGACTGCTATAAAGAGTTTTGTATTGGGGAGGTAGAATACAATGTCCAAGTATCCCGAAGCACTCATACTGGGAGTGTGCGTGTTCGAATGATAGAATACGAATCTCTTCATAGAAGTCGTACTGATATACCTGGATTTTGTTTCCCACCAACTATACACTAAGTTCCCCGTAGAAGTCGTTGAAAAATACCTGGAAATCGCATTCTATCATCCGAACACGAAACTCCCCGTAGAAGTTGCCCCGACATATCTGAACATCGTTTTCTACCAACGAAACACGTTACTCCCCGTAGAAATCGTCTGGTCATACCTAGACATTATCTTGTACTGTGCGAATATGAAACTCCCTGTAGAAGTCGTTCCATAACACCTCAAAATCACATTCTATTATCCGAACATGAAACTCCCCGAGAAGTTGTCCCGACATACCTAAACATCGTTTCCTACCAACTAAACACGATAGTCCCAGTAGAAGTCGTCCCGAGAAAGCTAGTATCGCTTCCTAATAACTAAACACAATACTCCCCGTAGAAATCGTTTGGAAAGACCTAGATATCGTATTTTACCGTGCCAACACGAATCTTCCCATAGAAGCTAATTTCCTCATACCTGGATCTCGTTTTCTATCAACTAAATACAATATCCCCCATAGAAATCGTCCAGAGACACCTAGACGTTGCATTCTATCGCCCAAACACACAACTGCCTATAGAAATCGTCTTGAGGCAACGGGATATCGTAATCAACCGCCCGTACACGCCAATACAATATTTATCAGTAGAAATCGTATTTAAAATGTGTTTCTATATAATATGTACAATATAATATACATACAATATATATATATATTTATTTTTCCGTTTTTTCAATTAAATACCGTGAATGTTTTCGTAGTGATGCCAACTGAAATTCAAGCAAAATGTTGGTATGCGCGTGGCATATTTTTTAAGTAGACGATGGATATTGCCTTTTGATGCAGAAGTGACAATATATTTTATTTATATATACATAGTTTCCAGGTTGTTCGTAAAGAATCCTAGTTTGCCATCATTTCTTTTGTTTGAATTAAAAAAAAAAATAGTCTCTTTTCACATATCTAAAGTTAATAGAATGTATAAAAATAAAAATATAATTTGTCGTCACAAATTATATTCAGTGTGATTTGGCATACAGAATTATTTTATAAGAGAAGACGTAAGAAAGACAGAGATAGAGAGAGAGAGAGAGAGAGAGAGAGAGAGAGAGAGAGAGAGAGAGAGAGAGAGAGAGAGAGAGAGAGAGAGATTTTCCCACGTAAGAGAAAATAAAATTTACAAAAATCAAAAGATATAAGGTGTGAAAGTAACGTAATTAATCTTGAAGAACAAAAAAGATAATACCGAATAACGTCACACCTCCTTTAGGATACGAATCCCAAAGTTGGATATGAACATTCGTTTGAGCTGGCCTGGTATTAATACTTTTAGCGGACTATTTTGAATTGATGTTCGTGATTTAAGACGCCTCCTAGCGACCGCTGGTGAAACTGATTATTAAAATCATTAACTTAATTTATTAATGAAAGTAAAATGATTTTCAATAAAAAACATAGCCTATGTCCTTCTAAAGTTAATATAGAATCTATATGTTAAATTTCAGAACAATCGGTTCAGTAGTTTTTTCGGTTATCGTGTACAAACTAAAACACGCTTTGTCTTTATAAATTAGTATGATATGATATGATATGATATGAACTATATATGATCTGATATATATATATATATATTACATACGACTTTTACGTGGAAATATTGTACTTTCGAGCTCGGGCGGTAGAAAAAGATGTCCAAGTGTCTCAAGGTGACTTCGGAGATTCATGTTCTAACGTTAGAATATGTCTCAGGACGACTGGTATAGAGAGTTTTGTTTTTGGAATGTAGAGTATGATGTCCAGGTGTCCTCGAACATATCGTCCCAACATGAAACTCCTTGCAGAAGTCATTTCGAGACATCTGGAACCGTCTTCTACCGAGGAAAGACGAAACTGTCCATAAAAGTCGTTGTGACATACCTGGAAATCGTTTCCTACCGACTAAACACGAATACTCCTCGTAAAAGTCATTCAGACGTATCTGAACATCGTATTCTACTGTTCGAACACAAAGCTACTAGTAGAAGTCGTCCCAAAATATCTGGGCATTGGTTTTTACAGTTCAAATATGAAACCTTTCATAGAAATCGTTCTGATATACCTGGATATCGTTTTCTACCGACTGAACACGATTCTCCTCGTAGATGTCGTTCCGAAACACCTGCACACCTTATTTTACTATTCAAACACGAACCGTGAGTATCTATATAGCGTTGTGAACTAAAAGTAATTTAAATAATGGTTTACGAATAGCACATTTTTGAAGTGATTGCTGATTTATTGCCTTGTTATGCGGAAGCGACGATGCATATATATTATATATATAGTATTGGTAAGTAACTTCCTATTTTGCCATCATTTCTTTTTTTCAAACTGAGAAAAAACTAGTCGCATGTCACTCGGAAGATAATATAACGTATAAAAGCGAAAACATAATTTGTCTTCTCAAATTATGTTTAGTATGATTTGGAATACAACCATCCTATTATAGAAGACGGGTGGAGAGAGAGCGTGAATAACATTCAGTGAATGAGATTTTTCCACAAAAGAAAAAGTAAAATGTACAAAATTCAGAAGATATACAAAGGTGTGGGTAGTATCGGGTTAAGCTTAAAAACATAAAGGATAATACTAACTAAAATCACACGTTCTTTTGACTTTATAAATTAGTATGATATGATATATAATATGATAAGAATGTCACATTTTAAAAGGTTGAATATAAACAATGGAAACAAGAAATTATTAATTAAACTTGGGGGGGGGGTTTTGAGGGTTCAAAGAAAGTGATTTTTTATTGCATATTATGAAAGTATAGTAACTCAAGAATGTTGTCTGTTAATATGAAGTCAATTGGAGCAAAACTCACAAAGATATAGCTGTGGAAGTAGGCGTGTCTCGAACGACTACCTGAGCTGTAACCGCTCAGCAGGAAGGCAGCTGTTTCTCAATCTCTTTTGTTATTGTCCCTAAGCAGTTTACAGAAAGGTCTTAGACAGGGTCGTTGTAACGGTACTTGGTGTTGCTTCATTTTCGAAGCAGACGCGGAGTGTAACAGTCGTGTTGTATTTTCTTACTCTATTTCGTTGTGATATTTTTGTTGGTCGCAAAATGCCGAGAAAAGTTTCCAGAGAGTGTAGAAAGGAGACTGGTAAAAAGTTGTATCACGCTAAAAAGTAGTTCCTCCGTATAAACGAAGAAACGATGACGATATTGAGGCAAGGAGTACGTCCACGAAAAAAATTAGATTAAGTTTTAGCCATAAAGTTGCTGTAGATACGGATAAGCATTTCAGAATCATTGATTTTCTGTTTTTTTTTTTTCAATAATTTCTACGTTAGTGAAGTGTGCAGTTTGTGATAGTACAGTATCATTTCAGTGTTGTGGCAAAATAGGTCTTGGTTTCAAGATAAAAATAAAATGTGAAAAATGTAAAGAACCTCGTTACGTTCCGTCTAGTGAACGAGTAGATAATCATATGTATGACGTGAACTACCGATTTGCTTTCGTGATGCGAGTTTTAGGTTTGGGATTAGCTGGTTGTGACAAATTCTGCGGACTGATGGATTTATCCAGTAATTTCGTATCAAAATCGGTTTACAACACTTACTTGAATAAAATGTTCTCCAGTGTTACGAATGCCGCAAAAAGATTTTTTGTTTCTGCGATTGAGGAAGAAAATGCAGCTATGTGTAGAGAAAAAACTGTGACTGATAGTGAAACCAAAACTGGAAAAAAACTCTCTCAGGTAAAGGGAAACTGACTGCAAAAATGATTGATAAGCTCACCGAGTACTATGGTCGTGCAATTCGTTTCAATTCTAATTCTGTAGAAGAAATGAAAAAATCCATTTGGGCTATTTACTATCATTATGCCTCAACCGATGCAAAACCACAACACGAAAACTGCCCTAGCGGAGAAGACTCATGGTGTGAATGGCAGAAAGCTGCAGCTTGAAACAAGCTGAATAATTTCAAACACTCATATTCTGCTCTACCAACTGATGTTTTACAAGGAGTCAAGTCAATTTATGAAGATTTAAGCAAAGAGGCTCTCCTAGAGCGATGTATTTGCGGATTCACACAAAATAATAATGAGAGTTTGAACCAGCTTATTTGGAAGATTGCGCCGAAAGTTGAGAGTGGTTGAGCAATGGTCGTCGAATTTGCAGCTTCAGTGACTGCTTGTGTTTTCAATGAAGGCTGTAAAGCTTATTTAACCTTCCTAGAAGAGATGGGAATCAGTACTGGTCCAAGTTGTCATGGATGGGCGCTTCTAACCGACGATATTCAAATGAACATAGCAGATGAGCGAGCAGCTGAAACCGCTAAAAATGATAGAATTCACCGCAGACTTGATCAAAAAGATGCTTTGGACATTCTTGACGAAAGTTCTATACTCTATGGTCCCGGCATTGATGATTCTATGTGAGTAAAATAAAAAATAAATAGCTTACTAAGTTTTATCAGGGTCTTTTCGCTACGGAAAACTTTCAACGCGTTTTTCTCAAATCAATGTTTTTTGAGTCGGTGCATTCTGTATCTCAAAATCTATTCAACCGATCGTTCTCAAATTTTTTACAGTATTTCCTTACATAATTTATGAGGTAACCCTGTTGAAATTTTTTCGTTTTTGATTTAATTTTTTTTATTATTAACAACAATAGTCATGAATTTAGGTCAAAAATCGATATTTTCACTTTCAAGTTTTGTAAAAAGTTCAAAAATTTAAAAAAAATGGAAAGACTCGACAGGGATACCTAGAGGGACATAAAAATTAAAGGAAAAACTTTGGTTATTTCATTCCAGATGATCCAGTGCTGAGGTATGACGTGCGTCGCAAAATGTATTTTTTCTGAGGCGCCGGCGAAGAATTTCTGCCATTCGGTCAATTTTCAATATTTTTCAACCAATATTTCACAGAATATAATTCAATTACTACTCTTTAATTTACAACAATCAGAAATAAATTTACTTTCACTGTACGCCCAAAAAAAAAATCTGTAAAAACCTGTTTTTTCTGCCTTCAAAACCCTACCTCTCCCTTATACCAGTATAATTTTTAATGACAAGTTTTATTAAAGTTTTTTTCAGTTAATAATGTAGTATAATTTATACAGTTTGTTTTGTTTAATTAAATATAATAATAAATGTAATCAAGTAATTATATGAAAGAGAGCCAGTAAATAAAAAGAAACTCAAAAAGATATTCACTTTACATATATAAGCAGATCTACAGATGAAGCGACCGTTAAAACAAGTTAATACTACGTGAGTCCTCCGTAAGGCCAATGTGGCAAGTTCGAGAAAAATTTTTTCCAAAGTTACTCAAATAAAGGTAATATTTTCTTTTCATTCAATGCCGAGAGAGGCGAGTACATACCCCCACTCGCTTTTCTTCACATGCGTGCTATTGAACGAGCACTCTAATTGGTTGTCGCCGCCTCATGGCCAATTCTTGCGTGAAGTCTTAACATATAATTCAACATGATTTTAGCGAGTATCCACTCCTTCTATCTACTTTCTATACTCACGTGTACAAGATAAACTAGCTTTCTGTGGCTCGCACTGGTGATCTAAGCCGAAAATAAACTGAATGCTACTAGCCACTACCGTGTTATATATATTCAAGAATACGCCGCACTGTGGTACAGAATAAGTCAAAATGCGCGCATAAGACTAAAAGTTTTTTTGTATTTTTAAGGAATTAATCATATATTTTAAAAATTAAAAATTGTACTTATGTCGACTGTTTTGAATTAAATTAATAAATATTTTTATCGCCATTATAGTCTTTATACTTTAATATATTACACTAAAATAATAAACTAAAAGTAAAAAAATAAAATAAAATAAAACACTAAACAATTTAGTCCTTGAAAATGGACCGTAGCGGTTTGAATCGTCGGTCATCAAAGGTGTTCACGCGTGTAGCGTAAATTATTGTTTCGCTTTATTTTTATCAAAATGTTTGGGCGGTGGCGACAAAAAGGGTCAAGCGAGTAAGCGTAGCAAGACGCATTTTAGATATTTGCTAACCTTTTTTAGTGATTGACTTCTTTCCGGCAACGTAAAATGATGATTATTATTATTATTGTTATTTTAACGCTAGTAGATTTTTATTTCCAAAGTTTTTTCAACTTGTATTTGTTGCGTGGTGTATGGTGCGTTCATTGCGCAAAAGGATTATTTAGTCATTGCATCCAGTGTATGCACAATCTGATCATTTGTCCCGGGATCCATAAGCTACCAGTACGTTTTTTTGTCTTACATCGGTCACCCGGGCGTACTGTCACGTACTGCCAGAAGATCACACTAAGAGTGGTACCTGGTACTGGAGGCCTCATCACTGCACCACTGAGGAGGTCAATTGTAAGCGTTAGGATGATTGTGTTTAGGAGAACTTTCAGCATGCCGTTGAATAATAATAGTTTTAAGTTACTTCTGTATATATAAATTACTATCTATATATTTGTATATATATATATATATATATATATATATATATATATATATATATATTGTGACGGGGAACGCAAGCGCCGCGTACGCTTGCTTTCCCACGACCCTATGCTCTCTCTCCCGTCGTAGCTTTTGTAAATATGTATATACTTTCTCTTATCTATATGTAAATATTAATATATAGTTCGTTACAGGCCGACGCACTAACACACCGGCGGAGAGGTAAGTAAGAGAGAAAGCGAGATAGCGGGGAGTGGGGACAGTTCGTCGCGCGCGAACTGTGACAGTATCGAGAGAGAGCTCTGTCTTGTTACGTGCGGGACAGTTTGTTTTTTCGAGACGCAACAAGAAAAGTAGAGATCCGTTTTTCGAGTGCCGATGATCTCGCCTCGCGGAGTGCCTTCTTGCCTGCTTTGACTTTCGCTGCTATTCGCGCTTGACGTCGCCCTCCGGGCCGAGATACGCGGAGTAATTACAGGGCTCGAGCTAGCGAGCCTGTCATCTGGCCCCTACCTGTGCGGAGTGACCGCCCCATTCCGTGGCCACCGACGAGCGGGAACACCGGGTTCCGAGAGCGTGCTGTTTTGCGTTCAGGGCTTGCCGCCGCCGTCTCCTGTCACCAGCGGACGACTCGACGACATCGGCGCCCCAATTGTAAGTGGTAGCCCGTTATTATGCCCCCCTCTCTCTCTCTCTTCCTTCACTCCGCGCGCGCCGTCGCATCGGCGACTTTCGACCTGCGTACCGCGCCTCGCGACTTCGCATGTTTATTCTACGAGACGAATAGCCTGATTAAAGACTTATAATTTTATTCGTTCTGCCTTTTTTTTATTCTTTCTTGTCTTCTTACCTCACACGTCCCTGTGCATGCGATATTTCGCCTCTCTCCCTCGCCGAAACGATTCGGCGCTAAGCCCAGCCGGGCAAACCTTTTGCAACGATCGTGTCCGCCGTCCTCGTGTTCGAGGTGGACACGCGCTCCGTTACCATATATACAATGATCCTCTATATATATATATATATATATATATATATATATATATATATATACAATACATAACAGATATATATATATATATATATATATATATATATATATACACACAATATATCTGTTATATATATCAGTCCCTGATGATGAGCCGTAGCGAGCTCGAAACGTTAGACTGGATCTTCAATTAGGTAAGGGTCTTGGGGACAGGCAGATTGCACTTTACTAACAAAAATTTTTTCAGCTAATATTTTATTTTCAGATTAATCTCCGGGGATCACAGTATACATGGATAGTCTGACTGTCATTATAATTTTTAATTTTAATTTTAATTTTTATTATTTTTGTGTATTTATGTATTAATTTTAATGTAGATATGTATTGATATTGTAACGTATTGTTTTCGATTGATTTGATTGGACTGTAAGACCAATGAAAAAATATTTATCAGGTATGTGAATAAGTCTTTCCGTTTTTTTTCAAATTTTGAGCCTTTATTGTGAAAAAATGGTTACAAATGAATTATTGAAAGTATTGGCCATCGGTAGCTACAACTTTTTCCCATCTTTCTGGCAACATACGAATCCCGTTGCGAAAAAATTCGACCGGGTTGGCCTCTATCCAGTCATCCACCCATTTTGCGGCTTCCTCGTAGGAATGGAAGTGCTGGTCAGCCAGGCCATGCGTCATCGATCTGAAGAAATGATAATCAGACGGAGCAACGTCTGGACTATACGGCGGGTGGGGTAGGACTTCCCATTTGAGCGTTTCTAAGTATGTTTTCACCGGCGGTGGAACATGTGGGCGAGCATTGTCATGTTGCAAAATAACTTTGTTGTGCCTGTCGGAGTATTGTGGCCGTTTTTCTCGCAGTGCGCGGCTCAAACGCATCAATTGTCGTTCGTCGATAGACCTCGCCTGTGATCCTTTCATTCGGTTTCAGAAGCTCATAGTAAACCACACCTAGCTGGTCCCACCATATACAGAGCATGAGCTTGGCGCCATGAATATTTGGCTTGGCCGTCGATGATGATGCATGGCCGGGTAGTCCCCATGATTTTCTTCGCTTCGGATTATCGTAACGTATCCACTTTTCATCGCCAGTCACGATACGATGCAGAAAACCCTTTCTTTTATGTCGCTGAAGCAGCTGTTCGCAAGTGAAAAAACGCCGTTCGACGTCTCTCAGCTTCAGTTCGTACGGCACCCAATTTCCTTGCTTTTCGATCATTCCCATGGCTTTCAAACGCTTGGAAATGCTTGTTCGGTCAACTCCCAATGCTTCAGCAAGATCTTCTTGCGTTTGACAAGAATCTTCATCAAGCAAAGTCGCCAATTCTCGATCTTCAAAGATTTGCGGCCGCCCGGAACGCTCCTTGTCTTCCACGTCGAAATCACCGCTTTTGAAGCGTCGAAACCATCCGCGAACACTTGAATCATCGACACAACCTTCTCCATAAGCCTCCTGAAGCAATCGATGCGTCTCGGCAGCAGATTTCTTCAAATTGAACCAATAAAGTGAAACTTCCCGCAAATGACGTCGACTCGGCTCAAATTTCGACATTTTCACGATATCAAAAATTTATGATGCGAAAAAATTTTAACTAATGTGTTAGTATGGAATTGTTGACATATGAATAAGCTTTGATTATGACATATGTAACCATTGAATACTCGCACAGTATTGGTGGCGCCATCTCTTACAAAAAAACGGGAAAGACTTATTCACACTCCTAATATTAATTTATATATATTGTATTATTTAGTGCTAACTTTTTATTCTAGAATACAACATAGTGAAGGGCGTCAGACTTTTTGTACACTTGTAACAGGAGTTTTTTACTGCTGTCTGCCCTAAAGTCGTAACAAATAGTACTTGTCTCTTCTATTATATTATTAAAAATTATTTAAACTTGTCACGATTCCTTATCTAAATCCTTAGCTACTTTCCGTATTTAGATATTTTTTACATAATTTTATTTTTTGGTAAATTATACATTAACAAAAAGAAAATTTCAATCGAAGGTGTTGAGGACAGTCAGGTTGTTATTTGCTAATATAGAATATAGCTTATTTTTATTATTTTTAATTTTTAATCTAAGTAGTCATTTTTATTTCAGATTCTTCGGGGAGCGATAATAAAGATTGTAAGACCGATAAAAATATTTATTAATTTAATTCACATATTTTTGTTAACTAGGGTCTCGAGAACCTGGAATTACCAAAATTTCTTTAATAAAATTATTTTAGCAATCATTATATAGCGTGAAAGCAAAAACGTGCAAAAATTGTCCTTTTTTAAAGAAATTAATATTTTTATGATGATAATGAATGATGATGATGAAATGAAATATTTAACTGTTGAAAATGACCTTATTTTATGTAAAGAATACGCTTAATAATACATTTGCAAAGATTAAGAACACTTATGTACAACAAATTTTTTTCCATAAAAATTTTCAAATTAATAATTGCATAAGAAAAACGTTCACGAGGCTTCACTCCCAATTTTGAACTAATTTGAAGCTACGAGTCTAAACAGAGTCTAAACGAGAGCTAAACAATAATCTGGAAAAGGTTTCATCTGCTACCAGTTATTTAAAAATAAATGAATAAACTACACGTATAGATTTTGCATTACATTATATCTACGGCCGTACATTTTCATAATAAATTAATGATTCTAATGCAGCTTTAATTTTATTGAATAAAAAACTAACCATTTTTATTGTATTGATGTACCATTTTTGTGTATTTTGTTTGTGTTCCTTATTAAGCTGATAGTTTTTAAAGAAACTTTTTTATAGTGATGATGAATTCATTTTAAAAAATGTATAATTTTTACAAATTTTTATTTTGTAAAAAAATAGTAAACTATATTATTTGTAATAAAAAGTTTGTAGGATTATTTATTTATTAAAGACTGAAAAATTTTATTTTTAGTTTTGTATTTAAAAAATTGTAAGCTTCAGGATTAATTTCCACATTTTTTACAACACAATTAATATTTCGAAAGATATATGTAAAAATCTGTCATGCGCTTGTTTTGGTTTATGCTGTACCATACTGCACCGCTAGAAAATTCAGTTAATATATTTTTCCATTGATATATATATATATATATATATATATATATATATATATATATTCAAGCAAATGACCAACCCTTCAAAATATTGAAGTCTGAATTGTCAATCCAATGAAGATAATGCCAGTCCGTAATTTCTTCCTTGTTTGAACTATTTCTCACTTTTCTTAGCTTCTTCACAAATCGTCGAGGCGGAAGTACTGACTTTGAAGTAGGTTTTTTAAATCTATTTGCGACCATTGAATATATAATCTTGATATCGAGTACTACGGAGAAAAATAAGGTAATAATAACTTATAAAAATCCGGACCGGAGTCCATGGCATTCTTTTCTGCTGCGACCTCGTCGCCTGTTTTATACCCCCCTAGGAGACCTCAGCCACCTTCTACCAGACGACCGTCGCATCATTTTCGGAGATAGCTGCCCGCAGTGAGCAGCTATCTTCGGACGGCAGCACACCACATTATTGTAAGTTGCAGTCTGCACTCCCCCCTTCTCTCTCTCTCTCTCTCTCTCCCTCTCTCTCTCTCCCTGTCTGTCTCTGCCTTCCCTGTTTGTGTGCATGCCTTTAGCCAGGCGATTCTTGGCATGCGATTTACGGACATTTGCGTTTTGTAGATTTATTCTTTAATTTTAATTTTAATAGATTTGTTCGTATTATCTTATTTTATTCGCCAACGTTTGAATTTTTTTCTTTCAATCTCACGCTGCAGACAAGGTGTGTTCAAATAATAAGGTGATTTTGAAAATATCGAGGGCTAGGTCTGTATCATTATTGATTTTTTATTTTGTATTGGCACATGTGTATCAAGCATATGCTTGGCGATTTTCTTTTATCAAAAAATGGCACAAAGTACTTGCATTAAATTTCACCTCAAAAATGGAATTCAGTGCTCTAAAACGCTTGAAATTTTGACAGTGACATACGGACAGTCCACTTGAGTAACAAGAATGTGTATAAGTGGTACAAGCTGTTCCAAGAAGGCCGAGGGGATGTCGAAGACGAACATCGCCCTGACGTCCTAGCACGTCAACAACAGATGAAAGTTCAAGCAGTCAAAGATATTGTGTTAAAAAATCATCGAATCACTAACAGAGAAGTTGCTGAATATATTGGCATATCGGTTGGCTCATGTGATGCTATTTTTTCGGATATTTTGTGCATGAGTTGCAAAACTGTTTAATTTTGATCGAAAGAACCGCCGCATGACCATAGCTGAAGAGATCTCAAAAGGGTTATAACTGGTGATGAATGGGTATATATATGGTTATGATGTCGTAACTAAAGCCCAATCGTAATGAATTAGCCCAGAAGAATCAAGACCGAAGAAAGCACACCAAGTTCGATCAAATATGAAGGTTTCACTCACTGTCTTGTTCGATTAACTTGGCGTAGTGCATCAAGAATTCTTACCACAAGGTCCTATTGTCAATGAGGAGTACTATCTTAAAATTATGCGCCGTTTACGAAAGGCCATACTCAAAAAACGTTCGGAACATTGGGAAAACAATTCGTCGTTTTTGCATTAGGATAATGCACCTGCTCATTCATCGTTGCTTGTGAGATTTTTTGGCCAAAACCAACACTACAGTCATGCCTTAACCTCCATATTCACCAGATTTGACACTCAGTGATTTTTTTCTTTTCCCAAAAATAAAAAGACCCATGAAAGGACTTTGGTTTTCAATAATTGAGGAGACAAATCTGCATTGCTAAAAAAAGAGGCTGTATAAAAAGGAGGTGAAATATATTATACAATTTTAATTGCACAATCAACTAATTTTAAGAATTTTATCAATATAAATTTTCGAACAATTAATTAGTTATATTAATTTTATAAATGTAAATGTATACATTTTTACAATTAACTAAGCGCGCAAACACTTAATAGAACTAATATCTACTGAATCTCTCCTCACGAAGGCTTGCATATCGCTGTCGCTTCTTCGATCGTTGTCGTCAACCCAAAAGGGCACGAACGGCAATATAATAGGCGAGCGTTTTCCTCAGTCGCGCTTAAAAAAGAGAGAACGGCAATGAAAAGTCGAGCATTTTTCTTAAATTGAAATTTATTAAACTATCAAAGAATTGCTCGCTGCATAGCTCGCAGCCAAAACTGCCTAGGTTCGACCTAACGGTCGTACCTTATACGTAGAATCCTATTTCTTGAGACCAAGTCTCGCAGCAGGTCAAACAGTCTCGAGGGATACGAAGTGGGGTTACACAGTTGTGATCGCCACGCGAATCACGCTAGAGCGAGTCGCCCGCGAGTGCATTTTTCTAACATTCTTTTATTTTTTTTTCATCATTTACACCGGAACTAATTAGGTCATTTAAGACCATTGTCTTTTTCTTTCTTTTAATTTTGCCATCAAATATCAATTTTGCCATATAAAACTTTTATTGACTTTTTTGGGGCGTTTTTTGCACATTTTGTTTTTTGTATTATATATACATATATATCCACGTATATATATACACATATACACCTATACACACACATACATACATGTACACATACATATATATATATATATACATATATATATATATATATAGTATTAAGCTATTTGTTTATTCGGTTTTTCTTTTTAATAAATAATATTTCATTTCTTGGATACGCTTATTTTCTCTATTGCAATAGCGGCAACGTTTTCGGCGAAAAAATATTTAACTCGTTAGAACGGTAAGGGAAAGAAATAGTTTATATTTTTACGAATGACATTTATTTATAGTAAATAAATAAATATAAAGATATGTTTACATATATAAATAAATGTCAGGTTCAATATTGTTTTGAAAAAAAAAACAAGAATTTCATTTTTTTAAACCTCTGAATAAATAACGCAGAACCTAGCATTCGGCGCTCTTAATTTTTAAGAACCATAAAGTCACTGTATGATTTAAACACAGCTCGTATACCGTGAATTTCGATCTTCGCGGAGTCATCCCTCTTCTTTGCCGAAATTGCTTTGAATTTCGGGCCACTCGGCTTCTTGATTTTGTAGCAGTCGTGTTTGCCGACTTCATGCCCGAGGCGAACACGCGGGCTGTTACAATGTGTGTGTCCGTGCGTATGTTTATGTAAAACGCCAATAACAAATAAAAGGATGAATAATTGTTTTGAAGAAGGAAAAACCAGCACAAGACATTGTACGTATGTGTATATTTATTTTTATAACCAGTAATATTTATTCCTGTACATTGCTGGCAACAATTCAAATTATTTTGCTTGTGATTTCCAGCAATTTGTACTGTTATCTGGGGGTGTTATTATGTTATATCTTCAAAAAGCGTACAAACTGTATCACTGCATGGTATACTTTGACTTTCTCAAGTTAACTTCTAATAATGTTGATACAATAAGGTGAGGCGGCGCACAATACAAGTTTTCTACAATCATACGGAGAAAGAAAGAGTTCATGTTCCGACAGAAAAATAACAGTTAGGAGTTCTTTAAAATTTTATTTATAAAAACGTAAAGCCTAGGAAGTGTTATAGTAGAATTAAGACTAATAAAAGTAATATGTAGAAAAATTGTAGAAAAATTCTGTAATCATAAAAAGAATCCACCAAATTAATAAAAATTAAAGGCGATAAGAAGACAGTAATTTACGGCTGTTATAATAGTTATGATTCTAATCAAATATCTGTATTATAATAATTACGAGAAATGAATCTATTTAAAAAATTTTATTCATTCTATTTCTTTTTTATATATTATGCTTTACTAAACATGTAAAGAAAATAATTATATTATATTTATTTTATTTTTTACGTATACTATGGGGATTATAAAATACAGTACAATATTTAAATAAATATTTTAAGTACGAACACCTATTTTTTTTATTAAAAAAGAAGTTTAAGGGATATACAACGCCCGATAATTAAGTAATGCGACCGATTATGTTTCTCGGGTTGTGGTAACACTGAGAACCTGAATCTCCGTCACTGTAATAGCAGATCCCTACTGTCTCGATTGAGACCTTGAGGACTCTTGTACGATAATTTCTATGCTAGCTGTTTAGTATTTTGTCACAACGTGTGAGTAGTGCATGTCACGAAAATTGAATAAAGAAATTTAGAGTAACAGAAACTTATAAAAAAGTCTCTAAATTGTATGGTAATAATGTCCTGAGGCGTAATCACATGCTTCGGTGGCATGCCGATTTTCCAACAGGTCGTGAGAGCGTCAGAGACGAGGCGCGGAGTGGAAGGGCAATTAAATTGCGAACCTGTAACTCCGTCACTGAAATAGTAGATCCTTACTCTCTCGATTAAGACCTTGACGACTCTTGTACGATCATTTCTTCGCCAGCTGTTTAGTGTTTTGTGACAACGTGTGAATAGTGCATGCGACGAAAATGGAATAAAGAAATTTAGAGTAACGGTGCCCGATAAAATTTTGTACGGAACTCGATGAAACCGCGACAGAAACTTATAAAAAAGTCCTTAAATTATATGGTAATAATGTCCTGAGTCGTAATCAGGCGGCATGCCAATTTTTCAACAGGTCATGAGAGCGTCAGAGACGAGGCGTGGAGTAGAAGGGCAATTAATGTGCGAACCGATGCGAATGCGCAGCGCATCCGCGCCCTTGTTCGTCAAGACCGGCGACTAACCATTCGAATGTTGGCTGACGAGTTGAATATTAATCAGTAAATAGTTAGAAAGATTTTAACCGAAGATTTCGTCATGAAAAAGTTGTGCGCGAAGATGGTACCAAGGCCAAAGAAGGCGAGAATGACCAAGTCCAAAGTGAAAACCATGTTCATTTGCTTCTTCGACAGCAAAGGGATGGTTTACAAAGAGATTGTACCACCTGGACAAATCGTAATTCAAGTATTCACCGCAATGTACTCTAAAAATTACGAAAATGGGCTCTCAGAGTGCGTTCAGAGATCGCGAAGACAAGGGTTCTGCATCACGAGAATGCTCCCTGTTATAGTGCGTTCAATGTCCCTCAGTTGTTGGTGTTCAAAGGTATCGCAATATTACCGCAACCACCCTACTCGCCGGACATGTAACCCTGCGAATTTTTCCCATTGCCCCATTTGCAAAACTTCGTCAAAGGCCGACATTTTGACTCTGTTGAAGACATCCAAAAATCTGCCGAGGGTACTCGGAAAGGTTCCACAAGAAGGGTTCCAAAATTGTTACGAAAACTGAAAAACTTGCTAGAATAAGTTTATTTTTTTAATTTTATCATATTACTTAATTGTCAGACCTCGTACACTTGGGACATTTTTTCCAGCATAGATGCCATTTTTGTTTGGATACACCGGTGCCTTTGTATATGCGATTTATGTTTTTTCACTATTTTCATCATCGCGATCACTATTTTCTGTCAAATAAATGATCAATTTAAGAATATTTTTGATTACGCTTATAACAATCCAAACCTGTCCTAATAATAAAAATTCAAATCTATTTTTCATTATTAATTGAGTATAATTAAGTACAATATCAGAAGCTATTGGCACAGCCAGGACAATGTATTGGGTCGTCTCCGATTTTCACAGAAATTATTCTATAATTAATAATATATGAATACAATGGTATTTTGTGCTATTCTAGGCCTTATATTGTTGGTTTATGCGAATTTCCAATTTCGCCTCGATCGGTCAAACCAATGATTTGAGTTTCCAATGAGAGACTGCCTGGAAAAATTTTCGCGGCCATATATTAGGTGTACAACTTTGCTTCTTCCATTTTTTTCCGAATTTCGAGGCTTGATTATACATTTATAATGCAAAGTATTGTCCATTTCTGGTCACTGCTTTTTCCCATCTTTTGAGCAGCATACGAATCCCGCGTTGAAAAAACTAGTCATCTTTTTTACTTCTTTATAAAATAGGAATTGCAGGTTAGCCAGACCGTGTGTCATTGATCGAAACCAGTGTCGGTCTGAGGGAGCAATATCTTGAGAATACGGCGGATAGGGTACAAGATCCTATTTTAACGATTCCAAGTATGTCTTGACCATTTTCGCAACATGGGGTCCAGCAATATCATGCTGTCAAATCACATTTTTTAATAATATTTTATAATTTTTGATAAATTTTTTTTCGTCGTGTTGTTTTCGCGCAGAAATTCGTGTGTAAGTTTTCTTGGTTTTTCGTCTCCTGTATTCGACTGTTATTTATGTCTTTTTAGTAATAATCTTTGTGCGATTGGGCTATACTTCGCTATAGTCGTCGCCAGGTTGGCATAAGGGAAAGAAGATTTTTAATATAGTTTGTAATTATTTTTGTTTTATTACTTTATAAATATATAGAAAAGTAAGGTTCATGAATGCTAAAGAAGAGATCAGAAAAATAATATCACATGCGTTTAATAATGATAAAAATATAAAACTTACATGTGCAATTATTTTATACAAATCTTAAAGTTTATACCGTTTTCTCTTTGTTTTAAAGTGGCGTGCATGGATAAAACCTTAGAACGGCGAAATTTTTCGGGTGATTAAACTTCTATTGGAATATATAATCTTCAACCTTGATTTCTTGATTAATCCTGATCGACTTCTAATAATGTGTATCCATTTGCGGTCTTTATTGGATGCATATGATCTTCGTTGAATAAGAGCTCTCAAGATTAATTATTTAAGATGCCAATTCTTTCTATTTAATAACTGATATACATATACATACATATATATCTATAATCTCTATAGAGATCGAATCGTATTTAAATCAAATACTCTAGTTATATACTGTGATCCGCTGGAGCCTCTTAGTAGGCCACCCGTATAAACCCACAATTTCATCAATAACTGCAAATGTATTAGGGTCAAGGTCTTTTTGTTTCATTCTTTTTTGCCTTTTTCTTTATTCAATTTTTGAAATTGTTTTTTTTATTTGATATTGCTGATAGTTTATTCGATGTGTTCGGGTTTACAAGTAAGCTTTTTAGCCATCAACTCAACGAACAAACAATGTTTTTTTCATTTATTTATCATTGTCCGCGCTATATATAATACCGAGTATATTATTGTCGTGCCCAACTTATATATTTAATATTTATAGGACCATTTAGGAAGTCCAATTTCCGGTCTTAAATTACGAGTGAAAATGAGAGGAGAGTAGTGTATCTCCCTTATACATGAGTCAAAGAGAAAGAAAGGATATATGGAATATGGAATAGATAGATGGTGGTTTGCGTGCTCGATTCACGGAAGAGAGCAGTGCCGTGTATACAGGTAAGGTGGCACTCCCATAAATGTTCTTATACGAAGGTGGTCCCAAAAGTATCTGCCCCAAAAATAAAACTTAAAAATTTTGGAAAAAAGTATATTTATTTTTCAACATAATCTTCATTCAATTCTATACACTTTTCTTAGCGATGTTCAATAAGTTCGATACCCTTTTTATAATAAGAATTGTCAAGCTCCTCAGAATAGCCATTAACTGCCGACATCACATCTTTATCGTTGGAAAATTTTTGATTAGCGAGCGATTTTTTTAAGTTTGGGAACAGAAAATAATCCGATGGAGCTAAATCTGGTGAATAGGATGCATGAGGTAGCAATTCAAACTTTAGTTTATTAATTTTGGCAATTGCAATAATGGATGTGTGAACTGGTGCATTGTTTTGATGGAACAACACTTTCTTGTTAGCCATATGCGGCCGTTTTCGCTTGATTTTATCGCTCAAACGTTTCAATAAGTTCGCATAATATTCCCCGTTGATAGTTTTTCCTTTTTTAAGATAATCGATGGAATGATCCCACATGCATCTCAAAAAACCGACGCCACAATCTTGCCTGCAGATGGAACGGTTTTTGCCTTCTTTGGAGCCGGTTCTCCTTTTTAAGTACATTGTTTTGATTGTTCTTTTGTTGCGGGTGTGAAGTGGTGGACGGACCCATGTTTCATCCATGGTTATGAAACGGCGCAAAAATTCGGCTTTATTTTTGGGAAACATTGCCAAACAATCAACTGAAACAGCTTCACGACGCTGTTTTTGTTCCATTGTGAGCAAACGCGGCACCCGTCTTGCGCACAGCTGTGTTATTTCCAAATTTTCAGTTAATATGCGATGTACCGTACTTTTTGAAATGCCTACCATGTCTGCTATCTCGCGCACTTTCAGGCGACGATCCTCCAGTACCGCTTCGTGAATTTTCTACAAGATTTCTGGAGTAGTCACCTTGTTTGGTCGACCACTGCGATGCAAATCTTGCAGCTCGTACGGCCTCGTTTAAACTCTGCTACCTAATATTTTACTGTTACAAACGAAGGAGCAGTCTCACCCAGAATAGAATCTAGTTTAACTTTTATATTGGTTGGGTTGAGGCCTTTCAAATAAAAGTATTCTATCACGAAACGATGACCAATTTTTCCATGTTTACAAATTCACTGAAAATGTTCACTATTGATAGCTATCAAACAAATACTAAACATCATGGCATCTTCAAACTTGATACATATGCTTTATAGATTGTGTACTTTCTAATACAGTGGTATTTTTTGAGCAACTACCACCACCTCTAGGTCAGGCTAGGTACTTCTGTACCATCCTTGTATACGATATGATGTAGAAATTCTCTCTAATCCACTGTGAGAATTAAGCGTGTGTCAGTATCGTACGGTCGCTGCAAGGCAGGGATATTTTAAGTATTATATCTTAAATAATAAATTATTTGACATAATAAAAATTTGTTGGGAAGCAATTATTAATATAAAAAAATTTTCCATTACTTTAAAGTGTTCCCCACCTATTAGATGTCTTTTTATGCTTGTTATATTCGTTATATCCGTTATTGATTTTTTTTGTTCCAATAAAAAAGATTTTTTCAATACGAAAACAATATTGAAAATGAAAGAGACCAAATCAAGGCAAGTTTGTGGATTAATCAGGAGGAGCCTACGGAATTCTACAGTTAATTAGAAATTAACTTAAACCGGTTAACGCATTCTCTTCCTATTATGACGGGGATTTATCAGCCCGGAAAATTCATTTCTATATAGGGGTATTACGAGGGTGAATTGATAAGTTTTCGGCCTGACCAACAGATGGCGCCACTAGGCCTCCCTTGAGGTGGCGTTCTATAGTACCATCCTTAGATAGCTTGTAGCTATAATTTCAGTCCGATCGCCGTGTTAGTTTAGGTTTGAGAGCACGCGGAACAAGACGCCTCTGTGTTTTTCATAAAAATGGAAAAGCTGGAAAATCGTGCTGTCATCAAATACTTTTATTTGAAGCGGTTAACGCCAATGGAAATTAAAGAAGAGATAGACTCAACACTGGGGACATTGAGGTCGCGCCAGCGCACACGTCAACCGTTGCGATGGCTAAAATCAACGATCTGCTCTCCAGACCTAGCCCCGAGTGACTATTATCTGTTTCCTAACCTTAAAAACTGGCTTGGCGGTAAGTGGGTATTTTGAGGAGCTTGACGAATCAGTCTATAGAGATGGCATTACTGAAATAGAACATCGCTATGAGAAATGTATCAGCCTTGGAGAAGATTATGTTGAGAAGTAAAAAAAATTCTTAAAAACGTTGTTTTTCTTGATCAGGCCGGAAACTTATCAATCGACGGTCGATTTATAAATATTCGTAGGGGCATATCTCTGAGCCTCTAAGAACTCTGTTACAAGTTATATAAAGAGCTTTCGAACGCTGTACCAAATCCTCTCAATATAACTGTATTTAAAAATAAATAAAATAATCTTTGAATTTAAAACTAAAGCATTATTACTTTTTATACCAATTTAATTTTGTTCTTATATAATCATCACCTTATATTTTCCTATTAAAAATTTCAGTTGATAATGCCTGGAAATGCTGAAGAAGGTTTTGCAACAAAAGCTATTCATGCTGGTCAAGATCCACAGCAATGGAGTCATTGTTCAGTTGTACCACCATTAGTAATGTCCACTACATTCCGCCAAGATGCTCCAGCTCAACATCGCGTAAGCCTGAAAATCATTAACTATAGTTTTAAGAATTTATAAAAATAATTTTATATGATTTTTTATGTAAACAGTAATGTATAAGGTATATCTTTTTAGTTTATAATTATAATATATAATGTAATAGTATAATATCAATATCTCCTGATTCTTTGATAAAAGTATTTTGCCGTTTACAAGACGGTGAGTGAACACAAAAAAAAGTTTAATAAAATGACAACAAAAAAATGACAGTAGATTTTGAAGAATAATACAAACAATTTCCTTTAATACATTTAGTATTAGATTATTAATACTAGTTTATTTTCATACACTTTTGTAAAAATATTTTTGAATATCAAATATTTAAAAGAAATATTACATATAATGATTTTGTTACACACCCGTTATGTGTTAGATTTTTAAAATTTTTACCCGACCTAGTACCAGCACGACCCTCTAGTCTTTTATTCACATTCCATTTTCATCATATATATTGTCACCGTATCTTAGAACGTTAACACTGTCTCACTTTCACTTCGCAATTTATACAGAGTTTTTCATTTGAAACAACGATAATTTACTGTAAAATCCAGTGCAATAAAGATCGATAAAGTTCTAAGTCTGGGCATTCGAACGATCACTCATCCATGTAGTGTTACGATGAGGATTCTTTAACTCTGTTCACCAAAGATCATCAAGTTACTAGTCCTTCGCTCTAGCGATCGAACGATCGTAGGTCTCAAATATAGTCCTTTATTTTTACGTGAATGTACGGAATCCAATATAATTTAGAAATATAATATAATATAAGATACGACTTTATATATACCAATATGACCAAGATCGTCATGACACGTGGCAATCCGTTTCTTAGCTCATAAAATTCCATAGTATTCAAATTATGACATACTTTACTAATTATTTCATTTTTATTTTTATAAATGAACAATGTTTGCTCAAATTTCTTAGCTTCGATTACGAAAATGCTATGACAGAGGCTAGGGGCGTCCACGTAGGTCATCTGTTTACCTGGCTTATATTGAATTTCATAGTCCTAATGAACAAATATTGCCTATCGTGAGATAAGCTGGTTTGATATTTTCTTAAATTAAGGTTGATCTAAAACTATCGCAATCGATTGTAATTCTAAAATGTAAGCCTTGAAAAGAAATTCTGAAGCGTTTTATAGCGTTTACAATTGCCAGACATTCGAATTCAAAGCTGCGGTGTTAGGATTTGGTTATTGTTGTTCTCTGATTATAATAAAATATTGGTTTAAAATATCTATTTTGCTGTTTTTGAAGCAGTATTACTCCGTATATTAAAGCCCTCGCATCACAGTGTAACACTGTTTCTGAGTTTGTCGAATAAATTCATAAAATACGTTTACTATATAAGTCTCGTTTTAGTGTTTAAAATGCTTTATTTTCCTCTTCTACAAATTCGAATTTAATATACTTTTTAACAAGATCGTATAAGAGCTTTGCTATAATCGAGAAATTTTCTATATAGTGATTAAAGTAGCTTGCAAGTAAAACGAATTGTAATACTTTGGTAGTTTTATATGGAGCCGGATAATTTAGTAATGCTTTGATATTCTTATTATTCTGCCGTATACTATGAAAATTAATATTATATCCTCAGTAATCAATATCTGTTTGTATAAAAAAATATTTACACAGTTTAAACATTAATTTTTGTCGTCCCAATATTTGAAAGACTTCGCTTAGAATTTCTAAATCTTACTCTGAACTTTCTGTGCTGATTAAAAAGTCATCAAAAAATATTAATATTTTCACGGTTATAATTAATTCCGAAAATAATTTTGTATGAATTTTGCAAAATTCTTTATTACATTCGTCAAATCGAAATGGCAATATATAAATTCAATTTGGCTTAAAGGCGTTACGAATTATGTATATTTATTGAATTCTTCCTATTTTTCGTATTATAGAATCCGTCTTGTAGATTAGGCGTGTTAAAATACCTTTTATTTCTCAACTGATCGATATAATCATCGATAACGGGCTTGGATAATTATCTTGAATTGTAATTTTATTTCATTCTCTAAAATTAATATAAAGTTTTACATCCCCAGCTTTTTCTCTCACTAAAACTATCAAACTCGCATATGGTGATTCTTTCCAACAAAGCATCTAAAATTATTTGTAGTTTTTGTTTATCATTATACGAGTCTTCGCAGTCTGAAGCTAAATATATTTTCATGTTTTAATTTAATTTGTATTTGAGAAGTAGTACTAGTCAAATTTAATTTGTGCATATCGATGTAATCTTTTATATAAGATTCTTTTAATTTTTCAGTCGTTAGCGTGCTTATCTATAATTTTATTGATTTGTAAAATTTATGCTCATCCTTTGTAATATTTTCGTATTTATTTTCCCATAGTTCCGATCTTCTTGTATAATTATTGCTTTACCATCGAATACAACTTAATTAATAAATTCGACGAAAAATCTACGAGAAATGAGAAAAGGGAGGTATGTAAATAATAATTCATGATTTTAGAGTATTTTATTAATTAGGTGATTCCGTAAATTATATTCCTTTCATTTACTAAGTAAGTAAAATTGCTTGTATTGAATAAAGATCTTTATATACTCAATAAAATTTTCAAAAAAAAATATACTCACTTTATTAATTCACATTTAACTTAGGGACATTATAATGTCCTACACAATGCATATTAGGGACATGATAACACTAAGTGGTAAGCATATAATGAGTCGGTATTTATCTTAACCTTTTTTGAACGGTAAATCTAAATTCGTTTATAGTTTTACTACGTTCTATTAGAATTTTGAAGAAAATACACAGAAATATATCCAGGAACAGTATTTTTTTATCTAAAAAGAAGATTACTCAGTATATAACTTAAGTCCATAGTAAGCCTATCCAAATAAAAACTGTAAATATTCTAATCTCACAAATTTCAAAACCTAAAAATTTAACATGCATCAAGCCAGAAATCGCAAAACAGCAAAGTTCATGGGCTTTTTTTCTTAAAAACTTCTATACATTTGTAAATATTAAAACTTTTATTTACATCTAATAATCAGAAATACACGAATTGAAAATAAATAATCTTATTATCAGGTACCCACTTATATTTTATGAATAAATGTTTTAAGATTTACAACTGTATATCAGGTTTTGAAAAATAATAGCTTCACGAACTTCAAAGCTTCTAGTTTTATGTTAGATGAAGTATTTCGAATTTTGAAAATTTCTATACACCAATTTTCATTAAATTTAAAAATTAAAAAGAAAAGAATAATGAAGTTAATTTTTGCTTTAATTTCCAAAATAATTTCTACAGAATATCAAAAGTTAAATGAGAAAAAAACAGATTCGGTACAAACTGTACTTGTAAACAAACTTCTCCTATTATTTGTGCGCTCAGCAAATAATAAAAAATAAAAAAGACAGTGCGAGAAAGAAATACTCTAGTAAATCTCAGCTTCTCTCTTTCTATATTTCGTTTACAAAGTTGATCGTTTAATACGTTCTACGTGTAGATTCTTTGAGATTAAAATAAATTCCACTAAATTTTGAATAGATTTTTCTGCACATGGAATTCCTTCAAAGGACAACGGCTTATTTTGATATTTTCATTCTTACATGCATTCATTATCCAGTACAGTAATTTTAAAAATATCAAAAAAGTAGTTGGAATATTTAGGAAGCAAACTAAACGTTTTCAGTTTGTTTTCAGTTTTTATTGCTTTTAGTTGCTCAAAAATTAAATATATTTTAATTAATCTCAAATACTATATTCAACTAAATTTTATAATACATAAAAAATTCTTAAAAGAGATGAATGGAAATAAATAATGCATTTGGTTTAGAATTAGTATTACAAAATAGAATTTATTGAACAAATATATATTGAACTATTTTTTGACTGTCAAGAACGAAGATATTCAGAGAAAAGAAATCAAAGACAAGATCTTTTTTCTACCCCAATGCAAAAATGTACATCGGCAAAATACAAAATAAGAGATGTGCTTATTATGTATCGGAGCTGTTGATATAAAATACTTTATTTCGGTATTATATATATTTATTTCTTATCACCTTGAACATATACCTTCCTCCTTTATCTCCATATGGTTCAATGCAAATCTTCAGTTGTTTGAAACAGTACTGGAAGTCTTTTACTGTCAGTTGCTTTTGGAGGCGCGCCGTTTTTTCTTCTATTCAATTGTTTGCTCGCTGTTTTTTCTTTACACACCTGTTTGTTCGCTTGAACTAAAATTTTACCTTAGGAAAGAAATAAAATCGAAAGGTGTATACTTCAATAAAAGAGGTAGGTGGACTAACAATGGAATGTTGTACTTGGCTAGAAACCTCCTGACGAACAATGCGAAATAATCCGGCGCATTCTCTTAATGAAGAAACCATGACTTCTCCGTCCACAATTCGGATTGTTTTCTGTATTCTTTCACGGCGTTCAATAAGAACAAAAACATAGTAATATTGCTTACCAGTTTAACCTTAAAGGACCCAGCGAAAATATATACAAGCTCATGAATAAAAAAAGATCATTGCTTTGTATTTTGATTTGCTTATTTTCGCTTTTCTGACGTTTGGCGAATTTGAACTCTTCCAATAAATGGATTAGCGCTTTATTTTAAGATCATAGGTAAAAAACCAAGATTCCACACACGGTATCTCTTTGTAATAAGTTTGAATAATTTTATTAATAAATATTTTTATCGGTCTTACAGTCTTTATACAATAATATACTATACTAGTTAATGACAGCCTGAGTGTTCTTGTTTATAATCATCTCCGTAGAATCTAAAATAAAAATGACTACTAAAAAATATAATAAACATTAAATGAAGTTAAAAATTAAAAAATAAAATGATCTGTATTTTATATTACTAAAGGACATCCTGACTGCCCCAACCATCTTAATTTTAAATTTACCGTGAATGTCCGACATATGAAGATGAACTGTTCCTAGTATCCTACTTTATATACCTCATCTATACCTCACAAAATTAATGTATATAATATTTGTAGAACCCCCACCCATTTTGATTTTAAATGTAAAAGAAAATTTTATATTAATACATAATTTATGTTACTAAAGAATGATAAGTGCTGTACAATTTACTTGACTCCAAAATTAAATTTACATTATTATAAGTACTGAAAATATGAATATTTTCAAGAGCTTCTCTGTTGTATCTACTTTTAATACCTTGGTCTAACATATTCACATTTTTAAAACAAAATCGCCCAGTAGCTAAATATTACGGGGTTCCCAAAATTTCTAAAGAGCAATTGACCTATAGAATAATATTATCAATTAATTTTCCAACATACAAAGTTGCTATATTTTTATTGAATATATTAGTTAAGATAGTTAGAAAAACCAACTTGTCTGTAAAACATAGTTGCATTTTTTATGATACACTTAAGGAATAATTCTTCCATATAATTATAAACTGATTTCATTGGACGCGTATCTTTGTTTACGAATATACCATTATTTAAATAAAAATCGACAGAAATTATTATATAGACGAAATTAGCAAACAATTAATTTATTAAAGTAATTAACTTAGTTTTTAACAATACAATTTTTTCTTATGAAACTCTTTTTCTAACGAAGATATGGCTGTGCAATGGGATTACCTTTATCACCAGTTATTACTAATTTAACAATGGAAATATTAAAAAAAAATTGCATTGACTAAATTAAATTTTAAACCAATCATCTCTGAAAGATAGGATGATGAAGAATTTACAATTACACCAGATTGTTTTGTAGACGAAATTGTGGATGTGTTCAATTCCATCCATGATAAAACGAAATTTACAAAAGAAAGAGAATTAAATAATGCATTAAGTTTTTTGGACATCAATGTTATTAAAGTTACTAATACCAGAGTAAACTTGAATTGGTATAGAAAACCTACATGGTCAGGTAGGTTATTAAATTTTAACTCACACCATCAATTCGAAAATAAGATAGGTACTATAAAGGGATTACTCGACAGAGCAATCTAATTACCACACAAAGATTTTATAAGTTTTAGTTAAGATATATTCATTAATAATGATTATCCAGTAGATCTTATAGAAAAAATGATTGCGGACAGAGTAAATCAGATTTCTAAACATTAGTAAAGAATATAATCTGAAATATAAAAATACTAATAATAAAAATGTAGTGTCACCACATGTAAAAGATTTATGAAAAAGAATTAGAAGTACTTTTAAAAAACATAATATTCAAATATATTTTAAACATAATAATATAAGAAACATATTTAATAATTTGTAAATATAAGGATGGTAGATATTGAATATCAAAAAATCATTAGTATACAAAATAAATTGTAAAGATTGTGAAAAATATTTCATTGGACAAACAAGTAGATAGATGAAATTAAGAATATATTAACAACAGTATAGTTTACTAAGTTTGAACTATACATCCGGAGTAAAAGGGCATAGCTTAAATTTTTTACGTGCCTTCGATTTCTCAAATGTAAATATTTTAGAACAGGATATTAAAGTATATACGAAAGAGAAGCTTTTGAAAGTATTCATATGTTGAAAAATCATAATCATGTAAATTTAATGTTTAACATAAAAAAAAAATAAATTTAATGTTGAATCAAATAAATTGGATAACCCTTATCATTCATTATTAATGGAAATTCTGTATTAAAATAAAATTTTCTTTTACATTTAAAATTAGGAGGAGCGGGAATGGAGTATATAATAGCATACTAAGTTTTTATTTTTGTTTAGTTTTTGACGATGAACCGGTTCAAAATGTCGGGCATTAAAGGTAAATTGAAATTTAAGGTCGTGGAGCCAGGTTGTCCTTTCCTAACACAGTATATAGATCATTTTATTTTTTTTTTTTTTAAGTTAATTTAATTTTGATTATATTTTTTAGCATTAATTTTTATTTTAGATTCTTGGGAAGGGGGTGATTATAAACATAAATTGTCTGAGTGACATTAATGAGCATATTATTGTATATAGACGACATAAGTACAAATTTAATTTGAAGATTTTTGGCACGAGTTTCACATACACTTATCGTATGTTAAAATTTTTATGTAAAACTCGCTGCACACATTCTTTGTTCATTCCTAAAGATTCGGCATGAATAATTAAACGACGATTATATTGAACAAGATTTATCATTTTTTTTTCGAGATTTTCATATGCTTTTGTTAAAGAGCCACTCGAGAGTGAATCATTTTCTTCATTTTTTCGATCAGCTTAAATCTGCTTAAGCCGCTCAAATACACGTGAACGCGATAAAAATTTATCTGCTATACATCTGTTTTAATACATTATAAGTTTCAGATATAGTTTTTCCATATTTATAGTGAAATTTCATAACAATCCATTGCTCTATTTTTATATTGATCATTTGTCCGACTTAACAACAAAAAAACAACAGCCCCTATACAAACGATGACCAAGGATATATTGATTGGTCTACCGACACGGTAGGCACCTTTTTCAAAAGAGTAATTTCAGGTAAAATGTCGAATAGTCGTAAACTTATGGCGTATGCGTACTTCTTCTGTAGCAACACCAGTGTTATAACTTAATAGCCGTAAAAAAACAAAGGTCGCTCAGTTATGCTTTGTTACACATAAACATTCCCGGCCGCATCTAGCTTTCGCTTTATCGGCCGGTTGTGCTCCAAAACTTTTCAATAATTGTTTAACTTTTCTTAGTTGTAGATCAATACATCATTGCGATTTTTGTTGAATCTCCAGTTTATAGTTGGTTTCCGAACCACTTTTTATTGCACATTCTTGTTTCAGACTAGAGTTTTTAACCAGTGTATAGACTGCTTATTTGCTTATTGCGGTTTTATATTTACAGATTTGTAGACCGGTGTATAGTGCTGATCTACTTGTATAGGAAAAAATAAATAACTTTGTGTATTTGTTGTAAAATTGCCAATATATGATTAGAGTAAACTATACTATCCAATTCCAAGATATTAGTTCCCTACCTACCTATTCAGGTTCCTCTGTTATTTCTGCTTCTAGTAGATTTTCCACTACCTCTATCGACTCCTTGGTCTGTAGAAGTTCTTTTGCTAATGTTTCAAGCGCTGTATAATACATTCGGCTCAACAGAGCTCTTATCTCATTAGAGGTATTATTTTCCCTTTGGTACCTGATCTTAATTTTCTCATATTTGGGACAGACCATCATGGCGTGCTCTGGTGTATCCGTCTCCCCACATGAGCATGTATCGCTCACTCTCAGATGGAAGCGAAAGAGATACGACCCAAAAACTCCATGCTCAGTGAAGAATTGGATTAACCATCGCGACGTCCTGATCCAGTTTGCCCCGATTTTATCTCTGACATTAGGTAAGTAAGAATGTGTGAGCCCCTACCTTTTTTCGAGTTATCCCAGATTTTTTGCCAGTCATTGAGATATCCTTCCGATATCTTTCGTGCGGTACGACGTTCGTCCTCAAGTGTTGCTGCATTTTTACGGTTTACATACAGTGCCGCTCTACGTCTGCATTCTAGCACGAAGGGGAGTTTGCCCGCTATCACTATTAGAGTGTCTGTCGAGGTAGTTCTGTACGCACTGGTGACTTTAATGAGCGCATGTCTTTGAGTACTTGACAACTTTCTTTGCTGTTCAAGACTCAGCTGGAAGTATCCACAAACATCGACAAAGTGCGCATCTTCACCTATGGAGGTGCCTTAATGAGGTGCGTCAATTTCAGCACTGTCACCTCAGGATTGAGGACTGCTATCGCCGCCTAGGGGATATGCCCTACCATATATACCATTCTCGTGCGTATGCCAAACCCCTCTATTCGGACGCTGCGCTGGTATGGTTCCTGGAGAAGCAGGATGTCTACTCTATTCTCTATGTATTTTGTTCTTATTTCAGAAGTGACCCTGCGTACTCTTCTGGCATTTACCTGCGTAAAACGCAGAACAGGTCCATTTTGATTTTTTCATGCTTTACTGCCTATAATCCGTGGAGTTAACTAATCTCTCCATAGCAGCTTTATATGTTCGACATTTGATGTCCATAGAACTGTGGCTGCTTGGTCATTTTGCCTTTCACGCACATAGGCGCTCACTCCTTTTTGTTCCATTCATTGCTACCATGTCCCGCTAAACTGCAGTGAGAGTAGCATTGTTCTCCTTTACATTGCTTGGCTGCGTGCCCGTAGCATTGGCACTTGTAACACCTAGTGACTCTAATATAATCTTTTACACGACAAGATAGCTACTCTATATACAATCTTTCCCATTCAAGAAGTTTGCCCCGGATGTCTAGGGTTCACTACCCAGTTTGTTGCTGTGTCGCTTTTCTTGCCGGTTTTGAAGCGGGGCTTAAAAAATTCTGAAAATTCTTTAGTTGTCGAAGCCAGCCCCTTGTTTTGTTGCCCCGTATATTGCCGAGGTCACCTCATCTGGCGACATGTCCTCAGGCACGTCATAGATGATGAGCCTCGGCTTGCCCCTTGCTGCGGCTTCTATTTCAAAAAGGTCTATAAGCCTTGCGAGGCTTTCAATTTTTGCATCCCCGCTTCAGTTGACGTTTCCACAAGGAGACCCTTTCTGGTTTCCCTTAGATTCCTGATCTGAACCTCTAATTACCAAGGGTTGAAAGTCTTTTGCAATACTTCCTTTGCTTTTCCTGTGGAGGAGATTTTCTCCACATCCCTAGGCTACTTAATAGCCGTACTTCGTAAATCTTCAAATGTGAAAGCAAACCAGGTAATCCATGCGGATCATCTGCAAAATCTAAATTTGTCTTTGAATAAGTAACACCAATTTAATTAAAACTTATAATTTTCAGGATAATAATTAGTAATAACTTTTCTAGGGGTATGAATATGGAAGAAGTGGAAATCCAAGCAGAAATTGTTTGGAGACATGTTTAACTGCGTTGGAGAATGGTAAACATGGCTTGGTATTTTCATCTGGACTCGGAGCAACCACAGCTTTAATGTCATTGCTGGAATCAGGAGATCATATTGTATGCGGTGATGATGTTTATGGTGGGACCAATCGATTTTTTCAACGATGTGCCTCTAAGCAAAATATCAAAGTTTCTTTTGTGGACGCTTGTAATATTGAAAATATACTTGGAGCTGTCAAAATTGATACTAAGGTATTCTACTCAATTACAATCTTTCTATTTATTACAAGAAATATTACATTTTGCTAAATATTTTATATGACAAATACAATTACTACGAATATGCATAAACAATTTTGAAAAATAGAACTAAAACATTTTTATAAGAGAATGCTTTTAAAAAAAACGACAAAAATTTAATAAAAAGTTGTTGTTTAATAAAACATTGACAAATGATATGAAATAAATATAAATTAAAGTCTAATATACTGGAAACCACTTAAATAAACATTATGCGGTTTTTGCGAATATGAATTACATTCTTCAGAATAAACAACTGTGATAACAGAATAGAAACTGTCATATACAGAAGTATAGAATAAAATCTTATGTGCGAATTGAAGGTTGTCAGCAAGCGTTTATTGATTCGCATTACTCTAATGAGCAAGGATTGCTCTTCCTAGATTACTGCTCTGTATGAATCTTTGCTAGAGAAGGTTAAAATAATTTGTAGAAAATAATTGTATGTAATCATTGGTGCTATGTCCGGGCTATATGGTGCATGCGATAAAACCTCCCATCCGCACTCCCATAGTTTCTGACGAGTCATCAACGAAGTATGTCGTTTGGCGTTGTCCTGATGGCATACTACACCCTTTCTGTTAACCAATTGTTGATGTTTCCGTTCGATAGCCTGCTTCAAGCTGTCCAGTTGTTCACAGTAGATGGTAGAATTAAGCGTCTGGCCATATGGGAGCAGCTCATAGTGGATGATTTCCTTCCAATCCCACCAAACACATAGCAAAATCTTCCTGGCTGTCAATCCCGGCTTGGCAACTGTTTGGAACGGTCCACCGGCCTTGGACCACGACCGTTTTCGCTTGATATTGTCGTATTTGATGCATTTTTCGTCGCCAGTCACCATCCACTTCCAAAATGGGTCGAGTTCGTTCCGTTTCAGCAGCACATCGCAAGCGTTGATTCGGTCCAGAAGGTCTTTTTGCGTCAAATCATGCTGCACCCAAACATCAAGCTTTTTTTGTATCCAGCCTTTTGCAGATGGTTTAAAATGGTTTGGTGACTAACTCTCATCTCCTGGGAGATGTCATGAGATGCTACACGCCGGTCTAAGTCGATAAATTCCATGATTGGATCGGTATTCGTCGTCACAAGTCTTCCGCCAGCTGGCTTATCCATGGTGTCGTTTTCGCCGGCTCTGAATCGTCGAAACCATTCCTCTGTCGTTCGAAGTGATAGCGTGCCATCCCACAAAACGCCATTAATCTCACGAAACGTTTGTCTAGCGGATTTGCCCTTGACGAAGGAAAGCTTTAAAATCGCGCGAATTTCGGCGTTAGTAAACTCCATGTTTACACGTCTATAACTTTTGAACGCAATATCCAAACTAATCATGCACAGCGTCGTTTTGTATGTTATGTCAAGATCTTTCAAATGATGTATAGTATTGCCAGATAAGAGTTCTGTAGCGCTTTGTACATAGCCGCGAAATTCATATGACAAAAAGGCGGAAGGGAGATATTTGACAACCTAATAATTAATTATTTATTGAATTGCTCGACAATGATACAATTGAACCGACGAAATAAAAGTTGAGCGCCAGCTGCGAAACAACTCTCAGCTCGCTTTATATTTTAGCGTCGGTTACACAGGGCTGAATACTCACGCGCTCCGCGTTAGTAAGGTGGCCACGGCAAGATCAACAAGGTGGCGGATTTCACGCAGTGTGGATGATGGAGATAAGGCGATACTTAATAAAACTTCATACGATAGTACACTAGTGCTCCCGGGGTGATTCCCTGTGGACCTCGCGAAAGATGCACTCGAAGACGGAACAGAAGAGTAGTACTTACCCCGCGCTCTCTACCCGTCCCTCGCTCCTCGGCGATGACTGCTATGCCGTGGCTGGCGTCTCGGGATGATTGTTCCCGACTTAAGGTTCGACATTCCCGACTTACGGTACCTCGCGCTCATAGTAGTGCCTCTTACACGGGACTTAGACTTATTCTCGTGCATGAGTATGAAGGTCACCCTCATCACTCCGCTCTCGATGGCTTCTAGAAGCTCCGCTTATTGTTGGCTACCTGGCAACGTACTCGTAAATGCAAGAGAGCAGTTGCTCACTTGGGCTCGCGATCCGCAGGGTATTTGGTTGAGTAAACAAGAATATAATATCATTCTGTTTACTCTTCGGATTTAATGCCCGAATATTGATTTTAAATAGGACATCATACGCTGAACGTATTATAACGCATTTCCCGCGTTACAATATACATATACATATATATATATATAGTAGGATGGTGTAAGGATGATGGGCGAAATAAACTGAAGCACAAATATTATATAAAATTAAGAAATATATTGGGATTAAAATAAACACTTGTCCAAATCAAAACGCGCAACAATACTCAGACGACCTTCTCGCACGCTGTCGAAACTAAATCTGCTCTTATTTCTACCAACATCTATTTCGTTAACTCAGTTAACGGTACTTTATGCAGTACGGTTCAAACCTGCCAGAAGTACGAGTTCATACCTGTATTGTCCTTACATAGGAAGTATTGGGGCGCTGTAGGGTCTCCCCATAATTATGTCTAGAGGACACTCTTAATTACTGTCTACAGCTCGGCCATTCTGACAATACAGCCGTCCTCGGCTGGTTAATTTAATGATTACAAATTAAAATAATACAAATAATACAAATTAAACTTTTAATATTCGAATAACATAATTATAGTCGTTGGTTAGCAGTTTTAATAATACATAAATTATGAACATAGTTTAATGCAATTTATTTCAAAGTTTACATGTATAATAATTATATAATCGCAAGCTTATTATGTAATATGTAATATCTAAATATGTAATATTTAAATATGGTTTCATATTGTCCGCTGATACAATATTATCGTAGGGCGTTTTTGTCACTTGAAAACCCTCTATATCACTTACCGCGTACCGATCACAATTTAATACATTTTTTATCACGTACGGGCCCTTGAATTTCGGAATAAATTTTTTGTTAACCCCCACCGATGTGTCTGTATTTTTAATCATTACGTAATCACCTTTTTTATATAACTATGCTTCTTTTCGCTGCTTATTATAATAAGTTTCATTAATTAATTGGTTTTTGGAGATATTCTTCGCTACTTTCTGCCGTATCTCTTCTAGATTTCTTTCGCTCTCTTCATTTTCACTAAAAAGAAGTCGCATACAATCACTAATATCTTCTAACTGATCAATTCCAAATAATAAGCGGCTTGGCGTTTCGTTTGTTACTCGGCATTTTGTGTTATTAAGCGCAAATTCAACTTTTCCTAAGACTACGTCCCAATTTTTCGGCGTTTCACACAATTTTGCAATCATGGGCGTGATGGTCCTATTATATCTCTCAATCTGCCCATTCGCGCGAGGTGTACCAACCGCAATCAATGATTGTTCAATCTTTTCTTCTTTTAAAAAATCTTTAAAAATATTCGAAGTAAACGCGGTTCCCCGATCGGTTATAATTCTCCTAGTCTTACTGTACGCTCGAAAATATTCTTTTAAATGTTTAATCGTTTCTTCCGATTTTGTTGACTTACAAGGATACAGTTTCAAAAATTTAGTAAACGCGTCAATAACTGCTAGTAAATGTTTATTTCCTTTTGGCGTTTTCTCCAGTGGTCCTAAATGATCTATGTGCACGGTACGAAAAGGCAATGCTTCTTTTTCTATACTATGTAAAAATCCTTCACGCTTACCACTTAGTGGAGAAAATTCAATGCAACGGAGACAATTCGCTATATAGCTTTTAATTTTTCCCCTTAAATTCGGAAACCAGTAGACCTTGCTTATATTTTTCTCGACCTTGTCGATTCCGACGTGTCCCAGATCACCATGACACGTCCGAATGACATTATTTTCCATTGAACCAGGAACATAAAACAATAACTTTTTCATTCTATCCTTACGATACACAAGGAGACCGTCGCGCAATTCAAAATTTTTCATTTCCGTTTTTTCTAATTTCTCTCGTATTTTTATTATAGATGCGTCTCTGTTTTGGCAAATAGACAGAGTTTGTTCAAAGGTGTTTCCTTCTATTACCAGTACACTGTGACATCTACTTAACGCATCGACGTGGCTCATTCTTTTCCCCGGACGGTGCCGTATTTCAAAATCATAATCTTGTAGAAACATAGCCCACCGAGATATCCGCGGATTAATATTTTTCTTTTTCAGTGTTGACTGGAAACTTTCACAATCCGTAATAATTTTGAAATGGATCCCGTTCAAATAAATTTCGAATCGTTTAATCGAATTACGACGGCGAGGCATTCAAGCTCGAAACTATGGTATTTAGACTCAGTCGGAGTCGTACGGTGGCTGTAAAATGACACGGGCTTCCAAGAATTATCGGCTTGTTTCTGCAACAACATCGCCCCGAATCCCGACGCGCTCGCCTCACAATGTAATTCGGTTTCCGCCGTCGAAGAATAAATACTTAAAATTGGTTTAGTCGATAAAATTTCCTTGAGTTTTTCAAATGTTTCGTGATGTTTTTCATTAAATTCAAAACTCGCGTTTTTGCGTATGAGCTCATACAATGGCTTTGCAATAATCGAAAATTCCGCAATAAATCGACGAAAATAACTTGCTAGAGAAACAAAACGCAAGACTTCTTTCGAGTTACGCGGCACCGGATAATTTATGACAGCTGCAATATTGTCATCATTCGGTCTTATCCCCTCAAAATTAACGCGATATCCCAAGTAATTTACTTCAGTTTGTAAAAAAAAACACTTATTTAATTTAAATATTAATCGGTGTTTCGCTGCTAATTCGAAAACTTCACGTAAGATTTCAATGTGTTCCTGTAAGGTTTCAGTCGCTATTAGGAAGTCATCAAAAAATATAAGCAATTTTTCCTGTCGCGTTAGTTTAAAGAATATTTTCTGGATAAATCTAGCAAACACTTTAGGAGCGTTTGTTAAACCGAATGGACAAAACAAGAATTCGTATTGACCTAGCGGCATTACAAACGATGTATAGGGAATTGATTCTTCAGCCATTCTAACATTATAATATTCATCTTTTAAGTCTAGAGTAGTGTAATACTTTTTATTCTTCAAACGATCAATATTATCATCAATTAATTGACTAGGAAAATTATCCTTAACAGTGATTTTATTCAATTCGCGATAATCTATACAAAGTCGCATTTCGCCGCTTTTTTTCTTAATCAATACGATCGGGCTCGCATAAGGGGATTCGCTTTGCCGAATAATTCGTCTGTCTAATAAATCATCTAAGATTACTTGTAGTTTTCCTTTATCCACATGCGATAAACGACGTGGTCTGAAACTAATAATATCATTATTTTTTAATGATATTTTCATTTCAAACTCGTTTACATACACACTCGATTCTTTTTCGCTTAAATAATTACAATACAATTCTTTTACTTTCTCTACAGCGTCCATACTACTAGATGAATTTATTTGTAGTTTGTCCCCTTCTTCGCTATGATACGCACAATCAATATTTAAAAGTTCTGAAACTACGTCGTTCAGTTCGTCCCTTGAATTCCCATTTATTTTCTTTTTAACAATCAATTTGCCGTCTTCCCCTATGAATTTTATTGACGAATGTTTTGCGAAATCACGACCTAAAATCGCCATACTTGCCATCGTATGCTCCGGTACTACATAAAATCTTAAATTTAACGGAATTCCCTCTATTTCAAACGTATTTTCAAAAATAGAATTAATTTTCATGACAGAACCGTTTATACCACTAAATTCCAGATCGGGATTTGACAACGGCAAACGAGCTTCGATTGGCACAAATTTCTCTTTAATAAAACTAATCGGTGATCCTGAATCTAATGCCGCGCTTAACGTAAACTTACAGGTTTCGTTGTTTCGATCCTTTACCGTATAATTCAGAGCAAGAAGATACGGCGCTGGAAGCGACGGCTGCACCACATTTGTTGACGTTGTAGAATTCGGCTCCATTCTTCTGTTCTGCTGACTTCGTTGACTTCCTCTTAGTCGAGGACAATCTCGTCTTTTATGAGCAGTCGATCCGCATTCAAAACAGGAACCATACTGCCTCTTTGGCTTCGGACAAACCGTTGATAAATGTCCCGGTTCTTGGCAGTTAAAACAAACTGTTGATTTTTTCTTCCCTTCCAGTTCCTCTGCCGGGTATATGGTTTCTCTAATATTTCTTTTCGCGATATCATTTACCTTTCTTGGATTAATAATAATTTTTTCGAAAGCTCGTAAAAGATCTGCCTTCTCCTTAAACTGGAACATTCGAGCTTGATCACGTAATTGCGAATCCGAAATGCCATCGATTAAATATTCAATAAGCTCATCCTCCGGTATACACACTTGATTTGCGAGCACTATTTTATTGTGAAAGTATTTGCTAAACTTTTCACCGCTCTTCCATGCTCGATTTTCAAATTCTCGTTTCAAGCATAATTTACTCGGTCGATGATCATACATCTTCTTCATTTCTTCCAATAATAATGAAAATTCCATGGAAATATGTTCTGCTCTCGAGTGGAACCAATCAGCCGCTGGCCCCTTAAGTTTTGAACTGATTAAAATCTTGGCTCTCTTATCGTCGATCTCATACGTATTTATGAGCAATTGAACTTGTTGAAGCCATTTCCAAAATTTTGTTTCGTCGAAATTGCTCAATAAATCGCTGATACCTCACAGATTATAATTATTACACGATAGCCCGCTTGATCCAGACATTGACGTGGTTGGAGATTGTGCGCTGAGGCTTCTTTCACGTTGAAGCACCTCCAATTCTCGTTTCAACAAACCTCTCTCTCTTTTTATAATCTCCAGTTCTCTTGCAATTAAACTATTTTCTTGATCCTGCTGAGTTTCTAAATTCCGCCGGCGCTGTTGCTCTCTTGATTCACCTTGCAACTGGCGTTCTTCTTTTTCTAATTCAATTTCGCGCCAAATATTGGCGTTAGCTGCTTCTAAACGTAATATTAGCTCATTTTTTGTCCCTGCCATGGACAGATCTCGTGCTCGTAAAAATTCCTTTAACTCTGCTACGGTGTAATCGACATCCTCGTTGATCTTCGAAAAAACAGTTTCACACAAACACTGAACTTTCTTCAAAATAGCAAAATTAACGTGATGCCACCGACACTACAAAATCCCGTTACACAAAGGAAAAGGTCACACAAAAAAGAAAACACACACAAAAAATGAAAATTCAAACGCGTCGCCTGTCGATTATAAGAAAATCGTGTTTATTTTTTCTATCCCACTTCTGAGTTGTAGGATGGTGTAAGGATGATGGGCGAAATAAACTGAAGCACAAATATTATATAAAATTAAGAAATATATTGGGATTAAAATAAACACTTGTACAAATCAAAAGGCGCAACAATACTCAGACGACCTTCTCGCACGCTGTCGAAACTAAATCTGCTCTTATTTCTACCAACATCTATTTCGTTAAATCAGTTAACGGTACTTTATGCAGTACGGTTCAAACCTGCCAGAAGTACGAGTTCATACCTGTATTGTCCTTACATAGGAAGTATTGGGGCGCTGTAGGGTCTCCCCATAATTATATCTAGAGGACACTTTTAATTACTGTCTACAATATATATATATATATATATATATATATATATATATATATATATATTGTGATGCCGTAAAAATGAATCGAAGAGTTAATTTTACTTTAATTTAAATTCGCGCACACAAAATTTTACCTCACTTTACTTACCTGTACTATCTCACCGGCGGGTGCCAACGGCCTAAAAAGGGAATTGCAAGAAAAAATGATAAAAAAAATTACGGCGGTTAATTTTGCTCTCGTTCATATTTATTTACACACAAAATTACAATCTCGAATATGATCGACTGATCTACTTCCGTTCCGCGAGCCACACGCCCGATGCGTCCCAACAGCGGTCAGTGACTCGTCACGCTCCCCCGAAGGGGGGAAAGAATTATATGAAGAAAGAAAGAAATAAACTAGACCGCGTACACCAGAAACAAACAAAACAAATCAATCGATATTTGCCCGAGGTAGGCGCGGATCCCGACGCCGCGCGACGCACACTCACCAAGCCGTCGATGGTTTGCGATCGGGTGCAGGTGAAGGGCCCTGTATGGAAGGGAGGCGCATATGTGGAGCGACCGACCTCCGGATTCTCTTCTCCACACCTCTTTTTCTCTACGTCCGTTGCTCGTTTTTTCTGGCTCTTGCTCACCTTCGTCCTCTTTTACTAGTTTACTTCCCCTCCCTTCCTTCTCGGCTTCTTCGTTTACCGCTCTCGATCCGTTCACTTTTCGACTCTTCCCTAGTCCCCCAAGGCTCCAAAATTTTTCCGCCGCCTCTCTCTCTCTCTCTCTCTCTGATCCACCTTCTCGCCTTATCCCGCTCTTTCTCACCTTCGTCTTTATCTTCGTCTTCGGCGTCGTTTTCTTCCACATCCCTTCGCCTTCTATTTCTTTCTATCTCTTTAACTCCCCTTTTTTTAATTTTTTTTCTCTGACTCTGCTCCCTACAATTTTTTCACTTCGGCAGCCGATAGCAGAGTCCACGCCCCGCATCTCTCCAAATTCAACCGGGAAAGAAGACGAGGGAAAAAAGGGAGGTGCGGTTGCCGACGATGCACAGTGAGAAATAAACGTAATTTTGTGTCAAAATCGTATATCTCTTGGACGACTAGAGATAAATGAATGAGTAAGGGATCAAATTAAAGGTAAAATTTCATAGAGAATAAGGGAAAACTATTGAGATGTAATAAAAATTGCTAAATTATTTTGAAAAATGTAATTAAGCAAGAACATTTGATTTTTTATCCGAACAATTTTCATGAAAATTATTTAAGTATAATAAGTTTTCATAGGTAAAAGATATATGAAAAACAGATCAAAATTGAGAGTAAAGAAGGTAGAATAAAAAACATATATAGGTTTAACATTATAGCATATTTATTAATAAAAAAAGTCGCAAGAAATGCAAATTTTGTTAACAAATTTAAAAAATTTGATTTTAAAATCATGTAACTGTTCAATGATACTTGATAAATGAATAAAAAGTAGCTTAAATTGAAGAATAGGTTATGTTGAATAATAAATCAATGGAAAAAAGTTATAGATTATGAGTTATGCAAGTTAGAGTTACGTGATTCATGTTAAAAAAAACTGTTACATCTTAAATTTCTTTGAAAATTGTGAAACATCGCAGTTTCAAAATTAAATATCTCCCGAAAAACATAGATAAATTATCCAGACTAATAATAAATTAAATCTTAAGGTCAGTAGAATAAGAGAAAAATATCTAAAAGTTATAAAAATTTATTTATCGAATACTAAAAGTCGACTTGAAATTTCGACTTGAAGTTTGAAGTTTGAAATTTCGACTTGAAGTTTGAAGTTTGAAATTTCAATTGTTGTAACTTGAAGTTTTAGTATCAAAATCATATATCTTTTGAAAGAAAAGAGATATGTTAACGTAAAATATTTGAAAAGCAAGAGAATAACATGCAACATAAAAAAATATTCACAATTTATTAAAATACATTTATTAATTTAATTGCATCTATCTAAAAGTAAATCAAATCTCGTTCTTATATATATATATATATATATATATATATATATATATATCTATATATATATATGTACACATACATGCATACATACATGCATGCATACATACATATCTACACATACACATACACATACACACAATACCTGAACTCTGACTCTTTTCTCAGGTACCAGCTCGGTCACACACTAATCCTCTAAATGAAGATTCGGGCCATAAACTTACAAAATCCAAGCAATATTTAAATTTTTTAAATAATTAATATTTTTTATTAATGATAAATTATTATTTTTTAGTATCGTAAAATTAGTATAAGGCACTTCAAAATTTAAAAATCGATTAATATTTACCATTTTACATGAAACAATCAGGCGAACTTTTGTTAAGTCTGAAAAGTTTAATTTATAATTGAATTCCTTAATATTAACCGATTTTTATAATTCAAATTTCATTTTAAATGTTTAAATTTATTCAATATTCCTATTATTTTATTGTTTATAAGTTGATTAAATTATGAAAATATTATTTTTATCCGTATAATTTATTATATGCTGCCAACCCTAATATAGATGATGTACTATAATGCTAAACTTATATATGTTTTTTATTCTATCTTCTTTGCCCTCAATTTTGATCGTTTTTTTAATATATCTTTTACCTATTAAAAGTTATATAACTTTCATAAAATCTGTTTAGGTCAAACAAATCAAATTTTCTTGCATAATTAAACTTTTCAAAATAATTTAGCAAATTTTATTACATCTCAATAGTTTTCTCTTATTCTCTATGATTTTATCTTTAATTTTATCCCTTACTCATTCATTTATCGGTAGTCGTTCAAGAGATATGGGGATTTTGACAAAAAATCAAGTTTATTTCCCACTGTGCGAAGATCGGCACGCTTCGGACGTGACGCTCGCAACGTAAATTACAAATTGTTTTGACGTTTATTATTCAGCAAGAATGTTATCTTTGTTTCTTCTTTTTTCTTAATTACTATTGAATTGTACTTGTGTCGACTGCCCATATACAAATTAATAAATATTTTTTATTGGTCTTACAGTCCAATCAATTCAATCTAAAAATAAAATAAAAATAAAAAAAAAAAAAAATAAACAAAAAAAAAAATTAAAATTAAAAATAAAAATTAAATAAAAAATTAAATTAAAATTATAATGACAGTCAGACTGTCCTTGTTTACATTCACCCCCGTAGACTAATCTGAAAATAAAATATGAGCTGAAAAAATTCTTTGTTAGTAAAGTGCAGTCTGACTGTCCCCAACACCCTTACCTAATTGAAGACTTGTCCAACGTTTCGAGGAGCCGTAGCGAGCTCCCCACAAGGGAACGCGGTCCTTTGCGGCGCAAAATACAAATTTCAAAGCGAAAGTTTTAAAGAAGAGAAATTAGACGCTTTGCTAGATCAGAATCTATGTCATATTCAAAAAGAACTTGCTGCAGCATTAGGCGTGACGCACGAATTGAAGTTGAGAAATGTCGAACGGCGATTTTGCATATCTGAAATATTGTTACAGCCGTATAAACATAAATCATTTTTTCATCGTATTGTGAATGCTGATGAAAAAAGCTCGCCCAATTGACGCCGAAACAAAATATTCACGTAAATCAGGCCATGCTCTGCATATAGTTGAATCAAAAGGCTGTCATATTCTATAAACTACTTCTGAGTCGTCAACCTATTAAAGAACTATTATATCGAACCCAATTTATTTTTTTGAAACGAGCATTATAAGAAAAACGGTCAAAATATGAGACCAGTCTTGAGTCCATGATTTTCCATCACGATAACGCTTGCCCACATGTTGCAGCTTTGGTAAAAAACTATTTGGAAAATGATGGATGGGAAATTCTACCTCACTCGCCTTTTAGTCCAGACCATTTTGTTTATTAGAGATTACTGGATGGGATCTCCAAAACCATTTGGAGTTTAGTGGATGGGAAATTATACGCACCTGTCTTCCAGTTCAGATTTGGCACCATCTGACTACTGCTTATTCGTAGTAATGCAGAACGCTCTTAAAGGTATACGCTTCAGTTCAGTAGAGGGAATCAGAAATTGGCTTGAAACATTCTTGCCAGATACTAGAAAAATAGGAGAAGGTTATAACTTCCGATGGATAAAACTTTTAATAAAGGATATGTAACCATGTTTTCATAACGAAACCTCACATTTTGAAGAAAACGGTTGAAACTTACTTGTACATCCAATATATATCTTATACGTTTTCTACGAGGAATTATTGTAGTTTCATGTTCGATCGGTGGAAAAAGATGTTCAACTGTCTCAGGACGACTTCTACATGGAGTTTTATGTTTGGACAATAGAGCACGATGCTCAGGTGTCTCAGGACGACTGCTACAGAGAGTTTTATGTTGGGATGATAGAATACGAAATTCCTGGAAAAAGCCGTACTGACATACCTGGACATAGTATGTTTCTTTCGGAACATGAAACTCCCCGTAGAAGCTGTTTCCACATATCTGGACATCGTTTTCTACTTTAAAAACACCAAATCCGCTGTAGATGTTGTTTGGAAACACCTGAACATTGTGTTCTACCGTTTGAACACGCAACTCCTCGGAAAAGTCGTTGCTACATGTCTTCACATTGCATTCTACCGGCCGTACACGAAACTGCCGGTAAAAGTGGTCCCGAGTAACTTGGTTATCGTAGTCTACCATTCTAACACTAAAATGCCCGTAGAAGTAGTTCAGTAACACCTGAACATCGTATTCTACCATCCAAATACAAAACTCCCCGCAAAAGTTGTCCCGAGATATCAGGAAATCGAACTATACCGTTTGAACATGAAACTAAAATAGTTATTCGTAGAAATTATAGATATGATGTATGTTTATCTAGATTTCGTATATTTAGTTAGTGGGGTCAACTGACATTGAAGGAAAAAATGGTCTGCAAAATAACAGCTTTTTGAAGAAGACGCCTGAGTTCGCAACTTTTTATATGGAAGCGACAATATATACACATAGTCTTGTGAATGTTGTAAAGTAAGTTCCAGTTTGTCACTATTTCTTTTTTTTAGAATTTTAAAAATATAGCCTATGTCCTTCCGTAGATGATATAGAATATACCATATATTTAGAATTTTAAATTAAATGGTTCAGTAGTCTTTTGTTTAAGATATACAAATATGCTTTGCTTTAGAAATTAGTATTCTATACATATATATATACATACATATATATTAGGTTGTCAAATATCTCCCTTCCGCTTTTTGGCTCTTCATTCAATGCTTTATAAAAAGTGTTACAGTGGTCAGATTTACTTCAAATATGCACCGTTTCGTCCAATAATCTTTTTCCATCTAGACGGCAACTTCATAACACCCCTCTCGTAGAAACCCCTCTCCATATTAGCGAAGAACTCGGACAGCCACTTTTCACAAGCCTCTTTTGAGTCAAACTTTACACTACCAAGGGCGTTCGACATGGACAGGAACATGTGGTAATCACTTGGTGCTATGTCCGGGCTATATGGCGGATGCGTAAAACCTCCCATCCGAACTCCCGTAGTTGCTGACGAGTCATCAACGAAGTGTGTGGTTTGGCGTTGTCCTGATGGCACACTACACCCTTTCTGTTAACCAATTGTTGATGCTTCTGTTCGAAAGCCTGATTCAAGCTGTCCAGTTGTTCACAGTAGATGGTAGAATTAAGCGTCTGGCCATATGGGAGCAGCTCATAGTGGATGATTCCCTTCCAATCCCACCAAACACATAGCAAAATCTTCCTGACTGTCAATCGCGGCTTGGAAACTGTTTGGAACGGTCCACCGGCCTTGGACCACGACCGTTTTCGCTTGATATTGTCGTATGTGATGCATTTTTCGTCGCCAGTCACCATCCACTTCCAAAATGGGTCGAGTTCGTTCCGTTTCAGCAGCACATCGCAAGCGTTGATTCGGTCCAGAAGGTCTTTTTGCGTCAAATTATGCTGCACCCAAACATCAAGCTTTTTTTGTATCCAGCCTTTTGCAGATGGTTTAAAATGATTTGGTGACTAACTTTCATCTCCTGGGCGATGTCATGAGATGCTACACGCCGGTCTAACTCGATAAATTCCAGGATTGGATCGGTATTCGTCGTCACAAGTCTTCCGCCAGCTGGCTTATCCATGGTGTCGTTTTCACCGGTTCTGAATCGTCGAAACCATTCCTCTGTCATTCGAAGTGATAGCGTGCCATCCCACAAAACGCCATTAATCTCACGGAACGTTTGTCTAGCGGATTTGCCTTTGACGAAGGAAAGCTTGAAAATCGCGCGAATTTCGGCGTTAGTAAACTCCATGTTTACACGTCTATAACTTTTGAACGCAATATCCAAACTAATCATGCACAGCGTCGTTTTGTATGTTATGTCAAGGTCTTTCAAATGATGTATAGTATTGCCAGATAAGAGTTCTGTAGCGCTTTGTACATAACCGCGAAATTCATATGACAAAAAGGCGGTTATTCAGTTATTCTTTTTTGTCATAAATCATCAAAAACATTAACTCTAAACAAAATATTAAGTACTAGTAGGAATCTAATATTACTGAGAAATGACAGAAAAATACATTTATAGAATAAAGGCTTATGTAACTTGTTAGTATATAGGCCAATTCAAAAAAATGATTTGTGAACAATTATTTCTCGACTGTTTAAAACAATAGAAATTAGATCCCGCGGATTTATAATAATAATTCATATAATACTAACTTTCCTAATATTCGCTTGGAATAATTTAATTGAAATTGTTTAATAATGAGAGAATCATTTAGTACTACATTTTTAACAGTTCTACCGTAATATCAAGGTTTTTTGTGCATTAATTTATAAGTATAGCTTTTTGTTGAAAAGTTGTTTAGGCTTAGATGTAAACACTTAATTTTTTATAAATTCTTTGTGTAATATATAGTTTTTAGGGTATTGGGTTATTTTTTTGTAGGACAGACGATTAATGTTTCATTTAAAAAATAATCGGCGACAGTTTATAATGTTATTCACCCAGTCCATCGAGGCTACCGGCCGGCAATTTAGTAGGACTGCTGTGCCGTTGGCTATCGACAAAATACAAGATACATTCATTACTGTGCCCATACATTCTTACAACACCTTGAATAGGAAAGCGTCACTGACAGTCTGATACAGTTTCGCAGGCTTAACTGCAATAGATAATCATTGAGTATTTTCGAAACGTAGGGATATATCTAAATGGTCGATAGTCAGGGATCGCGTCCGAACCTATGTACAGTCAGATAAATCGAATTCGGCACTGTCGCGATATTTTCTATGCTGAATATAATTGCCGCATACTACATTCCTATAATAGTCTCCAAGATACGTCTCCAAGCTCCACATAAAACAGAGCGGAGTTAATATGTGAGAATTGCTCCGTACAAGTGCGATCAGATTAAAAGTACGTAATTTAGAACTAAGGAAATCTGGCAATTATACGGAATACGTACATACACTATTATATAAACGAGTTGCCGATAATATCTATTTAGTACGATAAGAAAGTAAATAAAATCATTAATGGAACTATGACTGTTAATTCACGATATCCTCATCATTTTTGAATATTGTTCCCAACTGCGATTTTTGCTAGAGGGATCGGCAGCTATACTTGACTCTTATATGATATATATCAGTCGTTATATTTACATTTGCATTGTATTTGAAATGCTTCATTGAATATTTTTTTCTAAGTTATTGAAAAACTGAAGTTTTTGTTATTCAATTTACCTTATGATTATTACTGTTATTTTAGTATTCCATTAATCTCATTCAATTTAATATTCACAGAAAATCAGCTTATATAAATGATAATTCAGCAATAAATACTTCAGTTCACTATAATAATTAGAGATAAAATTTTGTTAATCAATTTCCAGTTATTATATTGTGATTTTAATTTTCAGATGATTTGGATTGAAAGTCCAACTAATCCTTTACTGAAAATAGCAGATATCAAAAAAATAACAGAGACTATTAAAACCATTAGACCAGATATTTATATTATAGTTGACAATACATTTGCAACATGTTATTTCCAGGTAACGCTTTGATTATATAATTATATACATTGAAATCTGTACATACAATAAATTAACAGCACTAAAGCACCAAATTGAAATTTTTATGTACTGAAATCAAGATTTTCTATTAATACGATCAGAGTCTATGGTGTTCGATTAACGTATCATACAGAGTTAAAAAACTGAAGAAAATAATTTTGCAAAAAAATTTTAAGAGACTTTATATTTCATTAGTTTAAATATTTTTACATAAAGTGAAGTTAATTTTCTCATTTTGCACTTGTGTTCAAATGTAAGATGAATGTGACTAGCGATTTCTAAGAAAACTTGCTGACCAGCTTTGCAGCACCACATTCAGTAATTCATCTGTTCAAACTGTTAAAGCAATTTTATAAATATTGGGTGTACAAATAAGTTTCCGCCGTTTTTTATAAAGAAAGAAGAATTTATTGTAAAAAAAGGTACAAATAATGTCATTCAAAATATTGCCTATCACTTTCTACTACTTTTGACCATCTTTCAGGCAGCAAGTGGATACCCTGTTTAAAAAATTTATCACGAATCGATCCATTTCTTCAATTCCTCGTAAGAAGTGAAATGCTGCTCAGCCAGACCATGAGTCATCGACCGAAATAGGTGGTAGTCTGAAGGAACAATGTCTGGTGAATACAGCGAATGGGGAAGGATGTCTTAATTCAGTGCTTCTAGCGTTTCCTTCACGATTTTTGCAATATGTGGCCGAGCGTTATCATGCTGAAAAATGACTTTAGTGCATTTTGGCATATTGTGGACGTTTAATCTTCAGTGTCCGGCTCAATTGCATCAGCTGTTTTTGGTAACGTTCCCCAGTGACGGTTTGATTATGTTGGAGTAGTTCGTAATAGATTACTCCAAGCTAATCCCACCAAATGCACAGCATTAGCTTCTTGCCATGAATTTTTGGTTTGACCGTCGAAATAGAGTCATGCCCGAACTATCCCATGACTTCCTACGCTTTGGGTTGTCGTAGTGAATTCATTTTTCATCTCCCGTCACGATTCGATGTAGGAATCCTATGCGATTTTGCCTTTTGAGCAATTGTTCGCAACCGAATAAGCGACGCTCGACGTCTCTTAGCTTCAGTTCGTAAGGAACACAATTTAGTTGCTTTTGGACCATATCCAGGGTTTGGAGACGTTGTAAAATAACATGCTGAGTCATTCCTAACTCTTGTGTAAGTTTTTCTTGCGTTTGGCACAAATCTTCCTCCAGTAAAGCTTCCAATTCTGTGTCACCATCCCGTTGGGGTCTTTCACTGCGTGTTTTGTCCTCCAGCTCAAGCTTACCACTTTTAAATTTTTGGACGACTCCCGACAACTTCTCTCATTCAAATTAATATCACCATATGCTTCTATACGTAGCCGATGTGCTTTAACTGCAGATTGCTTTAAATGAAAGAAGTAAATTCACAATTCCCGAAAATGACGCTTACTTGGCTCAAAACTTGATGTCTTAACACGATAAAAACTAAGTGATGCTAGTAAAAAGTCAGAGGTATTAAAAGGTTATACTATATCCAGATGTCCACATATACTATACGACTTTTTACAGCTGACAATTTCGATGTTATCTTTCGGTGGCGCTATCTTTTGAAAACGACAGAAACTTATTTGTACAGAGAATAAATCACTTGACTTTCACGAAAGGCTTCATTATAGGAACATATCATAAAGATTATTTATCTTTGAATAGTTTATATTATAGCGCCCAATGAATCATCCTTCTAATTTGTATGATTTGGACCCTTTTCTTGTTAGATAATTCATTTTTCAGGCATATATGTATATCAATTAGATCCAAGAGAAAGGTTCATTGCATTTAATAAAAAATATTTAGAATTTCGAGAGTCGACTATTTACTAAGAAAATTAATTGATACACTAATTATATGTTTTTTATAAATGAAGAAACTGTTATAAATAAATTTTTATTAATGAACACATGAATACTGAATGTCGATTTTATGAGATCTAGCATCGGCAAAATAAGACATTATATTTGTCAGGATAGGATATTTTGAGAAGCCTAGATGGTTTTTCATGTCGCGCTATTTTGTGTATTTATGTTTATATTTTTTTATATATATTATATTATGCTATATTATACACCAATATCTAAAACAAGAGTGATACAGAAAAATTTGGAGCAAAAAAGAAAAAAGAAGCAAAATAACATACTATAACTCACACTGGCTGTTCAAGAAATATAAATAGTGTTCTTCGACCGCGAGAGAAGTTCCCTCATAGAAGGTCCGTCGTTTACGTTATATTTCTATTCGCAATCCAATTAGTTCATTAAGATTAACAAATAATTTATACATTATGACTTATGTCACTATTTTTTAGAGCTAATTTTTTTAAACTGTATTTATATTTTTGTTGATTTCAAACTTCAAGTCGCGCTTATTTGCTAATTTCGTTTTTGGAGGCTTTATAAGCCTATTCATTTGCTATAGTATTGATTTCTTCCCAATACCTTTCAGAGGCTTATATTAGCCTATTTAACTTCAAGACTATTTCTTAACTAGAGTAATCTATTCTTTCTGTATTTTCTACTGGGCCGTTTATATATAACAGTTTATTTATACCAGTTAAATAAACAAAAGGTTTTGCTTACGCAGTTTTAAACTTGAACACTAATAAATATTTTTATCCAAATATACTTGCAGTCTCTATAAAATAGTATAATGATAGTCAAAAATCCTTGCTTATAAACGACGCTATAGAATATCAAATATAAATACTACTACTAAAAAATAATAAAATTAAATCTATATACATTGTTATGAGTAAAGGATAGCTGAATGCGCCCGGTACCAAATTTACCAGGCTTCCGTAGTTACTATGTACAACGTTTTGAGCAGCTTCCACTAACCGCGAACTGATATTAATATACACTTGTGTCGTAAAGTTGTAAGACTACAAGTATAAAGTTCCTACTACTTGCGCCAACTTCATGAACCTTTGAACACGAATTACTACAACCTTCCTCTACCTCTATACGAAGAATCAAGTTCATTGAAATATATACAGCTTTTCAGTAGCAGTTTTCGTGAGAATATCAAAGTGGTTGCTATTATTATATAAGATGTATAAAAATATCAAACGATATATTGCAATTAAATTTTGGTTTAAAGTTCCTAAAAGTGCAATAGAAACGAAGGAAATGTTAAACGTGGCTAATGATGTATGTGTTATGTCTCGTATTACTATTTTTCGCTGGTACAACCTCTTTGTGGTAGGTATAGAGTTGGTTGAAGACAACTACAGGAGCGGGCGCCCATGCACCACGAAGAGTGATAATAACATCGACAAAGTCGCAGCTGCGTTAAAAGATAACCATACATACCTCTAGTTGCAGATTGATTGAAAAACTTACTGGAATACCAAAATCCTCCGATCAACGTTTTTTTTCATGACCCTGCAGGTCAGAGAGCCGATATATCGGCTCGGTCCATCATAGGACCATTGTACATAGTTGATGGGTGATACAAGATATGAATTTGGGCACTTTCAAAGAAGGTTTCGAAACCTCAAAATCCAGCCTTTTAAAGGTTAAACTAGTAATTCCCGTATCGACTTCGCCCGAAAAAAAAATTTCAATAATTTCTGTAACAGTTCCATAATAGCTATGTAAAAGATATTCTATGTATAAATCTATATTCAAATATAGAAAAGGTGCTACTCAGCGTCCGCTTCAAAAAGGTACTATTTCGCAAACGATTTTTGCTTGAATTTCAAGGTACCACTAACTGAAGGTTGTGGTAATTAATTTAAAATATAAAAATATAACATATATATATATATATATATATATATATATATATATATATATACATGTTACATAAAGCGTCTACAAAGAAATATTGTACTTTCTTGTTCGGCAAGTAAAAAACAAGCTATTCAGGTGTCGTGGGACGATCTCTACCGCAAGTTTTATATTCGAATGGTAGAATATGAAAGTCCCCATATAAGTCCTCCGGAGACATCTGGACATTGTTTTTTACCGCCCGAACATGATACTGGTAATGAAAGAGGTGCCAAGGCAATCATATTTTATCGTTCAAATTCAAAACTCCCCGTAGAAATCCTTCCGAGGCATATAGATATCGTATTTTACTGTCCGAACACGAAACTGCTCGTGAAAATGGTGCCAAGAGACCTAAACATCGTATTCTACAATCCAAACACGAAACTCCCCGTAGAATTCATCACATACGAAGATATCGTATTCTACCGTTCAATTACGAAACTTACTAAAGAAGTCATCCTGAGACTCCTGATCGGCGTATTCTACCGCCTGAATATGAAGTTGAAGCAAAAAAAAGGTTTGTGAAATAAATTCTTAAAGCGAAAGCTCGAATATCGCGTTTTTCTACAGAAACGAATATATATATATAATTTCGGAATTATTGATAAGGTACCTCTTTCTATTTTGCCATCATTTTTTTGTTTAATTTGGAAAATATATATTCTAAGTCACTCCGAAGGTAAAAGAGAATAGATATTATAAGTTATGGAGCAATTGGTTTCGGTTTCTGTAGTTTTCTTCTTTCACGTATAAAAACAGAGCCAAAATTTGTACGTATAAATTAGTATTATTATTCTTCGGCATATAACCACCTTATATATAGGCAATGGTAAGATTACAGAAATATTTCAATTATATTACCATGCTGAAATTGTAATACTACAAATTTTATATAATGGACATATTACTGTAATATAGTAGTCCGAGCGAGAAGGGTTTCCCGCGTACTCTCAAAAATCCGTCTATATGGCCTCGGTCATTGCCGCTCATTGGCTTATAAAAAGCCGCAAAATTTGTAAAATTCAAGAACTTTTCCTGAAGATAACCCCCGTTCAGAGTTCTAACGTTTCTAAATTATATTTTATTCCTATCAGCCGAATTTCAAAGAAATAAATACAGTTTCTCCTCAGTTTCGAGGGTGTTCTTTAAAAGACCGACGGCAAATTATTTTCCTATGGTACCCTCATCAAACGTTGTCTCCATTGCAAGGATTCTACTCAAAAAATCAATTGTTTAATCCAAGCATCAGAGGCCTAGATCGCTAGAGCGAAGGACTAGTAACTTGGCGATCCGAGTTCAAATTCCGATCTCGGCCGATTGACACAACCACCGCTGTAATAATTTACATGTGCTTTGTTTACGAACACATCATAGACCTCCGTTGCTGATTAACACCAATATTTGGAAGCATAAATAGAGCAACGTTAAATAACAAAAAAAAATAATAAAAAAATCCGATCATTATTCTTTGGAAAATATCCCTATTTTGCCTTAATAACAATTGCGTGCAAGCTGCTCTAAAAACTGACAGAGTTTTATAAGGTAGCAAAATCCAGTATTCGCCAGTTTAGTAAAGCCTGTTCTTCTTTTCTTGTCTGTGCTAAGGTTATTTTCATTTGTTAGAACGTTTTCCCTTTTGGCTTTTATAATAAACTTATTTTATATGAATTTGTGTTTGTCTTGTTTCATTTATAATCCCAGCATTTTTCATTAGAATGAAAGTACCTCCCGATATGTTTGCTCGTCTCTATCATAAAATGTAATAATTCCAATTACATTTATGAAGGAATGCAGCTTAGGTGCACCGACTAGTACGGTAGTAAGCGTAGCTCTGGTCAAGATATGATCCACGTAAATTTAGAACAAATTATTTATGTCATTCATTTTTGGAGGTATTGTCTACTTATGGAATGACCTTCCAACATATGCCGGAAACGTCTACACTTGGTCATTATTCCAAAGTTATTTACATCGGAATTTCATTAATATCAAATAAATGTATTTTCATAGGTATTATTTATAATACGCGACATTACAAATAAATATTATAGTTTACTATTATTATTATTATTATTATTATTATTATTATTATTATTATTATTATTATTATTATTATTGAAATAATGTTATTTCCACCATTGTTTTCAATCTTCAATTAAATCAAGATATAATAGGATTTATTGACTTGATTCAAAAAATCGTATACAATCGTATATAAATCCTTCAGTGAATGCTTCCAGTCGGCTACATATTATTTTTTCAAATATTTTACCTACCATGTCGAGCATACACAATGGCCTGTATGATGAAGGATCATCAAGTGGCTTATTGCCCTTAGGTAACAGGACTAACCTTTGAGTTTTCCAGAAATCAGGAAAAATACCCTCAAGAAGACAAGCATTATATACTTTTAGAAATATAGCTGGATTCTTCTGTATCGCCAACTTAACTGCCGCATTAGGGATACCATCAGGGCCAGGGGCAGCATTGTCTCTAGTCTTAGCGTAAGCACTATGTAGCTCCATTTCTGGTATAGGAGGTATATCGTCCGAGTGTTGCGTGCGCAGTACAGTCCCATGGGTGTCATTGGGAAAGAGAGGGGAAACAATCTTATCAATCAATACCGTGCTAGTGGGTTGTATTGGTGCCCTACTCAATCGTGCCATGACTGTTTTGTATGGTCGTCCCCATAAGTCATTGTTGGCCTCTGCACACAGTTCAAGCCAGCATCGACGCTTGCTCGCCTTAATGGCCTTGACAAGCGCTCTTTGTGCTTCTTTAAATAAACTATTAAACGTATCACGATGGGTGCGGGCTCTTTGGGCAAGTCTACGTGCGCGATGACATTGTTTGCGCAATTCTGCAATTTCATTTGTCCACCAGTAGACAGATTGACGATGTTTAAATCCGCTCTTAGTCCTAGTCATCGATGCATCACATGCTTCAGAGATATGCTTCATGAGTGCATTTGCCAGATGGCCTGGTGCACCATATTCTAAACGCTCTTCTGATATTATAGTGGCGAACACTTCACAGTCTAGCGATCTGATGTTCCATTTCCGTGTGGGCATCCACTCATTGCACTTGTTCTTTACTTTCTTCTCGGTCTTCTGATCGCCCTGTGATCACTGTGGGTGTAAAGGTCGCTTACTCTCCAATTAAGAATCATCATCACTGGCGAATGTTACATCAATGACTGATTGTTTATCACCCCTAATGATGTGTGTGTGTGTGTGTGTGTGTGTGTGTGTTATAACAGTGTTCCTAGTCCGGCGTGACCAGTGCTGGATAGTAATTCGCTGCAAGGCTTCAAACTGCTGACAAAATCAAGTCCTTACCTTAAAAACCCAGGCACCAGACGCTTTCTTTCTTGTCGGGGTTTAACCCCGTCTAGCTCTCTCTTTAATTTTCTTCTACTCTTTAATTTTCCTTTTTCCGAGCTGTACATTTCGATTCCTCGTCCAGAACGTCGAGTATTATATTATTATTTTTTTTATTTTTTCACCATATAAATTTTTTTTTATTACAAAAAAAATTGCAAAATAATATAAAAATTCTGTATGAGTATAGTGGGTTTAAGAATATATCTTCATCTATTTTTTTTAAATACTGTGTTTGACTTTATTGATTTATCCGATCCTAAAACAGTTCCTAAAATATTTCGTTTCATCGAAACCGACCTGAAAATTGATCGCGTAAGCTTTACGGGGAAGAGAATTTTAAAATTATTTTAAAATTCTATTCTTTTTTCTGTATTGAAGTCGAAAAAACAGTCCAAAATTTTCCATTTCTCATGAATAGCAAATCAAATATTCAAGAACCTAGTATCATTTTCTATAAATTGTTATACATCCTTAAAACATTGAGAAGAACGCATAAGTAACTGTCAAGAGCAGCTTGTTATTTATATTCATAGTAAAGTATATGTCTTGAATGCATCACTTTGTGCTAGCAAAACTAATGCCGCGGGCAATTTATTTGATATACGTATCATAAGTTTATAACTTTGAAGTAATATAGAAAAATATAGAGTCTTGTAGACTTGTATTATCGGCCTAAGAGTTTCTTTATTGACGATTTTTTCTCATATGATTTAAATTACTTACTTATATTATGTGATTAATTCTAATGAAAAAAAGACAAAAATTTATCTTACTTAATGTATGAACTTTTTAGTATGCTTTAACAAATTAATAGTAACATTGAATTGAGCTATTGAAACAACTTCTAGATTTTATATAATGTGTTTCATTTGACATACTTGTAGTTACTTAATTACAATATTTGATTGTCTAATGTCATTACCGAATTCTAATTAACAACATTTATAATTTAATTTATTTGAATTTTTTTAAAAAGAAACCATTAGAACTGGGTGCAGACGTTTCCATGTATTCTTTAACAAAATATATGAATGGCCATTCTGACGTAATAATGGGCGCTGCAATTACAAAAAGGGATGATATTGGAGAAAAACTACGATTTACGCAAAATGGTAAGTTATTTTGCTTACGAGTTTGTGTTTTTATAAAACAATTAATCATTTTAGCAATGGGAATTGTTCCATCTCCGTATGATTGTGCATTGGTAAATAGAAGTTTAAAAACATTAGAACTAAGAATGCAACAACATATGAAAAACGCTTTGGCTATTGCCAAGTTTTTAGAATCACATCCATTGGTAACAAAAGTTTTACATCCTTGTATGAAATTTATTATATTATAATAAATGTCGTTATGTAAAATTCTGTAAGTGTTCTGTTTTAAATTTCAGTCTTACCATCACATCCTCAGTATGATTTAGCTATTAAACAAATGTCCGGTCATAGCGGTATGATATCTTTTTACCATAAAGGAGATTCATATAAATTCTTGAAAGCTTTAAAAATATTTACTTTAGCTGAATCCTTAGGCGGATATGAATCATTAGCAGAATTGCCGTAAGTATAAATGTTAGTTCTAATTTATTAAAAAAAATTGTGTAGGATTATTAATTTGAAACTACACGTATGTAACATCCGGAAGTATTGGACAAAATTTTATTTACAATAGGAAGTTTTATTGACTGTTTTTGACTTAAATAACTCAGATAGGTAAATATCGCTTTTATTCAGATGATTTTTCTACGCAAATATAATTTGAAATAAGCAGCATTGATATACGTAAAAGAATGACTTATCCTAGACAATAATGCCTGAAAAATCTCTACTTAAATGTTAATCCAGGCCTAATCTTTATGGAAAAAACATTAAATCTTTTATACGAATACCAGATAGTAAATAAGAATATAAGTGAAAATCATGTATAACAAGCTTGACACAGAAGTTGGGTACATCGGTTTACAAAAAAATAAATAAATATATTTCACTAAAAGTTTAGTTAAATATTGTTAAATACTTTTTAATTTACCTTGCTTAGAAAAATATATTTTCTTTGTATAAAATTCCACTATTTTTTTGTATAAAAAAAATTAGTTAAACATGAAACCTCATCCACAAAAGCATATGCAAATTAATTGCAAATTCAACTATGAATTTCACCGATCCTCACACTGTCTTGGTAGTGAGTTCGAATTCCGTCCAAGATTTTTATAATCAGTTGTGTTCGCGACAGTTTCGCTCCGTACATATTTATGAATATAAATTCCTGCAATAATAGTAAAAAAAGGGAAATATTTAAAAATCGTACTAGGAGAAAATATTGAGTCTATAATGAAGCGACGATTTTATTTCGATAAACCCTCCAAGCTTATATTTGGCACGTACGGAGTTGGAGGAACAGATGCGCCGCACGGAGTAAGCGGACTGGCTGTGGACCGCCCTCAGGTACCTGCGTCACCGCGTGAGACTGTCCGCGCGAACTTCACCTGGTAACCAGACCCCCTGTAAAACCCCTATTGGACCTCAGCTGAAAAGCGTAAGAAAAGGTTCATACGGTTTTCGCTGAAACTTAGAGAGACATTCATTCGTCTTTCTGCCACCGTTGTGTCTAGTCGCTTTGAAATTCTGAACCGCTTTAGATTTCTGCGTTAGAGTTACAATTGTGTTTGTGTGTTTTTGTGTGATCGGTAATTACGAAACCGTAAGATTCTTCTGAATTCAGGGACGCTCTACAACAGGAGTAGCGACGGAGAGATCCGCTGCGCTGCTAGAGGACGACGTGGTTCTCTGAGGTATTGCCTCTCTCTCTCTCTCTGCCCTCAGATTAGCAACGTAGACGGATTCGCGGTTTTGTGTCCGAGATGTCGGAGCTGCGAAACGCCTAGGAAAAAAGGCAATACCTTTCTGCGCGTTTGTGTGTATTCTGTGAGCGTCTATCTGAAAACAAATGTCACCGAACAGCGTATGGCCATACATGTAAGTTCTAGACTATGTATTTTAGATAATAGACAGCGTTAGTGCACTAATTTACCCGTTTATTATCCGCGACGATTGTTGTGTGATTAACCCTTGTTGTAACGGCGGCGATTGTAACGGTATTATTACTTGTATAAATCTTCATTATTATAATTTAATTAGTGATATTTAAAGGGCTTTTCCCCCACTCAAGACTGGAGTTTTTTATGCCGACTAAATATCATTAATTAATTTTATTTTCTCTTTTATTTCCTAAGTTGAATAAATCTTTTAGACTAAAAATCCGACGTATTTGTTACTCATTACACGCCCATATATAACTTTATCAAATGAGAATAATTGTATTCACGTTGGCAAAGGTAAGCTGCATTTCTTTTCTTCTATAACTTTTATGATAACAAACAAGATGTGTTCAACTATAAAAAATCGTTCATTTTCATGTTAGTAGTATGACCGGAACGCCATCTAGCGTCAATAGTAGTAAAAAATATCACTCTTCATGGTTTTACATTGAAAATGTATTTGAGATAATTATCACCGTTCCAGGCTTGATATAATTATAAATTGTTAAATACTCATGCCGGAGGTGCACTTACACTATAAACGATACTTTTTCATCAGCAAGTACTTCGGCTGGAGATAATGCAGCAAATTCATCCACTTATGAGGGCTCTAATGGAGATAACTGCAGCGTCACGATGGTTAGTAACTCCTAAATGTATGAGATCATCAAGGAAACGCGCTTCCCACAATTCCCTACACGTAAGTAATACCGGTAGATGTAATACAGTTGTCACCCCATTCGTGCGCTGAACGATATCATTGATGTCTGGTTTGTCGGTGTACTTTCTAATATTAGAAATACAAGCTCTCTCTGAGTCATATTATTCTCCGATGATACCAACAACAGTATATCTGCCAGATTTTCCAAAACGCTGAGTAAGTCCGTATTGCAAAGTCCCTCGGTGGTCGACAAATAAGGCTTTTCTTTCACGGTGAAATCCATCTTATGAGATTACGGACGATGAAGTAAACTAAGACATTGTATGGTATGTTTCTGGTATTATAGATGCGGCCACATGATTGCAGAATATGATTTCTAAAAGTATGCAGATTACGTGTTACTGTCTATCGTACTACCTTGAGCCAGCCATCCTCACGTTATGGTCAAGTGTCGTCGGTAAGCCAATGATATTGGCCAGGTGCTGAGTCTGAGTTCTTCAGTCGAGCTTCCTCTAAGTTTTCGTAGAGAATTAATAAATATTTTTATCGGTCATACAGTCTTGATAATATCATATATTAGCTAAAATAATGACAATCAGACTGTCCTTGTTTATGTTCACCCCCATAGAATCAGAAATAAAACTTATTACTACAATAAATTATATCAGAAAATAAAATTAAATAAAAATAAAATAAAATTAATAATAAAATAAACATAAAAATAAAAATACAATAATAAGTAAAATAAAAATAATAAAAGTACTATTCTATGTTAGTAAAGGACAACCTGGCTGCCCCCACCACCTTAAATTTAGAATTACCTTCTTGTCTGACGTTTTGAATCACTACGGTTCATCCTCAGGAACTAAACTAAATTGAAAAACCCAGCATGCTACTTTATATACCCCATCCCCATTCTAAATTTATTAGTATAACATTTGTTGTACCCCCCTTTTGTTCCTTAACTTAAATGGGAAATACAAATTCTATATGAATAAGGAATGATAAGTGTTGTCCAATTTACTGGACTCTAACATTAAATTTACATTATTGGGATTTTGCAAAATAAGAATATTTTCAAGAGTTTTTCTTTTATATTTATTTTGAATATCTTGTTCTCAAATATTTACATTTTCAAAGTCGAAAAAATGTAACAAGTTTAAACTATGTTCTTTTAGCCCGGATGTACCATTCATACTTCGTAAGCTATATTGATGTTCATATATTTTTTGTTTAGGTAGCTTCCCGTTTTCTAAAATCTTTGTGTGATAATATGATTGCTCTGTCAATGACTCTCTTTACAGTACCTATCTTGTTTCCAAATAGATGGTGTGAGTTTTAACAAATTTAACAACCTACTTGACCCTGTAGGTTTTCTGTGCCAATTTAATTTTACTCTTTTATTACTAACTCTAATAACATTGATGTCCAAAAAACTTAATTTATTATCTGATCCTAATTCCTTTGTATATTTTTGTATATGCATATTGGGTTTTTCAATTTAGTTTATTTCCTGAGGATGAACCGTAGTGGTTCGAAACGTCGGACAAGAAGGTAATTCTAAATTTAAGGTGGTGGGGGTAGTCAGGTTGTCCTTTACTAACATAGAATAGTACTTTTATTATTTTTATTTTATTTATTATTGTATTTTTATTTTTATTTTATTATTAATTTTATTTTATTTTTATTTTATTTTTATTTTAAATTTCTGATATAATTTATTGTAGTAATAAGTTTTATTTCAGATTCTACGGGGGTGAACATAAACAAGGATAGTTTGACTGTCATTATTTTAGGTATATGATATTATAAAAATATTTATTAATTTAATGCAGAAAAGTCGACATAAGTACAATTTTTAATTCCCGTAGAGAAGATCAACCGACCCTGGACGCTAGGTCAACTCATTAGAAGAGAGCTGTTTCTCGCATCTAGAAGTCTGCTGTCAACGGTAATTGTTGCATACACCTATTTTCATAAGTATGTATGAAACTCTTGCACCGAACGAGTAGTGCGAGCCGGCGAATAAATGATCTACCAAATCCTCCTTTTTTAACATGGGCATGAAAATAGCCTATTAGTGTGCCGTTCAGGGGTGCAAGCTGATCTATGATACTGCCTCTGACCTTTTTATTCATTCTAACAATCCTCCCACGTTAATATTGTACAGAGGCATCTTGAAATAGACAGATGATAGAGCAAGCAGCCGTTGTTGAGGATTCAGGAGAACTTTGGTCAGCAACTACATTTGTTCGATTAACTTTCTGGTTCGAAAGTTGCGTCTTCTGCCCTCAGCACAGAACTGAAGTACAAGATAGGACTTGCGAGATTTCGCAAATCATGGCTCGTACAACTTGATCGTCGATCTTCAAGATCATGCTTGCATCAACGACCGACTTTTCTTTCTTTCCGAAGCAAAAGAGAAAGATTGTTATGTGTCCGAGTCTTCTCGGTTTGATAAGCATTCCATAACTCTTTAGATAAGCGGCTATGATTGGGAACATATCTGGTATTGCAGATGCAGAACTTACAAGCAAAATAAGGTTATATGTGAACACCATTGTGCGGACAAAGTATTGTTATATGTTGCACGGTATTCCTTAGGTCATCATCGGAGCAGGTAATTTATGGTGACATCGACGACAACTAAGGAGAATGGATCTACCTGCTTAACTTCTATCATGAGCATCAGATATGTTGACCTCCATTCTTCGCCAAATAGCATAGTCGAAACTCTAACGTAACAGTCCTCCAGGTATTCGAAGGGTTCAGATGATAGGACTGCTATTTTTGAAATGAAAAAGAAATTTGAATCTGATGAATGGAGACGAAGTCACCTGCGGATATTTTTTGAAACTTATAGTCAATACCGCATATGAATTCCCAGATCAATTCCAATCTGATTTGGCAGGTATGTTTTCGCGTGTTTTTATTTAGCAGAGTTCCCTTCTACTAATAAATATTTTGTAAATTTTTTTAAAAAATGTGATACAAATTCTTAGAAATAATAGAATCAAAACAATAATTAATTTGACATTACTAATTTAATTTTGAATCCATTAGAGACAATTTTTTTAACTTTCTGTATAGCTTAAAATAATGTGATATTGCATATGAGAAAAAAGCAATTGTGGCATATTCTTCATCAAAAGCAGCTTTTATTCACGTTCAAGGCTTTTAAGTACTTGTTTTGATATTGGTAATAGTTGTTACATTATATAAATCGTATGTAAGATCCATACAAAATTTAGAAGGGTTGTAAATAACAATACAAAATGCTAATCAATTTAATAATAAACTAGAGGAGAGTTATGATAAAAATATTGTAATAGCTCAAAAAGAATTCTCATAGTTAATTCTACTTTCTTATATTATTCTGTGAATATAAGCAAGTAATAATGTATATCAGCCATCGATTATTTAAATAAATCAAATATAATATATCTAGCATCTCCAGTATTGGTTTCACCCGACATTAATTTAGTAAATTATTTTTATAAAAAATGTAAAAAAGGCCACAGTCAATTTAATATATATAAATATTAATAACTACACGAATATTCTAAAGTGACAGCGTTTTGTTGTATAATCGTAAAAACTTCGAAAATCCAAAAAATTTTGAAGAAATCAAATGGTTCAAAAATGAATTGTTCAACTGTACTTATATGCTTCGATTTATATATTGTGACCATTCATAAGATACTTCGCACCAACTTGTCCCAATGTACGTGACGTACACCACTCTCATGAATATAACTTGACGGCGCGTCGGAACTCCTTATACTCGTCATTATCTCCCGTTACACCATCCATTCTGGCCTGCATTCACATTCGGCACCTCTATCTACCGTATCAAGAAACAATAAAGAGGGGTATAGGTTGGAATTTTTTATAATTTTTGTTTTCGTCCATGCGAAGATGAACGATGAATTTGAAAGAAGGAACAATGAGATGGAAAATTATTACTATGACGAAAATGATGTAATGTAAATGGAAAGAAAAAAAAATAAAACCTTCCTGTAATAATCAGTATAGTAATGTAAATCAATTTAGAAATTGACACGTAATTCTCACATTAATTCCACTACGTCGAGTAAATATCGTAAGTATAGGGTGAGTCTAATGCTATTAATAAAGATCTTTTAGAGAAAATGTAGGTTACAGTAATAGTTAAATGAACTTATGAAAACGAGATTCAAACTAAATACTATTAATGGCACGTGCAAACTCAGATAAGATTGATAATATGAATAAGAACACAATTGAAATGAAGACTAAATAACAGAAGCCAAGCTTTAAAATTGACATAAACTACAATAACAAAAATAAATGTTACATAGATAAAAAAAGGAATAAAAAAAGGAAAAATAATAAAGAAATAAAAATAAAATAAAATTTTTACATAATAAAGAAAGGAAACATACTGAAGAAAATGTTCAAATTAAAAATGGCCAAATTAGATATAGTTATAAATAGAAAAAAACGTTATCGGAAATACTATATTACAAACCTTGGCCCGAAAGATAAATTTCCTGGAGTGCGTAATTTAACGTCCAAGGTGAAGCCGAAAATGACAATTCTTGAACTTCAAGCCATATCACTTTCTAGACCTGTGTCGTATACAATTTTTCTTTCTCTCCGGTGGAAAGTACAATTGTATACATTATTCATTCATATTATGGGGCTGAAAATATTTTGAATAGTATTAATATATCATTTGTAGGATTTTTTTACGCAACAATCGACAATTTACGCGCGCGTGATATTTTCAGAATCAATACAAAAATAATTCTTTCGCGACACTTGCCATATAAAATATATTTGAACGTATTTAGTCAATATCATCAGTAGAAAGAGAAAGAACAAACGTCATTTTCATTTTTGTGAGTTACTATTTTAGTTATATATTCTAAAGAAGTTCAATAATTTATATCATTAGATCTCCTTAAATATTAATACGATGCCGTTACGCTCTATCATTTCTAATATATATCATGTTAGTATTCCTATCGGTCATTCTTTTTTTACATCCAGAGTATACTTAAACTATTTAACCACATTTATTGACAAATATAATCATAATATAATACACATGCCTTGTCTCATATTCTGACCGTTTTTCCTGTAATGCTCGCTTCAAATGAATATATTGGGTTCGATACAATGGTCCTTTGATGACCTTCTTTACATGAATATTTCATTTCGGCGTGAATTGGGCGGGCTCATCTGGCTTTATATATGATTTTCTGCATTGAGGGTTATCATAATAAATCCATTTTTCATCACCAGTACAATACGATGCAAAAGTGATTTATTTTTATAGTACTGCAGTAACATTTTGGACATGCAAAATCGCCGTTCGAAGTCTCTCGGCTTCAATTCATACGATACCCAGTTTCCAACCTTTTCAATGAAACCCATAGCTTTGACGCGTACGGAAGCTGCAACGACAGATTCACGTAGCGTTGTACGTGAAAGATTCCTTGCGAGTATGATGTTTAATTTTGTCCAAAGAATAAACAGGAAACGCCCCAGTGCTTATAAGCTCGTGGAGTTGTTGGCCTTTACTGTAGGATGTTCTTTTAGGTATCTCTTCTATTTTATATCTTTCTTCTTTTCACTTTTAATGTACTACTGTGTATAAATATGAGTAAGACTTTATTTAAAACTTTTGAACCTTTATTTATTCTTCTGAATCTAATTCATCCCCCTCAAAATAATCTCCCCCTGGATACAATGCAACTATGCCAACGCTATTTCCCATTTTGAAAACATTTTTTATACTTGTAATCCGGAAGGACCATCAGTTCCTTCTTCTATTCGGCTTTTATTTCTTCAATCGAATCCAAACCGTGTTCCCGAAGTGGTCTTTTGAATTTGTTGAACAGCTAGAAGTCACACGATCCTAAATTAGGTGAGTATGGTGGTTGTGGAACGATATTGATTGAATTTTTGGCGAAATGTTCACTTAAAATCAATGCAGTGTCAGCTGGTGCATTAACATGATGTAAAAACCAAGAGTTGTCTTTCTATAAATCTGGCCTTTTGAGAAGGATAGCTTCACGCAAACGACGCATAAGTCTCAAACAATATTTTTTGTTAACTGTTTGGCCGGTAAGAAGTAATTCATAATGCACCACACCACGATAATCGAAGAAAACAGTGAGCATAATCTTGATTTTTGAGCGACTTTGGCGTCATTTTTTCGGTCTCCGTTCCCCTTTGATACAATATTCGCTCGATTGATTGGTTGTTTCTGGATCGTAAGTGTAGACCCAAGTCTCATCTCCAGTTATCATACGTTCCATCTTGTCCTGAAAGGCCGAAAGCATTGTTTCACATGCCTCCATGCGACGCTGTTTTTTTTTCAAAAAATTGCGTATTTTTGGCACCCATCGAGATTTCACTCTTTTCAGGCACAAAATGTCTTTTAAAATGGTGTTGACTGATCCATTTAAAATTCCAACAATATTAGAATGCGCTCTAGTAGTCAATCAACGATTTTACAGAAACAATTCTTTGGTTTTATCGACATGCAGCCCATCAGTAGATGTTCTTCATCGTCTTTGATATTGTTCGTCTTCAACGCATTCTCGACCTTCTTTGAAAAATTTATGTCAATCAAAAACGCTTGCTCTTGTCACTGACTTCTCGCCAAAAGCCTTGTGCAACATTCTGAACATTTGGACTGCTGATATTTCATGTCGCGCACAAAATTTAATGCTACTTCTTTATGGAATAATTTCAGACATTATAAAAACCGAAGATACAACTTTTCTCTGTTCACAAAACAGAAGCGTAACTATATGAGAAATGAATATAATTGCGTGAAATTTGGTACAGATAACTCTAATACTATTACGAACTTAAAAATAAAAACATTTGTCCGGATCGATAAACCCGGAAAGTTTGAATTCAAAAGTCTTACTCATATTTGTACACAGTAGAATGCTTTATATTATTTAGCATTCTCATCTTTTTACATATATGCAGGATAAAAAGTCATATCATAATATTAAGTAACAAAATCTTTGATACGCCTAAAATATATTTTGCATATCATCACCTAGTGATATATATATATATATATAACAGCTTAAGCCGGCCTTCTTTCTTATAATATTACTATACTACGAATATGCGAAGACGAATATGACTAACTATTTTCGTAACTTTTTCTATGTTACTCGACAAAACCAAAATGCTGTTCCATAAAAATTCTTTGCACTCAGTTAATTAAGTTTCGAGATTTTCATGACCATATTAATAATTATTGTATCTTTGTAATATTTGTATAGATTTATTTTTGTAAAGAGCTACTCAGGATTGTTTTAGCATAAAACAATTATCTAAAAAGTAATTAAAGTAAAAAATTTGTAATAAAAATGTAATATTGTTGAATAACACATGCATACCTTCGAAAATTAGTCAGTATACCGTATTATTTCATTAAATGAGATGTTAACTTAACTCAGCGTAGACTATTCAAATTCATTAAAGCAATACAAAAAACTTTCCAAAACGTATAGTCATATATTAAGTTACGAGAAAATATAATAAATAAAACGTCAGAAAAAGATTTTATAATCTGAAAGTGTCTTAGCTTTCATTCCATTAAAAATTGGAAATTGAAATTACCTTAATATGATTTGAATTATTCTCTTTCATTCGAATTATTAGGGATTGTTACAGAAAAAATTTTTGCTAAACTTCCATATCTTATATTGAACCAATTATCGTACAGATATTTTCTCAATATTAAAAAATTAACGTCCATTTTAAAATAAAACTTGATTTCGGTTCATAAAAATGATTGGAGTACATAATATTCGTGGCAAAAAATGTTAAATATGAAATTTTTCCTTAACTTACATTAGAAATGATTGTGTACTTCTTGATGACAGAAATAGTGATAAAATCTGACTCAATAACAATATTCTATATTGTTAAAAACTTTAGCCATTCCGGAGATTTTGATTGTTCAAAGTTTATTTTGTAAGATTGTTTATACGATGTCTATTTATACTTAATAAAAAAAATTTATTTCAAATTCTTATTTTATAAAATATTTATGGTACTTATATCGATTATTTTAAATGAACTAATATATCATTTTCGTATTATTAAATAGAATAAAAAATTTATATATATATATATATATATATATATATAATTTTTTTTATTGTAACGAGGCTTCTCGGACCGTCACGTGATTTTCTCTTCCTTTCTTTTCTCTTACCTTCCTTCTAAGTCGGGAACGACTCAGGCCGATCGATGAATTCGATATTGTATAATTATATATTATATATGTTATATATTTTATATATTTTATATTATTGGATATAGCACCATGCATCTCACCATACTTAATGTTTATAGTATATTGAGCGTATGCGCCGCCACTTACGTGCGGCTCCTAATGATGTATAAAGAGTCGTTGTGCAGTTATAGTACAGAGTAGACTTTCTTAATAAACTCTCTTACGTTTAGATAGATTCTTTCTTTGTTTCGTTCAAATCTTACTCGGTTAGTATATTATGTAACTTATTTCCTTAATTTAATATAACTTCCAACAGGTTATGGGTACTGGCTCTTTACCACCGATAAGATTTCAATTTTAGGTTTTAAAATTTTGTTTTACGTGTGATTTTCGGAATTGCGAGTTTTGTGTGCACATAGTTCTATGCGTGGATCAAGGACATTCGAAAAGAGAAAGTTTGCAGCGCATGTTTGAGCTCGTTATCCGTTGGCGCTTGTAAGTTTTCCAAGTGGAAAATTACGGAGGTTTCCGAAGGGAAAATACAGACAAAGTTTTTTCAAATAAATCCATTGTTGGAGAAAACTAGTGATTTACTTCCTTCTTACGAGAGTTTAAGTACACGTGGTTGCTACTTCAAACAACGAAAATTTTCTGAAGCCGTTTTCGTCGACTTCTTAATTTTCTACTTCGGGTAGTTCGGCGCGGTCATACTACGAGCAGTGGCGCTGCCGGTCGCTTCTTCTTCGTGGCGGCTTCCACTCGTCCGCTAGCCGCTACTATCAGTGCAACTGTCTGCTGTACGAACGGCGCATATCGTGCATTCATGTCCTCTACTCATTCGCTTATGTTTTTTCAGCTTTTCGTATATCCTTCCTTCGCCGCGGAGCAACAGCAACTCTCAGCTAGGTATTTCTCCATTAGAGCGGAATTTCTAGCTTCCCGCTGCTTCCTCGTACTCACTACGTCGGCGGTGGGTACTGGCTCCATACATGCTGTGCACAGTACGGCACGGCCGCGTGTTCGACTTTTCATTCGCCGATTTTGCAGCTACCGGACTACCGTGGGATTCCCGCAAGCATATGATGTGTTTTGTTTGTTTTTATATTAACTTCCTTTCTACTTATAATTCACCGTTGTCTGTGTTTACCAAGCATATTTCTCATCACCCCATTTCGAGGTATGTTGTTACTCTTGTTTTTGCTTCTCTTCCTTTTCTTCCTTTTCTCTCTTTGAACCTTCCTTTATTTTCTATATATCACCATTTCTCGCTGTCCCTCTCTCTCTCTTTATTTGATTTAACTTTCTGATTTTCTATATACGAGGTATCGCTATTAAATAACGGGACTGATATTGTAAAAAATTTTATTTTCATTTTATACATAATTACTTATTATCACCTTCAATATACACCCCTTCTCTATCCCTGCAACGCTCTATGCGAATTTTCCATTCTTGGATAATGCTGAAAGTCATCTTCTGTCACCTCTTTCAGGACTCTTGCCGCTTTTTCTTGAACAGCTTCTACGGATTCAAATCTCGTACCTTTCAATGCAGATTTCACCTTAGGGAAAAGATAAAAGTTAAATGGTGCTAGGTCTGGCGAGTAAGGTGGATGTTCTAACACTGGGATGCTGTACTTGGTCAGGAATCGCTTAACAGATAACGCGGAATGAGCTGGCGCATTTTCTTGGTGCCAAATCCATGATTTGTCCTTCCCCATTTCGGGTCGTTTTTTTCTTACTCTTTCACGTAGTTTATTAAGTACCTCAAGATAGTAATGTTGATTAATTGTTTGACCTTCAGATTCAACAACTGCACGAATACTTAATCGACGATCAGACCGAATCAAATTAGCAACTTTTTCGACATTGTCATCCGTTTTTGATGTTGAACGACGACCTGGCCGCGAATCATCTTCAACGTCTTGTCGACCATCTTGAAAACGCTTAAACCATTCAAAAACACGAATCCGCGATAAACATTCACTGCCACGCACTTCTTTTAGTAAATTATAGGTTTCGGTAGCGGTTTTTTCAAGTTTAAAGTGAAATTTAATAACAATTCGTTGCTCTATTATCACGCTAATCATTTTTCCGGCAAAATAAAATAACAACACTAACGTAAATGAAGGTTATGATACAACGATGTTGTTTACAGAAACGAGACTAACTACATTCGAAAGAGGAAGTCTCAAACTAAACAGCTGTTGGCCAATGTTGGTTGGCGCATGCGCACTCGTTCCACTGCAGCGTCATTCCCGTTATTTAGTAGCCATACCTCCAGTGCAGCTCTTCCTTGTCTCTGCACCTTCCTGTGTGTCAGGAGCAGCTCCCAGCTGTGCACGTACAAACAACTGTTTCTTTTTGTCGGATCTTCCTTCTATTCGTATTGTCGAGGTGCCCTTGCCTTGTTTCTTTTTCTTCTATTTCTTTCCAGTGTAACTATTATAAGAAAAAGGGGGGGGTCTGCATGATTTAAGCAGCCAGCGCGACCATCCTCGCTAGTTCTCTATTTGTATCCATTACTCATTAATATATTTCACTTATAAGTGGTAGTCTGCTACAATTCCCATTGCATATTCCCCCCTCCTAAACCGGGATACTCGGTGAGTGAACCGTGCTTACCCACTTCCGCGTTACATTTGGTCGTTAGCTTCTGCCCGCGTCTATACCTTCTCCCGCGCTATCGAACCGTCTGTTGTTAGTTGTCGGCTTTCGTCGACCTGGCTTCCCTTCGCCTATAATACCATTGTAAAATCTCCCCCTTTTACTTCGTTGGTGATGAGTGGGATGTCATGTGATGAGTGATTGCTTTGCCCCGCCCCGATTCCGCTACCACTTCCTCTGACCCTCTTATCACTACTCGCTCCCCCCTTGTCTACTTCTCGCTTACTTCTGCAATCTTCTCCTTCTTCACCTCCCCAATCTCGTATATTGACGACCGCCCTTCTCCACGTTCTTTCTCCGACCTTGGTTCTTCTCCCCCCTTCGGTCTTCTTTCTTCGTTATACATTTTTCTTCCGCTCCCGTTTTCTTCCTTCCGTCTTCGTTTCTCTTCTTTTATACCTCTTCATCTTTCTGCCCGAATGTCTGTCACCATGGTGAGTGGGGTGCGCCGGCCCGCGCGTTTTACTTGGTCCGGGAGGACCCTGTTTCGTCACCGTGTTCCGCCCCGTCGGGCTCTCCTGTAAGTACGCCTGGTGGGCATCGGCACAACGCGGGTAATTCTCTAGGTCAACCCCGCGCCTGCCACAATTATAGCAGATGCTGTGCTGGACCGCGTCGGGGCAGCCATGGCCCGAACGGCGATAATTGAAGCACTGCCCGAGCTTAGGGTCTAGGGCCAGGTCGAAAGGCACGGGACCAGGCCTCCAAATATTTCCCCCCTCCGGATCACCAGTTGTCGAAGGAGGATCCGGGCCCCGCTTTCTGGATCGACCCCTCTACGCTCCACTATTCCTCCTATTTCTTGGCGGGTCTCTCTTTGGTATCGTTTGGGGATGCCGGCGGTAGCGGTACCCGTTCTGCCGGGCCGGAGTCCCACTTGCGAATAGCATCGGTCTCCGCTGAGGAAGCCTGGAACGAGAAATCTTGACCCACCGCGGCTGAATCGGTCAGGCGCGGCTTCGAATTTCGCAATAGTATTATTGAAATACTAATTTTCAGCTTCAATTGGTGTAAAAAAACGTTTATTCGATAAAATAATTTGATGAATATGTAAGGATAATGTACAGTACATGTTCAATATGAACTATCTGATAAATATTATATAAATATCAATCGATAAATATCTTTCATATCATCAAGAAGTTTTACTAAAATTAAATCATATATTTCTACTGTAGAAATGTTTCTTGTTGAAATAATTGCTTTTTGTTATAACCACTAATGAGGTTTTGCTAATAAATCAATAATACTATAATAAAATTTAAAAATAATTCCGTTAACACTCGAAACAATTAAAAGAATTGCTTCTTCCATTGCAATATAACCACTGTCATTTAGATTTGTATAAGTTCGTATGTTTAATAGTTTTTCAAGGAAATCATTATTGCTACAAGCAAAATATGACCTCATGTTTATGCGTAAACTTAAAGATTCTGTAATACGTACCTTCATAATCCTGAAGATTTAATACATGCTTTAACAATAGCAGCTCTAGTTCCTCTTAGTATAACATGTAATGTTTGACGAAAATCCTCATATCAAATAAAAGTACTAAAAAGTTGGATGAGCAGTCCTACCAGCATTGAGTAGAGATACAGCTATTTCACAAGATATAACTACAAGTGCCGAATTTTCGGTAGAACGTATTAGAACATGATTAATAGAAATTACTAAAATAGTTTTACTTGTTCCTCTAGGGCCATCTATAAAAAGTAATTTTCCAGATTTATTAATAATTCTATCGACAATATAATCAATTACATATCATTTATGAGGAACTCAGTTAGGATGATTTATCAATACTGAAATTAATATATGCTAATATTGAAGTAAATGAATTATCTAAAATTTAGTATTCTTGAACTGGAGATCGCATTCCAATGTTATATTAATCTTTGTCATCCGCAATGACATAATTCAAAGCTGTTTTCATTTCATTTAATAACACGTTCCCAACGTTCTTTCATATCCTGGAGCGACGCGGGAATTAGTTGAATTGTTCGTTTGTTTTCAAGACGGTGTCCGTTAAGCGGCATGTTTAACTATTCTGTTCACGCAATATTTTTTATACTTCAACGTAGTATTTTTTAGTGATCGTAGTATGACCTCTATAAGCATCTTCATGGTGCATAAGACCTTTATAATCAAAGAAAATTGTCAATATTATTTTCATCTTTCTTATTTTCCTTGCATATTAACTTTACAATACTCTCTGTCGTAAATTATTAATGATTTTCGAAACAATATACATATAATTTTTCTTGTTTCAGCTCTGTTATGACTCATGCATCTATACCAGAAGAAGAAAGAATAAAGCTTGGTATAAATGATCAACTCATACGACTGTCCGTAGGAATTGAAACTGAGGAAGATCTGATAAATGATTTACAAAATGCATTGAAAATTTCAATAATCGATTAAAAGTTTTGCAGTAAAAACGTAATAGAGTATAATGGAGTGTAAACTGTATTGAAAAAAAATTTTTACTCAATAATTTTTACGAATTGAAAATATTTTTTAGAATTTTTCATACCGAAAGTAAATAAATATATTGTAATTGTACAAAATGTATTATTTCTAACTATGATTTATGATTTCAATAAAATTCATGTCCATGTAAATATAATTTCGTTACCAACAAATAGAATCTTTAGTTGATAGTTGAATATTATTACATTTTTACCTTCCTGCTTCGTCTGCATCAATATTTATTTAAACTGAAATGATTTCTACGCTCAGGGGGATATTTCTGTAAATATCCATGTAATGTGACTCTTAGAGAAAACATTGTAGCTGAGATACTACTTGAATTCACGATATAAAATTGTAAAGCCTCCTATATTATTGTCGGAAAGATATGGTTAAACGATCCACTGACTAGTTTGCAGACTTAATAGTATCTGTTTATTTCTTAATTATATGACTCATTCTTTTTCAAGGTGACTTTATTTGTTTTATTGATATTATTCAGTTCGATTGCCTTTCCCTTACATTGGAGGATACAACATGATGACGATAACGACTAGGTAAGTGAGCTTCGCACGTTTCGAATATTTTCTGCTATAAGTCGCTTCACGCACTCTGAATTTCACGCCAGACAGAATAAGCTGGTACGTTATACTTTTTCAGCAAGAATATATCTTATCCTTCTACAGTTGTAACATGGACCAAATAGTACAATAATTGAAATTATATAATAAATTATTTGATGATCCATGTTAGGACTTGCTACATTTATCTGAATTCAACATTATAAAGTAAATATAGAATAGAACAGAGATCGTAGGTAAAGGCTGCAATATGAATGTACAATAACATAAAATGGTACATTACTAATAGAGACTAAGTAAGATTGAACATGCTGTTCAAGATAAGGCGTCTAAATGGGATGGAATAAAGGGTGAAACACAGATTCTTATATTCTGACAAATGCAAATACATATAGTTTATTCGTATAATTTATAATACGAGGGTGGGGTATAAAGTTTCCGGCCTCGTGAAGAAAAACAACTGTTTTCAACTTTTTTCCGCTTTACTTCTTAATATGATATCCATCAAGACTAATACACTTTTCACAACGGTGTTCTAATGCAGTTATACTATTTGTATTGTCCAATTTGTGAAGTGCTTCAAAATATTCATTTACAGCATCGATAACTTTATCATTGCTGCAAAATTTTGTATCTCAGAGCCAATGTTTTAGATTAGGAAATAGATGATAATCACTGGAGACGACATCTAGCGATTATGACAGATGGGGAAGTAATTGGAATCCTATGCCGTTCATTTTAGCCATCACAACAATCGATGTATGAACAGATACGTTACCGCCGTAAAATAAAATTTTTTCTTTGCCAAGTGAGGTCATTTATTTGTAACTTCATTCTTGAGACGTTACAATAACTCTGCGTTGTATTGACCACTGGTGGTTTTACCCATTGCCAGATAATCGATGAAGATAATTTCTTTTGCATCCCTAAAAAAAGTGTCCAGAACATTGTTCGCCGATAAAATAATTTTTAGATTTTGTCGACGTAGTTCATCTGATCCAATCCATTGTTCGACTATCTTTTGCGTTTAGGAGTGCAGTGGTAAAAAATCTAAGTTTCATCTACAGTTATTATTCAATGAAAAAATTCGCTGAGGTTCCGCTAATATAGCACTAAATTTTCAATACAAATAGCTTTTCGTATCAGTTTTAGATCGATTCTTTTTACTTCACCCTTTCCACTCCATCCTCTTAGGATACAAAAATAAAATACAATGAATTTTAATCAAATACAATGGACAAAGTCAGAACGTAAACGCACGTGGTCTATCTAATCAGGCCATCAAAAAAGGCAATGCTCCGCTCCATTACTCTTTCTTGTGTAGAGAAGGGGCAAAAGAGTGCACATCTCACCCATCCACATAAGTATCTAAAACCTGCTACCTGGATACTGTCGATGGTATTGTGTATCCAGAACGGGTGTATGTTCCATTATCCACCACTTCGTAGTACCTGGTTAGCAGGGTCTCGCTCCTCTTAGTCGTAGAATGGCCTCATTACAAAAGTGTATCTGAATGCATTGAAAAAAGTCTCCATCGTGCTTTCGGATACTCTATAGACTTGGACACCAATTAAACTTGCCTGAGCGAAAACTGTGAGTACCGTCCGATTAAGCGCCCATATCTCGATGCCGCAGGCTGAGGGTGGTGAAGCACAGAGGTAAATTAAGACTCCACATTTCAAACAGATTAGCATGCGTTTGGCAAGGGTTTATTCCCTTACACACAATGTTCAAAAGGTTCACAAATATATGTATCGTAGGTCTATTTTTTTTATTTTATATAAATCAGAAAACGACACTCGGTATACATTTATAACACAAATCACAGCTTACACCCACCACCGTCGAGGCACCAACAACAACAATAATAACAATAATAATAAGAAGAAGAAGAACAATAACAATAATACAGAAAGATAGCTAAACATGACCAACCAATAGTAATAATTAACACCAAAAAGCTTTATTTTAATTTAATTTGTTGCCTTTCGAATTGCTGTTTTATGACTCCTACCGCAGCCCCTTTTCATTTACGAAATTCGGTTGAATGTGACATCGTACTTGTCCGCAAGTTCAACAATTTTCCACGCTCTCAGAATGTCGTATATAAATTACATGTTCCAACGCATATAATATAATTATAATATATAATCAGCTATAACTTCAAATATGCTTGTACAGTGCGTTTTGATTGCCTTTAATAGCCTTAGTATTGCACAAAGTATAGACGCTTTCGATGCGTCGAGTTTGCACATAATGGATGGACCTCTTCCTTCTATCGTGCATGTTCACCAAGGTAAAATCCTATTAAATATTCGTTCTGTATTTGTTTGCCTACAGGAAATACTTTTTTTATGTTTTATGAAAATTTATGTTGGAATAAATAGAAATTAGAGTACATATAATAAATAAATTACAATTGCATTCTGAATTAAAATTCTAATATATATATGAAAATACCACAAGCGAACATGAAAAAGTTTTTCAGAAATTCCATGATCAAATAAATCAATATTAACAATAAAATTAAGATAATAAATAATTTGAAGTCCTATCGACAAGTAAAATAAAAAGTAAGGACAAATTAAGGTAGATTGGCGTGACAAGTCGTAGGGATGCATGACGTCAAAAAAAAGAATATTAACTAAGATAAAAACAGAATATTTATTATAATAAGAAGCATTAATTAAACAAAGTCAATGGGCTAATTATCAAATTTTTATTTTACAAGAGGTTAACTAAAATACTGGAAATTTTTTACTAGTACACGTGCACATTTTCAATGTATAATTCTATATTTATAAATGAAATGTATCCTAGTACTCATTACTGTACTACAGTAATACGAGGTCAGATAATTAAGTAATATGACAAAATCCAAAAATCGAGTATATTTAAATAGTAAGGTACATCGCTGCGATCCCCTTCAAAGTAGTCCCCTCCCACACCAATACACTTATTCGAGCGAGTATTTCAGTTGTCATAATAATTATGGAACACATCTTGTGGGACGTCTTCGAGTACCCTCGTCACAGATTCTTGGAGTCAAAATGTCGAACTTTGCCGGATTTTTTCAAATGAGGCACATGTCCGGTGACATCGCAGGGTGACATCCTTGTGAATAGAGTAGTTGTGGTAACGTTGCGAAGCCTTTAAACGCAAAAAATTGAGACACTGAACGCACTGTGACAGGGAACATTATCGTGATGCAGAACCCAAGACTTCGCAATCTCTGAACGCACTCTGAAAACCCTTTTTCGTAAGTTTTGAAGCACATTGCGGTATACTTGATTTACGGTTTGTCCAGGTGCTACAAACTCTTTGTAAATTACCCCTTTGCTGTCGAAGAAGCAAATGAATATGGTTTTCACTTTGGACTTGCTCATTGTCGCCTTCTTTGACCTTCGTACCATCTTCGCGCACAGCTTTTTCATGGTGAAATCACCAGTAATAACTCGATCGAGAAGAGGAGGATCACTTTCAACCTGCTCGAGACAATCTTGAGCGATGTTCATTCGATGGGCTATTTTTTGTATATATCAGACTTATATATCAGACCGCGCGCTTTAGGAACAGAGTTGAAGAGTAAACTAGAATGAGAAGGCAATACAAGGAGTCGTATTATCTCTCTCTTACAAGCGAGGAATTGGGGAGAAAAAGGAAAGTAGGGGGTCAGTAGCAGTAGAAATATACGCAGCAGAAATATACATTTCTCCTATACTCTATACCATTGTTATGGTTATGCTGACTCCCTACTCTTTCGGATCAAGAGATAAAGCACAACTCTTGGCCTATCTCTGTCCTACACAGGAATTAATAATAATTTTAATAAGTAATGATATTAATTGATGAGTTTTTAGTAGTGGACATGTTGTAAAATATTTATATGCATGTGGCCACAGTTATATATTATAGTATTAATAATTTTTTTAATAATCTTGCAGCTTGCTTGTTGTTTTATACGATTATACAGATCATATAACTTTAAAATATCGCGCGAGTTTCAGCCAATCAGCACCTGAAGGGGTAAAGACTAACGCGCATACTCGAATTGGCCGTTCAGCCTGGCATTTCTGCCTACAATATGGGCTTCAAAGCATCCGTTTAAGCGCGCGATCTAACCTCATCGAATGTCGTTGCTTTGCGACCAATTCTGGCGGAGTTCTATTGTGTAATTTAACATGATTTTAGTGGATTTATTTATAAATTACACGACAAGATTCCGAGACAGAATTGGCCGTAGGTCGGCGACACCCTGTGAAGTTGCTCGTTCAAATGCATTTATTTGAAGAAAAGAGAGCGGAAATATGCAGTGAGCGTGTAGATAGAGAAAAGCTAAAGTTCTGTTCCTCAACTTTTGCTTCTTTTCTTCCTCTCAGTCGCTTTGGCTTTTACGTTCTCTCTCTTTCTCTCTCTCTCTCTCTCTCTCTCTCTCTCTCTCTCTCTCACTCTGTTGTACGCAGAATCATCGAAGGAGTTGCAATACAGAGACGTCTACCGGACAAATTTACTACCATCTTTGGCTAATTTTTGATCAACTTTTCCCATGTAAAGCAAGCAGAGTTTCCACTTCTCTCTGTCCTCCATAGTACAAGCAGAGAGATTGAGGGGAAATACATAACCTCCATGTAAAAATAAGCTAAAACCGAATATACGCACAGATATCTTACTGTTTTACAGTAATTTTTCGGAATATACCAAAAGAAATAATTAAATTCATTTTTGACCGGCTGTAAATTGCTCGCGAAATTATGTCGCTGACTGCCATACTGAATGCGGCCATCGTTAGCGCTGTTGTACACTAGGATTTTTCCGCAAGTCATATATTATTCGTGTCAAGCGCAGTAGTTTAATTCGAATTATTATTTCCTTGTATTATCATTTTAATATTAGTTTTAAATTCTTATTTATTCTCATTCAACATTCTTTATTTAGAGTTAAGCCTTTTCCTCCAACTAGATAATAGACATTCGTTTATCGTATCATAATAATTACGTGCGATAGCACAGTATTGAGATTTGCTGACTAGAGTTTTGATACAATAATTTTTTGTGCATTATTCAGATGACAGATGTTACTAATTAATAATTCTAGATCACATATGTACTTATCAATTATAATAATCAATTGTAACAAGTATATTGAATTATAAGTTTTATTAATTTTTTAGTATAAAAACTATACATATTAGAAAATTTAGAAAACTACATAACAATTTTTAAAAAATTTAAATTTTAAAATTATGATCTTAGATTGTCTATAATAATATATTCTTGTTTTACTTTATGAAAAGAAATTATATTTAATATGAATTGATAATTTTGAAATTGAACACAGTTTATTTCTTTCAAGAAATACCTTATCTTTTGCTTTTTTCTATTTATTAAGTTGTTTATTAAATTAAATTGTTTAAAAACTACTGTAAATTACTTTTTGATGTATAAAAGAATTTTATATTTTTTACTTTATCATATTCTTGAGCTTTGTTGTATAATAATACTCCAGTTATTACTAGAAATGTTCCAAATGCTGATAAACCAGTTACTGCATTATTGAATAATATTATTGATAACCATATTAAAAATGCTCTTTTTGCAGTATTAGCAACACTAAAATGAAAAATTTTAATACTCAATGAATATTTTAGTAGTATGACATTTAAAATTACCTGTGTGTGACTGGACTGATATAATCCATAAGCACATAAGCAGTTATACTTTGAAAGTGGAAAAAAATGCCATTCAAAATGAATGCTGTAACTAGACGTTGTTGAAAGGAGTGTTCTAATGCTGATATATCTACCATTAAAATTGATGCTGGAAGTTGTATTACTATAGATGCTAAACTTGTATAAAATTGCAATTCTGCAGGACTGATAAATTAAAAATTAAATAATTTCAAAATATATAGATTTTATCTTACATCCTAATCTAATTTTCTTCAGAATAAAAAAAGCTTAAAACTCATGGTATTTTTACATACGTATATTTAAAGCTGTCATCACTAATCAACATTTTTGAATACACATTTTGTAAACATTCTGTTAAATTTGTAGCCATAGCAGCTACAAATCCTCTTATATCAAAACTAATTTCATTTGCTGAACATAGAGCTAAACCTGCCATAACTGGAATTAATGATAAATTAACATATAATCCTGTGTGCTCACCTAAAAAATACAAGTTATACTTTTTAATTATATATCTTAAATTGCTTAAGGAAATACAATACCTAATAAATATCTGCTAATAAAAACCGTAAAGAGTGGTGCACTACTTTTAATAGTTTCTGTAAAACTTACAGCAACATAATTTAATGAAAGCAATCCTAAGACTACAGTCACAAATCTAGTACAACCAACTAATATCATATGTTTATAAAATCCAGGTGGTCTAATTAACCGAGGAAATGCTTGATACATGCCACATGGAAAATACATTTGTATGAATCCACAAACTGCTGTCATGAGCATTTGACAAGCACCTGTGTTAAAATATTGTTAATCATAGAATCTATTTTTTAAAATAATTTTTATATGCAATGAGATTTATTTACCTAATATTGCAGGGTCACCTTCCATGTAAGATAAAATATATTTATTTAAAAATAACGTACAACCACTAAATATGTACCACAAAATTAAAAATAATAATGCACGTGAATTGGATAAGCCCCCTTTCTTATCATTTCCTAAAATGATTTCTTCTCGTTTTTTATTTAAATGTTCCATGTAAGACTTAGTTGGTCCAGCTGAGATGAATAATGAATCATCACCATCAAGTGATAATTGCATGTAATGACTTGAACTATTTTCCATAATACATAAATTGCCACTTTCATAAAAAATTTTGGAACAACAATGCAATAGCTTTTTCATACTCTTCCTATGAATATACAATTAATTTTAAAGTAAAAACAATACTTTATCTGTAATATTTAAGAAATAAATATGTATGTTTGTAATACTCTATCTACTTTTTTAAAATTATTTTTATCGTATAATCATCAATATAACAAAATTACTTTTCTATAAATACTGATAAAATAAATTTCAATTTCCATTTACAAATATAAAATATAATTTTCATCAGCATTGTAACATCTTGTCATAAAAGCCGAATATGAATTTTATAAACTTAATTAGCAATTGCAAATAAATTCGTAAAATATATTTACAATTATAATTTGAACAGTTAAACAACTTTCTAGAAATGTAATCATATTGAAAAAAAATTAAATATTGCCAGAAACCATTTTTAATATTTTAATAGATGATTCTAACATCTTTATCAACTAAATTAATTTTGAATCTAATAATCAACTTCGTAAACCTAGACGAAACTGAATGTTTTTTCTTTCTGACAATAAGCAGAGAACTAAACGCTTACAACCATAGACATAGGAAGTATAGACCGAGCGTACGTGTTATTGGATTGATTCACTCTGGGACAGAAAGATACGAACAGTTTTTCTCTTTTTTTTCTCTCTCTTGTTTTATTATAACCAGTTATTACCATATTGGGAAGTAAAATTGTTAATATGACATCTGGTGATCAGATTTTTCACTAACAGAACACCAAATATTATCTTTAAGTAGCTTTAAGGCATTCAGTTTTCATATATTTTATTTATTTTTGATTGTAAACTAATTGTTATCGAGGTTGCAAGACTGTGTAGTTATTAGTTGTGACAGAAAATTAGAGGACAAATTATGAATTAATTTTTATGCTCTTCCGAGACCAAATGAACGCTTTCTAAACAGACAGAATATATGCGCGGTGCAGATCATATCATATAAAACAGCTGCGGATGATGCATCATAATAAAACAACTGCGATGCAAACGATAAAATCGCAACTCTGCCATAATTTATAGTATAATTACATTTCTTAGTTTTCTCAGTCGACTATGAGAATAGTCTTTCAAATAATTTGAATTGAATTTAAATTGAATTTAAATTGTATTTATATTAAACAAATTTTAAAAGAAATTATCCAAATTAAAAAAAATTTAACTACCCATATTAACACTATCTAACTATTAGAATTGCATTCACCGTGTTTGCCTTTCAAACTTATAGCCACACTCCCGTTTTACTTTTCAATACCAACTTAAAACAGCAACAGAGGAGGGGCTTTATATGGATTATTCATTATCCCCATCTGTAGTGTATTGTTATTTTATAGAAAGAGAAAGAAATGTTTAATAATCTCTTCTATCTCTCTGGCAACAAATCGCTTATTTGGTTGATCGGCATATGGAGGGTAAAGAGAAGGAGTGGAAATTCCACTAAAATCGTGTCAAATTATACGGCAAGACTTCCGCAAGGCGGCGACATCCTGTAAGGCTGCTCGTTCAATAGCATACATTTGAAGAAATGCAATTCACGATATATAGTGAGCCTGGAGAAAGGAGACAGTTAAATCTCTGTATCCCACTCTTGCTTCTTTGCTTCCCTTCACTCGCTTTGGCTTTTACTTTTTCCTACCGTTGTACGCAGAACTTTTGAGGGATTTAGAAAAAAACGTCGTGTACAATTATTTATAAGCTTTTCCCGTGTAAAGCGAACCGAGTTTCCATTCCTTTTCTCTATCCTTCATAGTCCCTAAAGTAAAACAGTAGTTCCCAGTAAGTACATTTGTAAATAATACAATTTTTACTGAATATATAAACGGTCACTTTTCCGATATGAACCTATATAGTTCGTCATGAAACGGTTTCTGGTGCTACTGGTGGACTAATAGAGCCAATTGGAGGACGCTATGTTCCACGTACGATGACATCAAAACTGGTATCACGTAGTGTTCACGATAATAAAAAACTGAAGTAACATAGCATTTAACAATTCTGTTTTATTTGTAGTTCTATTACAGTTTTTCAAGTATTTGTTATAGTAAACTACATGATATATTTTGTATATTATATAGGGGTTTAATTATAAAACCATTAAATTAGTCGAATTAATCAAATGTTCTACAAGGTTTATTTCAAAAGTTCCCAGACTTTTAAAACAGGGATTCAACGAGTTACGCCATTTACTTGTGACCATGTGCTTCCAAAACGGATATCTTCTATTTACATTTCGCCAAAATTTCATAATATTTGGATGAATAGAAGCGAAGTTATTGAGCTTTAAGTAACAGGGTATTTTCTTCGTTCGTCGGAAAATCAGCATTGAGCAAAAAACTCACATCAAGTTTTGTTTTCAATCCGGCAAAACCTTTACCGAAATCCATTAAATGATACAACAAGTTTATGGTAATGATTGTTTATCTCGTGCAATAATTAATGAGTTGTTTCCATGTTTCAAAAACCTCAGAGGAGTCCTCAATGTTGACGAATGTTCAGATCGGCCGAGAAAAGCAGTAAACGCAAGGAACATCAAGAAAGTACGACAGTTCATCAAAAATGAGTCGAAATCATTGGTGCGTTACATGAAGGTGCAATTCAATTTGTCATCAGCATCGATTCATCACATTTTGACTGAGATTTAGGTCTCCAAAAGGTTTGTTCCTGCTTTGTTTTAGAAAAATTCAATGAGGTCCAAAAATGACTTCAAACCAACATTCTAAAGACAGCATTAAAGAAGCCCAAAGGGAACATCACTATCTTTATTTTATTGTAATTGGTGACGAGATATGGTGTTTTCAATATGATCTCGAAACAAAACGTCAAAGTGCCCAATGGAAAGCATCCGATGAGCCAAAACCCGAAAACCCCATGCCGACTATTTTTTATTAATTTTTTGTAAATATTAGTTTTTTAATTTTTTTTGTGTTTTTGTAAAATTTTTAAATAAATTTTCTCTCAATAAATGAATTTAAAAGATTTTCTTACGGACAAACAAAAGAAAAAGAATCTCATCCAAAAGTTTGTTAAAAACAAATATATTATCTTACTCTGGCATGCTGAGCGAGAGTAAGAAGTATATTTGAACAAAACTTAAGTAAATAAAAACCAAAGGCAAGTATATTGTCTTGCTCTGGCGTGTTGAGCTAGAATGAGAAATATATTTGTCTAATTAACTGGGAAGGGTGTATACACTGGTAGCAACTTGATAGCGTGCTGAGCCGAACTCATGCTTTTTAGTGTGTAGCCCGCCTAATCAATTCCATGAGAAAAACTGGTAGCGTGTTGAGCGACCAAGGGCCGAGGCTTACTAAGCCAGAGCTACGAATAAGAAGACTCCAGGCATGCACTGTTACAAAACATATGAAATGAAATAAAGTTTTCATAAAATTCTTTTTCCTAATATCAATAAGTCATATTTTCTATAACAATTGTATTCTTGTCGTTTCTTCATTTGAATTAATGTAATCATCATTTTACTTCATTTGATGCTTTTATTTTCTATTTGGTTCTGGTCAATTTCGACGTACTTAACACTATAAATTCTTTTATATCCATACTAGCGACTCCCGTCTCAACCTCGCGCGAGATAATAATCTCAAGGATTTATAAAACAGTTAAATAATATCTATATAAAATATAGTCTACGTATAAATGTAAATTTCTAAACATAAGATTACCTATCATCGCTACCGTATAAAAAGGGGCAATCTGAGCGTTCGATTCAAAGAGGTGGTACTTCGCACGCCATTTTTTTTATTGCTTTAACTTCATTTGATATCAGTAAGTAAATATTCGCTGTATTGAATTTAAAATACGCAAATATACGAATTATAGATGGCTTCTACGGCGAAATATCGTGCTTTCAGTTTCGAGCGAAAAAGCAGAAAAGTATATCGCGATATAAGTACAATTTTTAATATATGCAAATATTCCGAAACGATTTTTACTGTAACTTTCGTATTCATGTAATAGAATAGGAAACTGCTAGTAGAAGTTGTCCCGAGGCACTTGGACATCGTATTTTACTATTCAGACATGAAACTCCCCTTACATACAAAAACAATCTTTGTCTTTATAAGTTAGTATATGAAATATGGTATTAATACAGATTGTGAAACTTGACATGAATTTTTCTTAAATAAACTTTTTAAAATAAAAATCGGTAAGGAACCAACCAAACCTTTATATGTTCAGGCTTGCAATGGGTATACCTTAACAATAAAAAATTTGATCTATATTTGCCAATTAAATAATTAGGAAGAAAATCTGATAATTATAAAGTTAACCTTTTCCATAAATTATTTGGTTATTTTAATTTTTTTAGAACGTCCTGTATCACGATATAAAGTTTTCTTGATAGGAAAAAATAAAATGGTCAAAAGATATACAAGGTGATGGAAGTGTTAGATGAACTTGAAGAACAAAAAGTGTAATAAAAATTAAAATCACACCTTCTTTAGAATACTTATCCAAAAATTGGATATCATCATTCAAATGAGCTTGCCCGGTATTAATAGTTTAAGCTTATTACTCTGAGTTAATATTCAACATAATTCAAGTCACCACCTAGTGGCCGCCAGGGAAACCGAATACTAAGAGCGTTAACTGCACACTCATATGGAATTACTTTTCTACGAACACGATAAATTTGAAGTTGGTCCCGAACTCGGTTTATTATCTCCGTCAAATTACAATACGCCACTTATATATATGCGCACAAAATTTATTGATTATCAAGAAATAAGTAAGATTATTTGCAATACAAAACATAGTTTATATCTTTTGGCATATAGCATAGAATATATATTTCGAATTTCAAAGCAATCGATTTAATAGTATTTTTGTTTATCGTGTACCAACATCAAGATATTTTATCTTTATAAATTAGTATAATATAATTATAATAGCTATAATAATTTAATAAAAATTTATGTTATAGAATTGCGTCTACACACGGTTCATCTATAGCCGATAGCACTTATATGAGTCAGCTGTTCTTAATGTTGTCAAACGTAGGGATCTCAGCTCTAGTATTCGACCAGTAGCATCAAAAACTATTCCATAACGGATTATATAGGATAATAGCGGAAATGGACCGTTCATATATTAAGTAGAAATTAGGCAATGATCTAACGTAAATATTATTAACTTACAGTTTCACTTTCGGAACATACCATGAACATACATAAACGAAAGTATTGATTAGATTTTAAAAAATTCGGAATTGTTTCAGAATTTGTTTAATATATTTAATATATTTTGGAAATTTTAAATTTCTCTCAAAATATATTAAAGTGAACCATAAGAAGTGTTATAGCAAAGTCAATACTCAAAAAAAGCGGCCTTGTGTTATATCCAAGAAATTGAAAGGATTTTGTAACATTTCATCCCTGGTATGAGCTACTTCGTGTTCTAATTCAGCCCACCTCGGCACCTGACCGTTCAATCCACCGTCAGGCTCTTTTCGCTCGACCAGTTACGAAATATTCTGCTTATCGTTTTGACTTGCATAAGCGTTGCACCGGTTCAGCCCACCTCGACACCTGACCGCTCAACCCGACACCAGGCTAGCTCGTGCAAGTTCCTTTAAATTTCCGTTATTATTTATACTATAGGTTTAATCTACGCTCAGCTCACCACCAAGTATTCACAGTATAAATATTTAGTCAAATGCAATTCTAACTCTCGCTCAACCCGTCAGATTTTTCAATTGAGTCCTCGTTTATTATTTATAGATAATAAACTAATTTCTTTCAAATTAATCAAGAACGAAAATTAATTTTTATTATGGGACTAGGTTTCTATTATATTTTATTTCAATCGAACTTTTCTTTCAATTTAACAAAATTTTTATTGATAACAAAAAATATAATTTTAACAACATAAAAATATAAAATTACAAAAATCTAATTTATTATAAATAACAGATTTGAATGTTCAATACTACGCCAGTGCGCCTTGCCCCTTTTCTTTAAACATAAGGGTAGTTCGTTCGCCACAGTCCTCCGTAATATAATTTTAATTTTTCATTATAATCATAAATTTATTACATCTAATATAAATTATATTTTAAAGATTTAGCCCCGCATGGCTTTACGAAATATTTAAATTAAACGGTATATCTAAATTTTATTCGATTTTTGCGTGTACGAGAACGTGCTGTCCGCTATCGCGCCGACGACAGGATCCCCCTCGATTAGCCGATTTCGAGGCCCCCTGAATTTTGGACACTGAATTTTGCATCCAGTGCGTCGCTATTTAAGTTTTGAGAGAGAGAGAGAGAGAGAGAGAAAGAGAGAGAGAGAGCGGCCCCCACTTTGCGACCATTCGCCTCTCACCGTTCCACACCATGAAGTAGTACTTTCGATAAGCCCTTTGTGCCGCGCTCGCCGTACCGTCTACTGACCGCGGAGCTCGCGTCGGCCCGTAAAGAGAGAACGTTTTTTCGAGCGTCTTCAGGCGCGCTCGGTTTTTCTATCTCTTTAATCTTTTCGCTTTTCCGCGCGATTGTTCTTGCGCGGTCGATGACTTTATAGGTATCATATATTGTATTATAATACAATATATAATTCTATTACTTTAAGCAAATTTATTATCATATATTATATAACAATTATTATTCTTTATGTTTTACAGTTTTTTATTATTTATTAATTAATAAATATGTGCGAGCTTAGCTCGTCACGATTTTATAAGGGGAGATTCTTGTAAATAACTTTATTTTTTATATTGAGTGTACAAATAAGTTTCCACCGTATGTTTATAAAGAAATAAGAATTTATTGTAAAAAAAGATACAAGCAATGACATTCAAAATATTTCCCATCACTTTCTTACTACTTTTAACCATCTTTCGGGCAACAAGTGGATACCCCATCTACAAAATTGCTCGTCTTTTGAGGCGATCCGCAAATTGACCCGTTCAATTCTTCGTAAGAAGTGAAGTGCTGCTCAGCCAGACCATGAGTCATCGACCGCAATAGGTGGTAGTTTGAAGGAGCAATGTCCGGTGAATACAGTGAGCGGGGTAGGACGTCCCGATTCAGAGCTTCTAACATTTCTAATATTTACTGAATTTCAGCTTCACTACCCACAAAGGTTCTGCTATTATCACTGCAAATTACTTTACAGAGACCTCGACGAGCAGTAAACCTCCGAAACGCAGCTAAAAATGTTTATGCGGTAAGATCAGATACCAATTCCAAATGAACTGCTTTAACGACCAAACATACAAAAACTGCCACATACCTTTTTAAAGGATTTTTGTCCCCTTCCAGAAGACGCCTTAATCCAAAAGGACCTGCAAAATCGATTCCAATGTGTTGGAATCGATCAGATCTTGCTCTAACTGCTGGGAGTGATCCCATCCATTGCTCCTGAGTGCGGGCATTATATCAAACACAGGCAATACATTGACGAACTACTTTTCAAATAATACTTCGAGCATGCATTATTCAATAACTTCTCTGTAAATAGATTTGCACAATTGTAGCTCCGCCATGTAAAGTATAAAGGTGAGCTTTTCTAATAATTAAATGGCAACATGATGCGTTTTTGATAGAATCACTGCGTGCTTCTTTGATTTAGATATGAAAGAGTTGTGCAATTTACTACCTACACGAAGCAAATTATCAATACTATAGCTAATAACGGTTGAAAAATCCTTTTATCTGAAGCCGTAAAGTGAATCGAAGTTGAGAGATCGGTTTTCGTTTGATGAAGACTGATAGTTGTCTTACTGCCGAACTCCTTAGAATAAAGCTTTGTATGATGTTTGTAACCGCAAATGTAACAGCTAGCTTTTGAGGAACAATCTTTAACACTATGTTCAGAGCCTAGACAACTGAAACAGAGCTTAGATTGTGTTGCATGTTCTTTCCTCTTGCCTGATACAAGATCTGCGGACTGCTTACAATAGTTCGCAAAATGCGGTTCTTAACAAAGGAAACGAGGTATAGCATTATTTCTTTGGAATTTAAGATGGTGACGTGTGTCAACGTATTTTTATTAAATGAACTAGATTTTTTATTAGGTCTGGTATTCTTTTGAATGCGAATTTTCTCACTGTAGCCATGTTCAATTCTGACAAACTCATCCAAATTCTCTACGATATCTAGATTTTGAATCCTAGACTCTAAGAATTTTTTAAAGTCTATAAATATTGGAAATTCATTGTCGTAATCTCTAGATGTGTCAATGATGGCAATTTATTTTCAATTAATTTTATAAATATCATATCCCAATGTTCAACTGGCAATTTTAGATAGATAAACACATTTTTACTTTCCAAGACAGTATGCAATCATTTACTTAAGTGCTCATCAGTTTCCATAGAAGATGCTGGAAGGCACACAAGAGTATTAAAATGGGTAGAGAATCTTAATAGGGGATTATCTACATTAGCTACATAATGCTTCCCAAGCCGAAAGAAAGTTCTCATCCACCAAATCAAAATTCTTCAATTTTGAAGCTGCTTCGCCTTCTAATGCATTGAGTAGTTGCTGAAATTTAATAATAGTAGGCATCATAGTATCGTGTAATACAAGAGACTGAAATTTGTTTTTAAAGCTTTGCCAATCACGCTGAGTGCCATTAAATTTAGGTAATTTTACCTTTTCAAGAGAGGCCCGTGATGAATGAGTTATAGTCGCCGTAGTTGAGAATACGGTCTGAGTAAGATATTCTAAAGAGACTGAATACTCTCGAAGCTTGTAATACGTTCATTCAGCCATGCCTTGGTTGATAAGTATTCAGATACTCCGTTATGATATAAATCTAATTTGAATGAAATGCGGTCCTTAAGTGATTCCGAGAAGGAACTGATTTGGAAGTCTCGCTCACCAAATCCATTCCAATAATTCTCTAACATAGTGATTCGCGACCGATAATCCCCAACGGGCATAGCTGCGGCAGCTTTCTGTTAGACGTATTGGATTTTTTAAATTCACTAATAAATCTAAGCACCTGTTCACTAATAGATCTTCGGAACTCTTTTCAGCGATAATGTTATTAGTATATGCTCCCTTGAATTAAACAATATACTGTGCGTGTTTAATTAAACACAGCAAGGAAGGAAAGCTTAATCGAATGCGTATAGTTACTGTAGACTATAGCTATACGTACTGTAGCTATACGTATTAGTACATGCTTCTGCAAATGAGCAATATACTGTGCGTCTCGATTTAATTTTTTTCTATTCTTCACTTGAATTCTTCACTTGAAATTTTACTAATATAAACAACGTACTTATTGGTGTACTTCTGTTAGCCACGCTTTATTTTCTACTCTGTCGCATACAGCGCTTAAAGTACCAATATTGGTAAATTTAAAAAAAATATGTCAATTTAAAAATCTATCATATTTTAAAAAGGGACATTACATAATTAAATAAAAAATTCTTGTTTTTGTTATTAAAAACATAACATTAAAGCTTTCTCTCTTACAGCGCGCGTGTTTCTATATAAGTAAAGGCCGGTGTTGCGTGAGACCCTTTGCTCTAGATTAAAAATACCTCAAGTTTCATTTTGAAGTTCCATTTTGATGAACCTTGACTATCTTCGGTTTGTTCTACTTACGTTCGAATACGTCGACACTCAATGTTAAACTAATTGAAGTATTATGTTGTGCATTAATACGTATATTACATCAGCCTCATACATTTCCTCGATAATAGAGTATATTTCATTCGTGTGACTGATTTCCCGCAGATTTTTCAGCCAAAAATACTCTTAGTCCATTTAGTAACTCATTCTGATTATCCCAGTATACATAGTCTAGTGTCATATTTTTGCACAATTTTAAATCAAGGTAAAATATCTCCACCTTATTTCATAAACATCGGTAAAATAATTTTTAAAAATTATTAGAAATGATGCTTTGAGAATTTTCTGTTTTTGACGAAAGAAGTTTGACAATAGTTATTATTATATTAATAAGTTTTAGGTTTGGTAATTTGCTAAATAATAGTTCCAATAATCCGTTAGTAATTTTTTTCCTTATATACTCCATATACAAAATCTAGAATTGAATGGCGATTAAGTTCCACCATCGCTAGATATTTTTTAAAGCTTTTATCATTTTACATAATAGTAATGAGTTTATTCAGTAGAGTAACGATTGGTTTCTACATTCGCTAGATCATATTTTAAGTTATATTTACGTTTTATTGCTTTTCGTGACTTTTCCAGTTGAGGAAATATAGTTTTTTTTCTCACTAATAGTCGGTCATGTTCAGTATTCAAGTTTTAAAACCAAAATTTTCGGTACATTTATGTTCTGCTATATTTATAGCAAAAGATTCGAAACCTCTTCTATATCTATCATAAATTATGTTGTGATCTTTGCCAATCACTATAAAACTATGTCTACCATAATTCACAGTTGAGCATATTTTTTTAAATTTATTAAAAGCATCTCTGAATTTATATAATCGAAATATATATGTTTTAAATTCAGCTCATCTTTCGAAATAATATAAGTAAATTAACATTATCTGTTATGAGATTTTTTGAAATATATGGATATGATTAACAAAGATAAAATAATCAATATTCATATGACTTTCCTTGTAAAAATAAGCCTTAACATTGTCCTGTTTCTCGCAAGCGATATCATCGAAAATCATAATAAAGTTAGGAAGCAAGCTGTCAAGTGAAACTACTGCTTCATGTTCGCTGAATGGAAAATATTTTAGGTCCTCTATTGGCATCGTACATGTTATCTAAATACTTGTATTTTGATTGATTTAATGATTTTGAATGAATATATATATATATATATATATATATATATATATATATATATATATATATAAATGTGAATAAAATAGGGTGAGGTAATTCATGGGAATTTGTTCGAAAACTTTCAAAGAACAGCCAAATCATATACACACTTCGTTTTTCACACTCCTCGTTTCAGAAAACTGTTTTTGAAATTTCTTGATGCTTTTAAATCATGTAAGAAATAAAGCAAAAACTATTAAACAGAATGACAAAGATGGAGAGAGAATATCTCCGAAGTAATAAGGCAACTTTCCCTCTCTGGTTGCAAGCGATCAGTTTTTTATGCAACTACAAGGCTGCTCAGTCATCCCAGAATAGTATAATATTTTCAAAGCTAAACATCTGGCGTTTGACTTTATGAATCCGAAGTAGCGCCCTCTACGTAAGTTTAACACTTGACACACAGATTTTCAATAAGGATTAGACATGTTCCCTGGACTCTATGCTTACGGGGTGTCGCCGCCTTACGGCAATTCTGGCGTAATGTCCTGCCGTGGAATTTGACACGAATTTAGCGGAGTTCCACTTCTTCTTTCTACCCACCATAAGCACTCTGATAATAGTGAGTAGCACAGGAGCTGAGGGAGTAGGGAGTATTAAGCAGGATAGCTTCTCTGTAACGCCATTTTGTACCTACATGTGTAGATTAAAAATTTTAATTTATTTTAAATTGAAATAGACAGAATGTACATATTTTGACTTTAAGATCTTCTTATATTAAAGATGACACAGTTTTTACCTCCTAATTTGTTGGCTCTTTTTGCCCCTCGTGATCCAATACCTTATTTACCTCCAGTTATTAAATTACCGCACGAGAAAAAAAGTGCAGGCTATGTCGGCGTGGGTTTATTTCTAAAGAATTTTGAGGTAAAAATTTTTGTTATTTTCTACAGTGCTGAATTTATTTCAAAAACAATGCATATGTTAATTATAGATTTATTAATTTGAAATACTTTTTCTATTTATTATAAGTGATTGTATTTAAAATACAGAAAATTCTTTTTAGGATCCTAAAGATACACCACCACCGGTAAGAGTTGAGACTCGAGAGGAAAGATTAGAAAGGCGAAGAAGAGAACGCAATGAGCAAGTAGCATATAAATTAGAACAAGAAATTGCAGTGTGGGATCCTGCAGGAATACCTAATGTAACAGCAGATCCATTCAAAACACTTTTCGTAGCAAGAATAGTAAGAAATTAGAATCTGCTAATATTAATTTTAATAACTGATTATTTATTGTCAAATATTATAAAATTTTATTTTTTCAGAATTATGATACATCAGAATCAAAATTAAGGAGAGAGTTTGAAGTATATGGTCCTGTGAAAAAGGTAAGATTTGTTATTTTTAAATTTATTTAGAAATTTACTCCAATTTAATAAATTTTTCAGATTGTTGTTATTCATAATTCAATTAATGGGAAGCCTCGAGGGTACGCTTTTATAGAATATGAACATGAAAGAGATATGCATTGTAAGTACAAAAAAATAGAAATTTAATTTATTCAAAAATTTATTAAACCTATACATTTAAATATTGCGACCTTTGTTGGTTATTGGTATCTTGTAGTTAGAAGATGGTGTCTAAAGTTAGGGAAAAATAGTTAAATTTATATATACTGAATAATTCAAAAAAGACAAACCAGACAGTACGGGAACTTCTAGTGTACACTATTCCAGGAAAGCTATCGTGTAAATTCATGTGACGGTAACTGAAATCAACTGATGATAAATTTGGTTGTTTTTAATTAATACAGATTTTATCTTGTTCTTGGTACAGCGTGGTGGCCGCTGCTGGCAACTAGTGCCGATCACTATTCCATGCAAATTCCCTGAACCTGCCTGATAATAGGTTTGTATGTGTGGTAAGATCCAGCATACAACAGCCATTATTTAGAGTCTGTAAATGTCCTCATTATTAATGAATTATCAAAATTTCTTATGCAAATAATTAAGAAAAACTATTTTCAGTGGCTTAATTAATTGAATTGAAGTTATTATAGTTTTAGGATTTTTTAATAGATAAGTTTAAATAATTTTTTAAATTAATATTTTTCTTGAAAAAGTATAAAATAGTATTATAATAATTTTATATTATAATATTTTCTAATTTAAATAAATTTAAAAGTATTTTGCATTTTTAAAAATGAAATAGTAATTGCAAATTAGAATTCTACATTGAAATTGATTACTGGTTTAACTGGAAGAAGGTTCAGGGATGTTACCTCTATAAAAGTTAATGTTGAACATAAAAAATGATTCGAAGATTGTACAGTCTGGTTGCTATTGACATTCACCACCTGTTTGGAATCATTGTAAAAAAATTCATTTTTTTCTTTCAATGTATTTTTACACTAAGCTATTTCGATATTTAAATAATAAAAATATTTATTTTGTCATCCAAAAATTTAGTTAAGAAATACAGTTTCATTCAAAAACATGAAATCTTAATATAAACTCAAGACAAAATAATTTCTAGATATTTTTAATTCTATTATTTTGGTGCCAATATTTTGTAATATTAATGTTATAATTAATATTATAATGTTAATCTTTCCCTTATATCAATTTCGATATAGAATGCTAATTTTTGGTGCAGTAATTTGTTTTTAATTCTTGCACGTATAAAAATTTAATTATCTATAACTAAAACATTTGAAACGGGAATTTCGTATAAGATTACTAAAACATAAAATTAAAATTATTAAGAGTATTGCGCAAAATAAGATCGTAAGTAAAACTGAGTAAAGTTAAAAGCGCACCAGGTAAATTGAAAATTAAAGGTCTTTGGAGATTGAAAGAAATGAAGACTGGACATCTTTTCATCAAATAGTCCAAGTCCACTCGGTCCTCGCGAGTATTGCAACTTACAAGTTCATTTTACAATTAAACAATAAACTTTGTGTTAACTTCCGTACGTAAGTAGCCGCGGTAGGTATTTTTTGTATTTGCTATACTTTTTTTGGATTTGCAAACATTTAGTCATAAGGTACTTAAGAAATTCGTGTATTTGATAGTAATACAGGGGGTACATTAATATAAACTTTATAAACCAAAAACAATTTAACATTTGACTTTTCAAAATTTAAATAAATATATAATAATATTTATTAAAATAAGATCTGATAAATTGAAAGAATTATTTTCATAAAGTGTTTATTTATTATAGTCTTTTCTTAACCAAATAACATAAATTAACAAACACATTAAGTAAAAAATTATATTTACTGAACTTTAAAAAATCTCAATGTCACATTTTACTTTGATATATATACACACATATGTGTGTGTGTGTGTGTGCTGAAAAATTGGTACAGATGTTTGTTTCCAAATTTACGAATATCTTAGAACCTATAATTACCGATATGAGCATAATTAAAGAAGTCATTAGGTAAGATGACAATCCAAGAAATTTCGTTATGTGAAATCATTTATAGCAAATATGTGGCTAAATGCCATTATTTCTTCTATTACATATGTGTAAATAAAGACCGTATGGTAGGTGCATAAGTAGGGTAATTCCCTAAGAATAGGTAATGTTATAAAAATTATTTTTAACAAATGAAGTATTAAAGTGGAAGAGTTATGAATGTAAGTAATTGAATATTATAACTGAGTGTTAGCACCAGTAATATTAGCTATACAAAAGACTAAAGAAGGCTGCAATGAGGATATAATTTTAGGCTAGCTAGGTGAGATAATATGCAATTGTATATTTCGAATTGTCGATTAAAAATGGACAGAAATCTTTAGTTTAAGCAGTACCCATTGTAGATAGGGAGTGTGACCTCCGAAAAAAATTACAGTGGATGATTGGTACCGTTTTAGCCGCTTATAAGCATGCCGATGGTAAGAAAATAGATGGTCGTCGAGTTTTGGTGGACGTTGAAAGAGCACGGACTGTCAAAGGATGGCTACCTAGAAGACTTGGCGGTGGCTTGGGTGGCACTAGACGCGGAGGTCCTGATGTCAATATCAAGCATTCGGGACGGGAAGATAATGAAAGGGAACGTGAGCGATACAGACTGGAGCGCGAGCGGGAGGCCATCAGAGGTACTGACAGAGACAGGTAAATCTTTTAAATAATTTTACACTCTTCCTTGTTAGATTTATTATTACTATAATGTGCTTTCCTTATATATAGGGATAGAGATCGTTTGGATCGTGAACGCCGGAGATCACGAGATAGGAAACGACGATCGAGGAGTCGCTCCCGTGACCGTAAGCGCCGCCGAAGTCGTGAGCGTGTACCAGAACCAGAGATTGAAGAACTTGAGAGGCCAAGGGATCGAAGAGAGCGTGACAGGGAACGTGAACGCGATCGCAAGCGTCGAAGATCAAGAAGTAACGACAGAGATCGTGTTCCAGACAGAGAGCGCAGAAGAGACAAACGAGAGCGAGATCGTGATCGCGAACGACGAGAACGTAAAGACCGCCCTGACAGACCCGAAAGGCCAGACGAAGATGTTAAAGATATTAGAATTAAAGAGGAACCACTTGACGGTATTTATCTTTTTTAACTTTGGAAAAATAATAAGGATCTTAAGAACCAATAATGCTAACAAAAGAGACTGCTGTATTTGAATAACAAATTTCTTTATTTGAAAAAAATTCCATAAGTTTTTGAAACTAGCTCTGTCCTATTCTAAAAATTTAATTTTTTGAACAAAAGTTATGACTTATTATTGGAATCAAATAAAGAATACTATTTCAAGCAAAAAAGTTGTCATCAAAATAAATCTATCTTTGCAAATATATATTTTTGTAGTTGTTGTCAATTAAAGTTCAGTTTTAGAAGTTTCAATGGGTTATTATCTGTCTATGAGAATTTCCGTAAATCTTCTAAATCTCAATTGGCAACAATTAAAAAATAACTGATTTATAGACATGAGATCATTAAAACGTTTTGCTATTATATTTTTAAAATTGTTCTTTATGCAATGTTTTTTAATTGTGAGTTTCGTAGATCTGTATCTGGAAAAGAAGCAATGAAAATTAAAGTAGACAACAGCTATAGGGCCAAAATGCAATAGCAATACTTGTACTAGCTATGTTTTGTTTGATACATTTTGTTTCTTCGAGTCTGGTGTCAAAGTATTTAATTTCAAAAAATTCTCTGACAACACAATTCAATTTCATTAAAGGAAGATACTAATTATAATTATGAAAGAATTATATTTTGGGAATAGGAAAGAGTTAGATACTAAAACTTTACAGGGATCAATTTAGACAAAATTTGTCACCTCTTCTTGTAGTTTACAGTCTATAAATGTACACTTCTGCATTTCTGCATTATGTTGAGTTCGCATAATACATTATTTCTATCAATTTATAATAACGTGGTATCAGTGATAGAAAAAAACTATATTCACTTATCATGAAAGTATTAATTAAATAATGAAATCATTTAAAACCTGGATTTTAGATCTATACCTGATTTATTTGAGAAAAAAAAAGTTACTTTCCCTGTGTCAATGTTTCTATTACTACAGAAACATTTATAGTTTTATATGTAATCTAAGAGGACTTTGCTTTAAATTACTTAATAAACAAAAAATTATATTTTTTATTTAAATAAATCCATTAAACTCAGGAAAAGATAAATTTAACAAAATCAATTAAGAAAACACATTCTATCAGTGACTAGTGGAACTAAATATCTATCTTTTTTTCATCTATGAATAATTTTTAAGAAAATCTATTAAACTTAACTAAAAAATCGACTAAATTTAACAAAATGATTTTGATATTTATATCATATAATGTATCAGGTTTCATAAATTTACTATCATAATTAAGACATTCTAAAATTTTAAAATCAATAGCCTCCGTACTGATGCTTATTGTTTTATAAGTCATTATAAAAAATATTAAACGTGGTTTAGATACATGTTAGTATAAATTAATTTGCTTAAAATTTCAAGTAAAATGTCTATTCAAAAAGATATCTATTATTTTAAAATCATACTTTTAAAATGGTGACTAATGTAGAATGACAGTTTTTTCCAGTGTATTTATGTGTCATAACGTAATTAATATAAACTTGACGAAAACTTTTTGTTAGACACACTTTTTACACATTTTTATAGATTTTTTTGTAAGTATACAAAATGTTATTCAAGTTAATGACTCACTATGCATTACAAGTTAATGTCATATTAGATATTATATAGTAGAAGTCATACATTGTGATCTCAATTTATATGAGAACAGATACGAATATGATTGTGCACAACTGATAGAACCATCTAATTAATTTACTCTCAATTTTCTTTGATTACAAATTTTGCCATATACAAAGTTATACTCAACTAAAAATAGTTATGAACATGGAAAAGTATCCTTTTGAAGCATTTGAAGAAATTATAAGTAGACGTAACGTTTTGATGGCCATGTGTTGCTATCCTCTTTAAATGTTCATAAAAATAATATAATTGAAGTCATATGTTTTAAATAACAATTAATAATTTTATACAAATTTAAATTTAAATATAAAATACAATAATGATAATGGGAAATGTAGAATTAATTTTTATGTTCAAAACTTTTGAAGAAATAAAACACCAGAACTATTCTCTTTATCAATAAGAAATGAGATAAAATTATTATACAAAGCAAAGACAACTAAAAAGAGGATATCTTTTGTTAAATAAATTAATTGTTTAAACTGGCCTGAGATATATATGGATGGAAGGAAGTAAATATTAGATACTAGAAACATACAACTTAAAAAAATAATAATAATTTTATTTCCATGCTCATTCTGTTAATTGTAAATATAACAAAAATGAAATAATATTAAAATTCTTCACAGAGCATGTAATAATAGTTAAAGTTATATTTTTGGCATGTTACATATAAAGTTAAATCATTACACTAAGCAAGAGTGCATTTTAATTCTTAATTCGCAATATAAACATCTTATACAGACATAGAAAAATTATAAGTTTGAAACATAAATTTTATACTTGTAAAGAATATTTATCAGTAACATGTGCAAATTTCACATAACTACAAATGAATGCTTCCACATCCGCCCTGTTTATTATTGTCGTATCAGATATTTATATTTATAATTTATATTATTCTTACTTTCTATTTAAAATGTAGGTTAATTCTATTTATTTTTATTATTTTTATTAAAGCCTTAAAAGGATCTCATAAGATAGCTATTCAAACTTTGCAACTACATCTAATTTCAATAAGAATCCTTTTTCTGTTTTTGATTATGTTAAGTTTAACACAATAATAATTATAAATTAATTAAATATATTTTTAGATAAATATTTAAAAATTTCTTTAATTTCAGATTACCCTGATTATAATATGTACTTTGCTCAAGTAAAGTATGAAGAAGATGCTGATCAGCCTGAAGAAAAATACAGGATTCCGGAAAACAGACAAGATCAGCCCTCATATAATTATGATTCTGTTCAAGACTACTAACAGTTTTCTAATATTCAATTTGTTTCTTAGTATCAATTTGTAGTGAATAAATGAAAATGTATTTTTCATTATAATTTCACTGCTATTAAGAACTTGTAATTTATCAGATTGGAATACAATGCAATGAATTCTGTTTTATTTATTTATAAGTATCTTTTTACAAATATTAGAATTTATTAATTGAATTATATCCTAAGATATGTAAAATTATTGAACTTAATTTTAACGAAACTGTTTTTATTTTGGATAAAATATGCATAACGAATCAAGTAATATCCAATCTGTAAATATATAATTTGAAATTAATGGTATTGACTTAAATGTATATTTATACACATAGAAATAAAAAGAACTTTAATATACAGAATTTTTTGAGTAAATATATTTACACTTCCTTTTTAATAAGACTTTCATGTATTTGAACACTGATTTACTTAAATCTAAATTCAGAAGAATTAAATATAAAATTAGATATTGTACGTATATACATTATTATATTAATTATGGATTTTTTGGAATTATGAAATTTAAGAAAATAATTTCAAATTAAAAGGTATTGTTTAGGGTTTTAACTTTTGATATTTTACTCTAGAAAGTGCTATATAAGAACGGAAAGTTGATAAATCTTGCCAACCAACTGGACCCCTTTCACAATCAGCACAAGTTAAATATTTCACATTGTCTACTTTATGAGAAACACCAATGTTTTCAAAATTAGTTATATCTTCAATTAACCAATAATCACAAATTGGTTCTTTTTTGTTAATATCTTCATCACTCTTACACATCATGAAAGGTAAAGGAAACTGAAAAATAAATTTATTATACTATTATACATATATTTTAAAGTTTTTAATAATATTTATACTTATAATTTACTTCAATTGTTATAAAAGTGCCTACACCTGGATTGAGTATTTTTGAGGGACAATAAGTACACAAAACAATATCTGTATTTTTCCCTTCAGAATCTTGTTTAGAACAAATGGAATTATTCATATGTGACATAATTTAATTACTAATATATATTAGAAATATATTAAAGAATATTATTTAATAACGCTTGTGAAATAACAGTTATCTTATGACTATTGAGGATTGAGGGTATAAAAAGGAGTGTATTGAGACAGAACCATAGAGATATTCTTCAAATAGAGTAGGCAAGCTCTGGATCCGAAGCTATAAGTACAATCCTTTATCGTTGACTCGACAGAATGAGCGACTACATCGAAATACTGCAAACCACAGCTTGCATGGCTTACGCTTATTTGTAGATTACACAGCCAATCCATATAGTAGTGCTTTAATTATCCATCTTCTTTTACCGAATCAACGCTTCTACTTACACGTTTGCTTCCCCTCTATTTATATTATATATTTATGGAGGGAACTCGGCTCCATGTATGGGAGGAAACTCCTTCTCTTGCTTTACATGGGAAGAGCTTATCAAAAATGGCCGGCATTGATAATTCAAATCTATCCGGTAGACGTCGTTTCCCTGGAAATCCCTCGATATTTCTGCGTGCAGTAGAGAGAGAAAGCGAAATCCAAAGCGAGTGAGAAAAATAAAAGAAATAAAAGTGGAGGTGCATAGATGTAACTATAGACGGTAAAAAGAAAGAGTGGAAACTCCGCCCACCTTACATGGGAAAAGCTTATCAAAAATCAGCCGGCGATGGTAGTTCAGATTTGTCCGGTAGACGTCGCTGTCTTGGAAATCCCTCAATGGTTCTGCACGCAACAGAAGGCGAAAGCAAAAGCTAAAACGAGTAAGGGGAAGAAAAGAAGCAGAAGTAGGGGAGCAGAAATTTAACTTTTCCCTCTATCCATGCTCACCGCACACACATACACTCTTTTCTTAAAATACATTCATTTTAACGAGCAATCTCACACTTCTCTCTACCTTCCATACGCATGCTGTAGAGGCGGATTTGAAGCATAGACTTATACATTAGACCGCGCGCTCTAAGCAGAGTTAAAGCTTACACCAGAGTGAGAGCAATACAGGGAGTTCTGTTGTATATCTCTTACAAGTAAGGAAGTGGGGAGAAAAGGAAAGTAGAGGAACAGTAGCAGTAAAAATATGCGCAGCAAAAATATACGTTGCTACTATACTCTTACCATTGTTATTGTTGGGCTGCCTCCCTACTCTTTCCCCGAAGCAATAGAAAACCACGACTCCAGGCCTATCTCTGTCTTTCAATATGGACTTCAAAGTGTCCGTTTAAGCGCGTGTTCTATTATACAAGTATATGATTTGAAGAATAGCAAGTGGGGAAAAGTAGTGATCCTATAATGAGTGATCAGACACCGGCAGCCATTTGTTTCTAAAATGAAAGTGACATATTCGCAGGCAAGTGGTCCTGCAAATTTGAATGAGCCTTATTCCATATATCCTCTGTAAAACATTCTTATTAGAAAAACAAAATGCCTTTATTATTAATGTTTATACGTTGTTTTGTTAAAATTATAATTTTCTAAATATTTGTATATTATTCAATTTAATATAATTTAATAGAACCCAATTTTCTCTATAAAGATTTTGAAGCCAAATTCCCCTCTCTTTGGTTCAATAGGAATTTCAAACATTCTAAATCCCTTGTTATTTGAATTAGTGCAGTAGTCTACGTAGTAATCTATCATATTTCTGAAGAAAAAACAAAATTCAGAAATTTCATCACTGCTTCAATACAGCTGATAAATATCGTTCCTCTTAACATGTAACCAATATTATTTTCTTATTTTAAAAATTGATAAAGGCATTTACTATTGGCTGTACAATATTGTTTCCAAAAAGTGAGGTTTGTTATTATTATTATTATTATTATTGGTATTATTATTATTATTATTATTATTATTATTATTATTATTATTATTATTATTATTATTATTATTATTAAAAGTATTGTCTATAGGAAGTTATAACTTTTCTCATCTTTATGTTAATTTAGGAATTCCAGACCAAAAAAATTTCTCGTTTTTCGAACCCAAGAACGTATCAATCCAATTATTCATTCCCTGTACTGAACTGAAGTACACCTATTAACGTAATAGTGTTCTGCATTGATCAAAATAAGTGATAGTGAGATGGTATTAAGTCTGGACGAGAAAGCGAGTGAGGCAGAATTTCCCATCCACTATTTTCCAAATAGTTTTTTACCGAAGCCGCAACATGAGGCCGAGCGTTATAGTGATGAAAAATGACGGACTCATGCCTGGTCTCATATTCTGGCCGTTGTTCCTGAAATTCTCGCTTTAAACGAATAGTTTGGGTTCGATACAATGGTCTTTTGATATTTTGACCATTCGAAAGCAGTTCGTAGTATACGACACCCTATTGATCCCACAATATGCAGAGCATGATCTTATTTACGTGAATATTTCGTTTGGCCTGGATTGGGCAGGTCCGTCGTACATTCTATACGATTTTTTGCGTTTAGGGTTATCATAATAAATTCATTTTTTATCACCAGTGATAATACGATGCAAAAATGATTTACTTTTTACTGGCTCCAGAAATATTTCGGATATGCAAAATCGCCGTTTGACGTCTCTCGGCTTCAATTCGTACGGTAGCAAGTTTTCAACCTTTTAAATGAATCTCAGTTCTTTTGGATGCAGGGAAACGGCTTATTGCATGACGCCCAATAATGCAGCAAGTTCTTCTTATATCTGAAACGGATCCTCAACCAGCAAAGCGTCTAATTCATTGTCTTCAAAACTTTTCAACTTTCCGGAGCGATCCTTGTCTTCAACTTCAAAGTGAGGTGCCATTTTTGTATCGTTTAAATCACTTTCGGCAAGTCGATTCACCAATACATTTCCTTCTTAAGTTTCCGAAAGCAAATGATAGATCTCAGCTGCATTTTTCCTCATATTAAAGAATAGAAACAATGCGTCCCCCAAATGATGTTTCTTTGGTCGAAACCTTGCCATGATTTTGCTCGATAAAATAAACGAGACCGTAAGAAATACTAAAATATAATGCCACAAAGTTGTTAACAAATACACAACCTATAAAATACACTAGGTCTGACATTTCTGCCCGAGATTCACTGATGACACATCTTTTAACAAACGCTGGAAACTCACTTGTACACCCAATAATTACCCAATATTGTAAATAATTTTATTCAATAAATATTTAATGCCACTTCAAATTATTCTGACGCTTTTTGACGCCTGTTTATTGAAATTCTTTTTCTATCCAACCTTCGCTTACGTATATCTATCTCTGCCTATGTAAACGCTACTGCCACGCACTCTATTTTCTCCATTTCCTGTTTAGAAACAAACAAACAACAGCCAATAAATGACCATTACGTAGGTGATGATGACTGGTCACTACTTATAGGATCACTAGAGGAAAATAAGGGGGGTAGAGAAAAGAGAAAGTTAAATGTGTTAAATGAGTGTGTGAGATATATAATTTTCAAGTGTCGTTGCATGCAAATCACACAGCCATGGAAACTGCGGGCGCTCTCGTTATCTCATCAGCAGTCCCCCAGTTTGCCTTTTTTTGTGTATGCTTAGTATGCTTGCTCTTTTTTATAAAATGACGTAGGTATAATTATTTGTAAAATATCTTATGGTTTCTAGAGTAATAATTTTTTATATTCTATACTTATTCACATTTTTTGACAAATTATAATGTACTTGTAATGACGAATTATGACATGCAACTCTAAAATCAAATTGTAATGACATGAAGAAACCATTTATATAATTTGAAAAACATTTATCCAAAAGTACATATTTTTTTCCATTACAAGAAAGTGATCACTAGGCAAAAATGAGGAAAGTTATATACTATAAAGCATCAGATGAATAACAAAATATGAATTTGTCAAAAAATGTGAATATTTTTTTTATTTCTCTAAGATTTTTTTTAAAAACACAAGTATTTAACATTGTATCGTTCAACAAAATATAAAAATAAACTTTAGTAATTAAAGTTAGTTTTTATTTAGTATTTATTATTTAGTAAGCATTTATGGTCATTATCTTCAACTATATAAGCAACTAACCGTGTATACGGTTATACCTAATACTAAATATTAGGTTGTTAATTTTTGTCTTATGAATTTCGCGGCTATGTACAAAGCGCTACAGAGCTCGTATCTGGCAATACTATACATTATTTGAAAGGTCTTGACAATAACGTACAAAACGACGATATGCATGATTAGTTTGGATACTGCGTTCGAAAGTTATAGACGTGTAAACATGGAGTTCACTAACGCCGAAATTCGCGCTATTTGAAAGTTTTCCTTCGTCAAAAGCAAATCCGAAAAATTGCGATAGATAGATAGAATAGAGAAAAAATAGAGAAAAATTGCGCGAGGTTAATGGTGTTTTGGGGAATGACACGCTATCATTTCGAACCGCAGAGGAATGGTTTTGATGATTCATAGCCGGTGAAAACAACACCATGAATAAGCCAGCCGGCGGAAGATCTGTGACGACGAATACCGATCAAATCCTGGAATTTATCGAGTTAGATCGGCATGTGGCATCTCGTGACATCGCCCAGGAGATGAGAGTTAGTCACCAAACTATTTTAAACCATCTGCAGAAAGCTGGATACAAAAAAAGCTTGGCGTTTGGGTGCCGCATGACTTGACGCAAAAAAAGAACCTTCTGGACCGAATCAACGCCTGCGATGTGCTGCTGAAACGGAACGAACTCGGCCCATTTTTGAAGCGAATGATGACTGGCGACGAAAAATGGATCACATACGACAATATCAAGCGAAAACGGTCGTGGTCCAAGGCCGGTGAACCATCTCAAACAGTTGCCAAGCCGGGATTGACGGCCAGGAAGGTTTTGCAGTGTGTTTGGTGGGATTGGCAGGGAATCATCCACTATGAGCTGCTCCCATATGTCCAGAAGCTTAATTCTGCCATCTACTGTGAACAACTGGACCGCTTGAAGCAGACTATCGACCAGAAGCGTCCACAATTGGCCAACAGAAAGGGTGTAGTGTTCCACCAGGATAACGCCAGACCACACACTTCGTTGATGACTCGTCAGAAGCTACGGGAGTTCGGATGGAAGGTTTTATCGCATCCACCACATAGCTCGGACATAGCGCCAAGTGATTACCACCTCTTCCTGTCCATGTCGAACGCCCTTGGTGCTGTAAAGTTGGACTCAAAAGAGGCTTGTGAAAAGTGGCTGTCCGAGTTTTTCGCAAATAAGGAGAGGGGTTTCTACGAGAGGGGTATTATGAAGTTGCCGTCTAGATGGAAATAGATTATCGAATAAAACGGCACAGATTTGAAGTAAATCCGACCACTGTAACACTTTTTATAAAGCATTGAATGAAGAGCAAAAAAGCGGAAGAGAGATATTTGACAACCTAATATTATATTACGATCATGAATGATTATATATATATATATATATATATATATATATATATACATACATACATACATACATATATACACACACATATACATATATATATATTTATATATACATATATACTTATATTGTATTATGAAAAACTAATCTGTACATAATATTTCACAATAATTATTTGTATGTCCGTCTTCGCTGAATCAGAAAAACCCAAATCATAAGGTTTTGTCGAACAGAATAATTATAATACCGTTAGATGTTCAAGCCATTAAGTAAACTCGCACCGACAGATCTATCATCGGTGCTGTAGATAGGCATAGTAAACATTAACCTGCGCCATTTCCGGACGTGCAAGAGTGGCAACAATACCTGTATAAGGTGAGTCTCAGTTATTATCGCGAACGAGAAGGTCAACTTAGCAACCTCTAGGCGAACTCACGTGAATTATTATATTCGTTTGTAATCGTTTTGGTAGTAATCAAAAGAATTAATTTTAGGTCATATTGATTATTGTGAATATTATTAACATTTTGTTGTTTAAGAAATATCAAACAAAAAGAATATCAACATAGCGTTTTGATTATTTCAATATAGCGTGTGATTTTCTACACATCATCAGATCGTCGATTCAATTCGAGGCGTCCACGAACTTAAAATTCTTCTTGTTACTGCAGCACATATATAGTATTTTACCTTTGATTCTTCTGTTTGATTGAATTATTATCAGAGAATCTATTGCAAATATTGGTCTTTAGCAGGGAATCGAAGAAGCAAGTTAGCACGGCGGGCAGACGTTCATAGTCTCTGCAGCTACGTACATCATCTTAAACGTTTAAGGTGAGTATCCAACATTTTTTTATCCTATCCTTTATATCATACTTGCGTTTCTACTGTACAATGGAGGCATTTAAAAGGGATAGAACATCCGTCAAAGCAGCGTTTAGCCGATTTATTAAATCGATAGAATTGCAGGGCGTTCAAACAAATAAGTCCAATGTAAAGGCGAATGAGCTTTATAATAATTTTAATGGTATATAAACTTAAATTGAAAGTTTGATAAATGACGAAACTCATTTAGTTATTCGAGTATTAGAAAGGGATTGTTTTGAAAATGCTTATTTTGCGGTGATTGCTGGGGCAAAGGATATTATTGCAGATTTTTTTGTTGTAGAACAATAAGCGAATAGAGAACGGATTCAAATGGCTAACAATTCTCGCGATGGTAGCTATGAAACTAAATCAATAGGTGTGAATTTACAGAAAATAACTCTTCCCGTATTCGACGGTGCTTATGGTAAATGGTTCCGTTTTCGAGATACGTTTCAATCGTTGATTCACGAAAATACGGCACTAAGTTCAATTAAAAAATTTCATTATTTAAACTTCTCAATTATAAGAGAGGCATCGCGCACTATCGAGTTACTCGAGAGTTCAAAAGCAAATTATGAAACTGCGTGAACCACTTAAGGTCGCGCTATGAAGACACGGGCTCGTTAATTCATTATTACATAAGGGGTATTTTCGATTTGTTAAATCTAACGCGTGATTCACATACGGAACTAAGAAATTTAATAAATTATATGAATAATCATTTACTCGCATTACAGGCGTTGAATGTTTGTACAGATCATTGGGATCCTACCATCATCCATTTCATCACATTAAATTTAAATAATTCAATCCGACGAGAATGGGATAAATTGATAATGCAGTTCGATTCAATTCCGAATTGAATAAACATAAATTGTTTTTTGAATAATCATTATAAGTTTCTACAGGAAATTCATTCAGAAAAACAAATTTCAAGTGAAAGCAAATTTGTGGCAATAAGAAAACGAGTAACCGCAACACAAACCCGTCGAAGCATACAAGTCATTTAAAATCCTATCCGATTGTCGCAAAAAGTTATCCGCTATGTAAATCAGCATATAAATTATACGCTTATGATGTTTTTAAGAAACTTTCAGTAACTGACTGTCTAGATAAAGTAAAGGAACGAAAAAATTTGTTTTAACTGTCTATCGTACGTGTGGAAAAAACATAATTCTCATCTGCATATAGAATCGGTAACGCCACACAAATTGCAGACAGCCGTTGCAGAAATATCTGCGACACATATATCAATTGAGTCATATACGGATGAATTTACAGAAAAAAGTTACATAGCTTTGTGTACACGAGAAAAGAATTGAGTTAAGTCAACCGCATATAATCACAACTGCATTATGTGAACAGCTGGTTTGTCATGTACAAAGGGAAGAACTAATCTAACAGACATCCAACAAGGTATTCTTAATATACAAGAATATTAAGTATAAAACAACTGTACGCTGCATTCAACATGTACAGTGTTTACATCAACATCCACTTATTTGGTAGTGGATATTGAAATCAGTGATAATTTACCAAATGTGAATATTCAAGCGAGTGAGCTTCCGATACCCGAAGGTATAAAAATAACGGATACAAGCTGCGATATTTCTCGACCGGTAGACCTTTTGATAGGTGCGGCATTATTTTATGAATTGTTGTACGTTGGACACATCAAATTCAGAAATGATTAGTCTATTTTGCTGAAGACGCTTCTCGGATTGATTGTTGCAGGCAACATAAGGACACTACCTAGTGAATCTGTCATGATTTCTAATCTTGTCCGTACTGATGCTTTAAATGATCATTTGACAAATTTTTTGGAAAATCGAGCATTTGCTCTTGTGCCAATAAAAAAGTTTGTGCAAATAAAAAATTAAGGATGATATCAGGGAACGACATTGTATGGCAACAACTACATGAGACAAGGATAGTCGATTTATAGTAAGCATTCCATTTAAAAATGAAGTACATATGCTGGGCAACTCAAAGGAAATGGCGCAAAGGAGATTTCTGGCGCTTGAAAGAAAGTTATATAGAAATATCGAGCTTAGGAATATGTACGTGGATTTTATGAAAAAATTGAAGAGCTTGAACACATGAGCTATATTACTACGATTAAGGAAAAAAATAATACATTGAATTTTTACCTGTCGCATCACGTACTATTTAAAGTAGCTATCACAACTATAAAAATGTGTGTGGTCTTCGACGGTTCCGTCAAAACTGCAACGGGTTTATCACTAAACAACGTACATCATATAGGGCCTACTGTACAATGTGAATTCTTCGACATAATCTTGCGTTTTCGACAGCATAAATGAGTGATATCGGCAAACATCAATAAAATATATAGGCAGCTATGAATTCAATATCAAGAAAGAAATTTTCAAAGAATCTTATGGCGAAGGGATAGTTCAGAACCTTTAAACGTATACGTATTGAACACCGGCACTTATGGAACAGCATCCGCACCTTTTATTGCGACAAGATGCCTCCAAGAATTAGGCAATATCAATAAAATGAATTTTCCAGCGAGTAAGGTAATTTTACTAGAATTTTATGTCGATGACCTCTTGACAGGAGCTGACTCGTTAGAAACAATAATGACGTTAAAAAACGATATAAATAAAATTCTTGAAACCGCAGGGATGCACCTACGAAAATGGGCATCGAATGAGCCCCTAGTTTTAACCGAAAGGGGAACACCTAATAAAAATATGGTTTCCATGACTGGGTATAATGATCCGAAAACACTGGGATTACACTGGGATTTTAAGAATGATATGTTAACTTACAAGGTAGAATACGGACATACAGAAGTTGACTAAGATATCTATTCTTTCGATAATTGCGCAAATTTTGATCCGCTCGGTTTAGTTGGTCCCGCGATAATCGAAACCAAAATAATACTGCAAAAACTATGGTAACTTAATTTAAATTGGGACGAGTCACTACCTCAAGATCTTTAGTTAGAATGGACGAATATGTATCAGCACCTAGAGAATATTAATAAAGTCAAGATTAAAAGACACGCAACTAAATTCAACTGTAAAAAATCGAATTTCATAGATCTTGCGATGCTTTGTAAAGAGTGTATGATGCCTGTATATACGTAGTATCAATTAACAGATATGAAAAACGAACTCTAAGACTTTTATGTGCAAAATCACTTGCTTGCGCAATTAGTGCAGAAAATTACGATGGCTTGTAACGTAAATCGGGATCAGTGGTATTATTGAAGTGATTCAACTGTTACATTAAATGGATTAATTCGTCGCCGTCTAGATGGAAGACCTTTGTAGGAAATCGGATTACTGAGATTCAAAAATTAACCAATAACAACTGGAATTACGTGACGACAAGCACGAATCCAACAGACATAACTTCGACAGGTCTAAATGCAACAGCTTTATACGATACAAAATTATGGTGGGAAGGACTCTAGTGGCTTTCGGAGAAAAAGAAGCATTGGCCAGTGCCCCCGGAGTCTTTTACAATACAGCAGCCTGAAGAAAGATCATCAACTAAAGCATTTTTTTGTCCAAGGATTTAGCAACACAGAAAAAAATTTGGTAGATTTTGATCGATTCTATTCAAAGTGTTCTGAGAGTAGGAGAAAGACTAGAAAATGTTTATCTTATATGACCAAAAACATCTTGTTTTCTTGCGTCAAACCGTAGAATTTTAATTTTAATTGTAAAACATGAACACGAGCGAAACCTACATGCAGGGTGTCAAGCAATAATTGCATCAATTCATAGGCAGTACTGGATGATTTCGGTAAAGAATAAAGTTAAGCGAATTTTAAAAGAATGTATACGCTGTTTCAGCATGTCCTTTTGCACTAATTTTATTTGGAAAAAAGTGTAGCAGAAACTTATTGATTGCTTCAAGAATGTTATGGCGTACAATCTCCATCGCTTACAACATGTCAAGAGTGGTTTCAGAGGTTTGGAAGTGGAGATACTTAAGTTAATGACGAAGAACGTTCTGGACAATCGAAAAAGTTTGAAGAGAGTGAATTGCAAGCATTTTTTGATGAAAACTTAGCTCAAACGCGGAAAAAACTAGCTAATAAGTTAGGAGTCAGTGACAGAGCAGTTGGCACACGTTTACATGCGATGGGAAAGATTCAGAAAGAAGGAAAGTGGATGCCACACAATTTAACCGAAAGTACCATTATGAATCGATACAACATCGCAATGTCTTTGCATACCAGACAAAGAAGAGTTTTCGATGACGTATTATGACTGGTGATGAAAAATGGATCTACTATGACCATTCTAAGCGTAAAAAGTCATGAGCGAACCCAGGCCAACCGTTCACATCGACACCAAAACGGAACATCCACGGCCAAAATGTATTGCTTTGTATTTGATGAGACCAACATGGTGTACTACAAGCTACTAAAGCTAATAAAATAGGTATTTTTTCATGATGTAGAGGTGGCGAAATTTTAAATGCGAAGTGTTCGGTGCTTTCGTGCGCGATGTACTGTAGAATTAATGTGAAGATTTGAATTCCATTACTATGAAAAAATTACAGACACGTGCGTCAAACAATATCATAACAATAATTTAAGCTATTTCAGTCAAGCGTTAATTTTCTCATTTTCAAAGTATGTTTTATGAAAATACATAAACAATATCAGAAAATATGGCGACGTAGTATCATAAGAATCATAAAATATGTATTTTAGGTTATCAAAATTTGTATTACATTTATAACTATTTACAAATAAAAAAAACATATTGATATAAGAGATTAAATATTAAATTGTCTTTTTTGCGATTGACTATTTGTTTTGTTATTTAATTTTCCTAGCTCTTAAAGTTTTTCTTGCACAGGCTTAAACAACTCCCCCAGTGAGTTAAGTGGGTAAGTGAAGAAAAATAAAATTTGTATGTGTGTGCGAATTTAAAATTTAATATAAGGTTCTAAATAAAATCCGGCATCATAACACACACACACACACACACACACACAGAGGTGGTCCACGCCCACCCCAGAGGAAGCTATTAGCTTATGTTGTTAATTCTGTCAGCATGTGTGCAGCACCAATCTGGCATCATGCATGTCGAATTAAATCGTATTGTGAGCTGGCCATTGCGACCCGTCGTCGCTCCTGTATACGTATTATTAGTGGTTACAGGACAGTATCCACCAACGCTGCTGAGGTACTTGCCGGAATTCTTTCTTTCGATTTAGCTGCAGATGAACTGGCTAGGCTGTACAACATATCTAAGGCCGCAGTGAATTCTCTACAAGGTTCTAAAAACGTGGAACGTCATCGTTCTATAGAAATATGGCAAAAACGATGGACCGATTCTAGCAAAGGCCGATGGACTTATCGTATCCTTCCAGACATACACAGATGGATCAACAGGAAACACGGGGAATTAGATTTCCACCTAACCCAGTTGCTGACTGGACATGGTTGTTTTAGGTCCTATTTCCACCGCTTTCACCTGGATAATAATGATTTCTGCCCCATCTGTCCGACTTTGGTCGAGGATGCCGAGCATATATTAGTGAGCTGCCCTCGTTTTAGAACACAACGTGAGCACTTGATGAATATCATCAATAAGCCAATAAGACCAGAGAGGATCCTATCAATAATGCTGGAATCTTCTGAAAACTGGAAGGCAGTAGCCAGTTTCGCAAAAGAGGTGATGACCAAACTTAGAAATGCCGATAGAACTAGGCGAATGGCCCAGATTGAACCAGGCTAACTAATTCTATTATAAGATGCAGAGGACGAACACCGACCCCTGATCACCTGTGTGGATGGGGGACGTAGGATAGTGTCATAAGAAGAGGAGTCGTATAGGCTAACTAACAGCCCCGCCGAAGTAACATTCCCGGATAGTTCCGGCGGAATGCTGGTTTCGAGAGGCCACTAGTGCAGAGCTTGCTCTGCCGACGCCTAATAAAAACACACACACACACACACACACACATCGTAATCCATTGTTACCTTCAGTTACCTTAGAACTAGGTTACCCTTTCCGATAATCACAGTCCAGACCATGAGGATAAAGTCTACGTTGAGAATAGTTTTGAAGGAATCATGTAACTCGATTAACTCCTGACACCCGTCACTCATAGCGATATACTCTGCTTGACATGTAGATAGAGCCATAGTCGGTTATTTATGAGTTTCCCAACCCAATTTCACTCAAGCCAATCCAATCATATATCCGCTTAGAGTTAGTGAACCTTTAAAATACGAGACTTGAGTCGGAGAATGCAACAAATTAATGCAATAATTCGCTTAAGCATTATTGACTCAAAAGTGTGTTCATGCTGAAGCCTGGTCAAAATGTTCAAAGTGTAAAAAATATCCCAATGAGTCAAGCTTGCCAAATACAACAATATTCCTTTCTATCTGGATCGGACGACATTGAAATAATTGAGATCAGAGGATATTTTGAAGTTTATCTTATCAAAGCCAAAATGTTTAAATAGATTGTTAATAAATTTTCCTTCTGTTGTTTTCCTGAAAAAATTAACGTATTAGTTTTCGATTCCAAAATTAAAATGATTGTTTTTTTAATATATCTACATACTTTACTGAAATATTGAAAATAAATTTTTTCATCAAGTAATAAAGTATATATTGTTACATAATCTAATTTTTTTTTTATTTTGTTATTTAACGTCGCTCTATTTCTACATCGAAATATCGGTGCTAATTAGTGACGGAGGTCTACAATGTGTTTGTAATCAAAACACATGTAAATTATTACAGTGGTGTTCATATCAATCGGCCGAGACCGGGATTTGAATTCTGATCACCATGTTATTAATCCTTCGCTCTTGCGATTGAGCTACCGTGGGGCTCATAATCTAATCTATTCTTCTTTGCTCGTGATCGAATTTATAACACCATTATCATCTATTGCTATATATGATTTGTTATTCGCGCATCGAACCTGACTTTTAAAATATAAGTTCAACTGCTCAAAGCATATTTTACATTTATATAAATGTCCAGTCATATCTAAATCCGCTATAAATTTCATAACAAAATTCTGTCTCAGTCTTTTTTTTTAAATTTTCGAAGATTCCGCCTACTCTGAATTTGCCATCAAGTTAATACACTACGTGTTGCTTGACTAAGAATTCCAATTCTCGCTCTTGCTCAACCTGACAGAGTTTACATTGGAATCACTTCCATTTTTAAATATAACCCTCACGAATTTCTTAGATTTGGTTAAATAAAGAAAGAAGTTCATTTTTATATCAGATATGCCGGTATGAAGTGAGCCTTGTTTTGTAAAAATAAGACACTAATTTTAATGGAAACCTGAAAAATCTTTTATTCAACGTATTGGTTATTGTTTTCTACACAATTTGATCACCTTTCTGGCAATTTGTAGATACCATGCCAATAGAATTATTTATTTTTTTGAAGCAAACTAATCAGATACCCAATTTCCAACTTCTTCGTAGGAAACGATGCTGCTCAGCCAATGCGTATATTGATTAGTGTCATAAGATTTGTTCTGCAGTTTTTAACTCAGAAATTTTTTCAATCTTCATTTGTGAAAGGCACTAGTTTTTAACTCTTAGACTACTGGTATGACGCATATATGCGTCAGAAAATAAACCATTGTAAAACACTTATTTTGAAAAGAATAATGATTAAGAATGATGGATAGATGTTAATAATAATTTGCAATAAATAATACTAATTATTATAAATAATTAATTATTATTATAATACATAAATACATAGTACTGAGAACGAGTACTTGCAGTCTTTCAAATAAAGATTTATCATACTTTGTTCATCAAAAAGTTCGAATTTTTCAATTTTGATTTCAGAATCGTAAGCAGTGACCCAAAAAACCTATATATATATATATATTTTTTTTTTCCATGCGTATAGAAAGTTTTTTTTCAATTATGAAAAATTTAACATGGGCATTACCGTCCCGGACCGGCATGACGCACACATGCGTTATGCTCCGATTCGCAAATATTTAGTCTCAGTTTGGGTTAAAATTTAGATTTGAAAGTTGAGTTTTTACTTTTTTATGTGTATATATTTTATAAAGCCTGCATCATATTTTTAATCGATTTTCCGTATTCGTTATTCCACCACAGTTTTTTTAATACACTTTAACAATTTTTACTTTTATGTACACTAGTTTCTGCGATGTTTAATATATTGTTATTAAATTAAATCTTTCGATTAAACTCTTGATATTTATATTGTTCAGGAAGCTTTCCTTGATGGATGCTGTTATTATCCTCTGTATTTATTCTAAGCTGCTTGGTCGTATTTCACCTTGGTATTTCTGTGTTTATACTATCTTTATTTGATCAAATACTTACTTTAACAGTTATTGTAATGTATTGGGTATTGAATAATAACAGTATTGGGTAATGAACACTTCGAAATATGTTTAACGCTTGTAAGGTCATATTTAATGCGATTTTGTTGCAGCTCAGTGTTAAAGTTACCTCACCGTCTTCACTACTTGGCATATTGAACCGTGTTGAGGATTGGTCATTTGATATCAATAAATCATTATTTAATATAATAACTTCTAGACCAACGCATTGGTCGAGTGGCGAGAACGCATCTCAAACGATCAGCAAGGTTAAACACCATTTCCTGTGGCCACTAAATGGATGGATGATCACGCGGATACTGGCACCTTGATTATTGCATAGATGTTTTTTCACATACAACAATGGAAGCGGAAGGTGAGAAATTGATAGATTAGTTATCCAAGCCTACGAAATGTCATACGGATACCGAATTTGAACAATTTTTCGTAAGTTTTCCTCGCTGCATAGGCAGAACCTTGAGCAAATGTGGAGTGGATGAAATAGGTTAAGAATTAGAATAAGGTAATATGTAAGACATCATTTATATACCGAAAAAGTGCAAGAGAATACATATGTAAAAACATTTGCTATAATGTACACAAGAAATATATAAAATAATTTTTTGTTATAATATTTTCTATTATTCATCCTCTTTTATCTATTTTGTGAGAACCTCATAAGGTACCATGGCTATTAAAGTTGCCCGTAATTATACAAAGTGTTGGAATTTGCATTATAAATTTATGCACATTGCTTATGTTTAATGTGTATTTGTTCATTAAATATAGATGTTGTATATCTTTATTTGTTTACTATTTGTGATAACTAGCTGCCACTATGAATTCGATTTCTTTTTCAAGGTGTACTTCTTGACTGTATATATAATTATTTACAAAATACATATATTTTTTTGTAAGTTAAAGTTTTTCAATTTAGGTACTTCATTGTGTTTGAAATTCAATTCTTGTAAACAGATTGTTCCAATGTGTTATTTTTACCCTATTTTATATATACTGTTATTTTATTGTTTATCAGAAGTTTCAGGAGCTTGCTGGATTAAAATATTTTCTTGTAGATGATTTATTTATTTGAGTAATCGAATGGATCTATATTTAATACTTTTATTTCTAATGTGGGAGTATACGTCTTCATTTATGAATTTCATAAACGCCTCTAAATTATTGGTGTATTGAAATATAATATCAATTGGCTTTTTACTGGTTATAGTCTAAGATCACGTTAGCTACTTCAATATAAATTTTAAATTTGACCAATTTTTTGTTTATTTCGTCCATATACTCTATTTAAAAATATACTTCTGTTGAAATATTTGTATCAATCTCCGTTTTTTTCTGTATCATTTTTACCTTTTCTAATTTATTTTTTGCTCGTTTTATTATCTTTTGGTAATTGTTGTCTTTATAAATTTGTCTCTATGATTTGTGAGCTAGGATGTAGACTGATATGAGAATAGCTTCTTTTAACACCTGTAAATATGACCTGTCACTTTCTTTTATACTTCAATACTTTTATCTTGTGATATTAGATGTTTTTGTATATTATGATCGGTTTCCCTTACATTTCTAATACTGTCATTATTCACTGTAGTTGTATTTATTATAGTGTCCTTATACGCATTTTTTTATATTCTGTAAGCACCTATGGTTAAACTAATGCGACATATAAATATTCCTCTTGCGATTGTGCATTGTTTATATTTAGTAGTTATTGTTTGCTTTGCAAATAAAGAAATTTCTATAATCTACGGTTGCAAACATTCTAAATTTATTTCTTTCAGAAGTTACGAAAAAGGATCACGTATATTTTCTATGGAGCTAGGTGTACATATATTTATCTTCTAAAACTTGCAATATACGCATATCTAGGAATTGATATTTCCGCTTTGATATATGATACTTCTGATTCAGCTTTTATATTGAAGTCTTTTACAGCATTTTCCAGCATTTCGTGAATGGTTGCAAGTCTGTCATTTAATAATATAATTCTTTTAGCAGGTGGAGTCTGATGTCAGAAGGCTAATACTTTATTTCCAAAACTAATAGTTTTCTTCTTTTCTACAAGGTCGTCTGCTATTCTTTTGTTGCAAAATCCATGCATATTATTTTGTTAGAAATTCTAGATATTGGCTTCATATCTTCCTTTTTAAGTAGTTTAACTACCTAATTAATATAATTATCTAATGTGGATTCATCTATAGAGTCGACCACTGTAATTTAATTGTCTTTCGGGAATTACTACATTTGAGTAGCACTTGCTTAGCTTTTACTTTGGGGTACATTTTCATGAGGTATGCTTTTTGATGACATTATATGATTTCGGTGTTGCATCGATAAATAACTAAGTGTAACTTACGCTAACTCAAGTCTGGCTTATAATTTGGTTTTACTTATCACTCACAATTCTATTTGTTTACTTCATAGTGAGAGACGTTTTACTCTACGAGAGTTCATGAGAGACTGCTTGAAAATCTGATTGCTTTGTTTTACCATAAGTAGTATATGAATCTAAAAACAATTTTAACTAAGTGTTTTAACACTTCGCAAATTAAAAGTGTATATATTGCAAGATCCTTTACATTAAATACCGCGTTCCTGTTCCTTAAAAAACAGGTATAACGAAGATATGTAAATAAAGTAACACTAATGACAGGAAAATACACATAAATAATCTGTATACAAAAAAAATAAGGAATTACTCATTTTTCGTACTCCTAATTTTTATCTACTGGTTCCACAACTTAAAAGTTTCTATTTTTAATAAAAATTTGGATTTTATTTTAATGATTAAATGAAAAAATACATTATTCAAAATCTTGTCCGTTGCTAGCAATGGTCTTTGCGCAATTGTAGACAATTTGTAAATTTCACCTCCAAAATTTTTTCGTCATTGTAGAAATTATAATGCTCGTAAAATTTTTATTTTACAATAAAAAGATTCAAATTTTCTTATAAACAAATAAAAAATGAGATGTTTTGTTTATTTGGTGAATTCAAGAGACCGAGCATCTGTAAAATATAATTATTTAGCGAAATGATTGGCTTACATAGTCAAACTTACTTAATTTTCTCGAAAAAAATGTCATTTTAAGATAAAAATGGACCGTCAAGAATGACCAATTTTTGAGCCTGATAGCGTCGAAAATGGATTCAGCGCACTGAAAAACATAAAGAAATACCAAGTTACCGAGGGGTTCTTGAATTTGCTACGGCAGACATCCTGTGCAGTCGGACTAATTTCAAGAGTATCATAATTTTGTTGTTTGACATATGAAGAATGATTTTGTAAAGTTTTAGCCAATGTGACACTGACTTATAAAAAAGTTTTTCTGAACTTGCGGTGCATTAAAATTGCGTTTTATTTTCTGTTTTTGCAATTCTGCCGATAATAAATGAATGATATATATTTAGGCTCTAAATTTTCAAACTCGAATCGTTCCAAATACGTCAACATGTAGATATTTTAATGATTCCACCTCGTGTCTCCGGGTTCCCTGAAACAACCTTAGCTAAATATATTTTAAACATAGTACTTTGATAACTATCTTTATGCAAACGTAGATATTTGAAAAATGAAGCTTACATGTACCTGAATCATTGCGATGTATAATATAAACATGGTGATGTGAGGATATGCTTTTACACAATCGCAGTGCGTAAACCGCGCATGCGTATAAGAGTAGTATTGATATAAACAGATGATTTTACTACTTTTTGCAATAAATATTGCACTATATGAAATTTTGCAAGTAAGAACAATTAAGTTAAATATATATGAATAAGTTGCAGTTTCTGTTGGTACGAATTTGCATATAGTGGAAGAGACCCCTGTTGAAAAGTTCAATATTAAACAAATTTATTTATTTTTTTAACTTCGAAATTTATTTATTTATTTAACTTCGAAGGTGCTATAAAAATTATTCAAATAATTGAAAGCTGCTATTCAAGATTAGTCGTTTTACAGTATTTTTATTTTTTAAAACTTCTAAAATCTGATTGGCCTCAGATTAGCTAAGCTAACTATAAAATATTAGAACACAATTGAAGGTGGAAATTTTTCAAACTTTACCAAATTTAATTAAATAAAATAAATAAAAATTACATTATTATACTTTTTTAATATTCGGTAAAATATAACAATTTCTATCACACAAACTTATAAAATTTGTTAAACAAAAAAATTATTAATCTTTTTTTGAATTCCATTTATTAAATTAATTTATATACTTAATTCATTCTTGTACATAGTTTATTTAAAAAATGTGTTATTATTAGCACGCGTCAGACGCAAGTTATAAATATATATACATACCTTTAGCGTTTCAACTCGTAAAAAACAGATATTATCAGATATTAAATTGCACTTTTTGAATCATTTCTTCATATTTTAATCTACTTAGAACGAAATATATTTATTACAAATTGAAGATTACCTACATACATAGTTAAATAATTATATTAAAAAAAACTTTCTAATATTAGACAAAAATACGTGCAGTTCGAAAAAAAGTAAATTATATTTACTTAATAACTAATTTTCAAACTTGCAGTTTTATTAGATAAAATTTTTCTAAACTAAATTAATCAATCAACTTAACTAAATGATAAAATGACTACACTTAAATAGTTTTGTTTGCACTTAGATTTTAAATCAAAATAAATACATTTATTTACTTTCAATTTTTAAATTATCTTTTGACTTCACAACAAGAAAAGCAATTTAACATTTCATACGTATCATACACTTATAAAAAAAAAGAAAGTGAAAAAATCAACGCTCAAATAATTTGAATGCATTTTTATATGAACATGGAACATTTTATCACTAAATTGTTTAAAGATTTTATATATATATATATATATATATATATATATATATATATATATATATATAAATATAAATAACGAAAAAATACTCTGATTGTAATTTGAAGCATCTATAATGGTTAAACAGTTGTATAAAATCGTTTATTCAAAATTACACTTAGGAATTTTTTTATGTAAACTGAATAATTAATGTACTAAAATTTAACAGACCAGTATCAGTTTCTTAAATTGATTGTATCAAATTAAGAATAGTACAATAGAAACGAATAGAAATGATAATAGAAGTTAAAATATTTTTCTACATTATTCATTGAAATTAGTAAGGTTTTAATTTCTTCTAAATTATGTACTATAATATGCACAGACTTATCTGTGAATGAGCAAAATTATTTAATAAATAAATTTTATCTTAGTTTACATATAATTTGCGTAAATGAATCTATGTATATAACTGTACTTGTATATACAGATAAATATACATATACAGATACACATAAATATGTAACTAAATGAACAAAAACGCACTACTAAAATACATAAATATTTTTTAATATTCATAATTTATTTTAAAAAAATAAATTTACGATATATAAAATAAAAGAAAAATTTTGATACTGCATTTTTGTTTCTTAGTTTCATTAAATAAGATCTAATGCAAATATTATTTGATCTCTGAATTTTGCTTGATTAGAATGGATTGTATAATTTCCAGATAAGAATATTTTAGTATAATATATAATTTATAAAAAAAAGATGGAATCATTTATTTTAATAAGTTCGCAACTCTTGAAAAAAAAAGTTAATTTGTTGTCGCTTGCTTTAAAAGATTAAAATGAGACATCCCTAAAGTATAAGTGATAGATTGATGCACACATTTTAAACTAGTTAAACTAGTAATTATAGATTAAAACAGCGCCAATGCCAAAACCAACTTTTTGCACACAAATATGCCTAGTATAATAAACAAATACACAAAAATCTTTTTGCCATACGCAAATACATTTCAACATGTAAAATGGTATGTCACTTTTATCATTCCATTCTGTTTCGCACATATCTTGAATCAGCCTCGTCTTTTTTCTCAAATATCTGCTCTATCTCTATCTTATGTAAACCAGTCTTAATAAGTTTATTTCTACATTTGTCCATTTTTTTTCTTAAATAATTAACCTTGATTGAAGAACCTTACAAATTGCGATTTACTATTGTTTTTTATATTATATTTCTTCATGTAAAACAGTAAATTCAAGGAATTAGCTACTGGAATTTATTTTTAAAATAATCTTCATAAAGCAAAAACAAATAGGAACGAAGGACAAAGTTAGAGAAATAGAAAGGTGAGAAGAGAGAAAAAAAGAAAAACATAAAAGTAGAGATAGAGAGATTTTATAAGAAATAAGTTTGATCTGGCAGGAAGAAAGTGAAAGATAGAGAATAGTAAAGAGAAATAATGAAAATTTTAATAGCTTATCCACTTTTGAATAAAAGGATCGCTACTTGGCCTAAATAAAAATAAATAAAATGTCTTGTCTCATGCGTCACATAACTGCCAAAATTTCGGCCAACAATGCAATGCCATGTCGGATTGTACTTTTTGTCAAATTCCTTTTTAATGTAAGCAGCAATGTCCTGTTCAACAAGAATAAATGCATAAATAAAATTAAAATTTTTATTTCAAAGTAACTTTTAATATAAAATAAATAACTACCTTTTCAATATTGTACTTTTCTAAAGCTTGAGTTGCACAGTCAACTGCATCTTGCTGCATTTCTTCCGTCATATCGGCATTCTTGATAACTGCTTTGCGGTCCGACATGTTGAGTGCTCTGAAAATATTTAGTCAATTATTGAAAAGCTAGTAATCTCCATCGCGTAGGTGTGACTATTAAAACGCTAAGAGTATACAAGAATGAACGTTCAATTTTGATGGTAGCACGCAAGTCAATTGCCGGCATAATAAGCCGGATAAAAACTAAAAGCAAGTAAATTATAATACTAAGTTTGAACTTGTAAACTTCTTACGCTCAATAACAAGATGATGCGCGTGAGCACCTGATGGGTAGTCAGGGGACAGAGGTATACAGAGAGGACAACAGGGGCTGTTTTGTCGATAGTGATAAAATTCTACAAAAATAGCAGCCGACTTTTAAAGATTCGTGTTTTCCTAACGGCACGCGATTTCAAAAAACTAGGTCGTATTGGCCCTCACCTTTATATATAATATATTTACGACAGTAATCAGTGAAATAAATACGAGTACAAAACAGTAAGAACAAGTCTCACCTGCTACTATTCCTTGGTCAATAAAAGCTCTGCTGCTTGATCCGGATTGCGGAGCTGAACAACGATTCTGGTTGCAGAGTCAGGAAAGATGGGTCGGTGCTTCTTGGTAGGTCCGAGTTCTCGTACTTTCTCCTTGTTCTCTTCTGCGTGAGTCTGCTAAGCAAATTTTAGTCGTTGAGCACAAACGCTTTTCACCCAGAATGAATCCGGCAAATTTTACCAAAATGAAGACGTGCAGTAGTTCGCAGTAGGATTAGATATTGCACTTGAAAATTTGGGTCGGACTGCGTGGAAAACCGACAGAGCCGAAAGCCGCGAAAACGACAAAAAGCACCTCTTAGCCGTAATCAGTCTCACCGCCCGATATGTTGCTGCCAATACGAACTGCTGCTGATAGAGAGAGAAAGAGATTGGTGAGCGCCACAGCTCCAAACACGGAACGCATTGATTGGCCGGTGGTTAGGGTCCTCTATCAGGGTCTTCTATCGCCCCGGCATGCATTGCCATTGACAACGCGCGCGATTTGTATATGTTTTATTTCATATCAATTTATATTTGCACATGTTCTTGAACTCTCTTTGTATATTATTTATATATAAGGTTTTATCAGTTTTATATTAGACAATGACCTACAGAGTTTTAATACTATAAAAATGTAAAATATTGAAATCGATTAGGTTAAAAATAACACAAAATACCTTATTCATTTTCAATTCGTCTTAAGTCAAAGTAATTTGAAATTTAAATGTAACTTAAACGTCTGCATGTACCGGTATTATGAAATGGTTGCTTTTGCATTTATTTTGAAATATTATAAACATTTCATTTACGTTAATAATTTGAAAATTTTCATCATTGTTCTGTATTTTTAAAAAAAAAATGAAAAGGTAAAAATAGTAATATTACTTTTTAAATGTCTAATTATTATATTTATATTGCATACATTTTTTATCGTTTCATTCCATTATACTATATTGTTGGTTTTAGTTTGAATTTGTAATAATTTATTTATATTTAAACGAATATTTTTAATTTACGTAGTACACAACAGACACACACACACACACACACACACACACACACATATTTGAAGCAAATTTCCTGCAAAAAGGCTAGTTGGAGATATCCTCGAAGATGATATATCTTGGAAAATACATGGCCATACTTAGAAAAAGGTATCACTTCGTACAGATCAATTAAAAATAAAAAATTTATGTTGAAAATTTGTCTATTATTGTCATTGCAATTATTTAAATTAAATTATTCAGAAAAAAATAATTCACGTTTTTTTATTACAAAATCGTAAGAATTATTACATTTTCACATTAAAAAATGTGATATTTAATATTATTTATTTATATTGAAATACCCTTAGCAATTTTAATTTTATTCCCATCTTAATGAACTATTGATATTTCTTAAGAAAGATGTTGAATTTTTATTTCAAACGAGGAAAGAAAAGAGGTCTGTTCAAACGAAAGGACAACGTAAGACTCACTACAGTACTCGAGAAAGAAAACTCTGCAAGCCCTTATTAGAAGCTTAAAACCTATATAAAAATATCAGGCATCTAAACAATAAACTCATAAATCATTTGCCACGCAGGGCAGCAAAGACGCAGATCGTTATAAGACCCAGCGGACACATATGTTTACATCCTTTTACGATACTATCCAATATTTAGTTTCAAGTATTTTTTGCTTTATTATTTATAGAAGGCTAAAATAATCTAACACGTCTAACTATCGATATACGATAGTTCCTTTCAGCCTATATTCTTTCCTCGTTTGTTCTGGGAAATTACACACGGTCCAACATTTGTGGCGAGGAATAGGGAAGCCCAGCAAAACCTATTCAAACCGTCTCTATTACTAATATAAAATATATTTATGAAAACAATATGAATTATATTTTATTATTCCTCCATACTCATTCCTTTTCTGAGTTCAAGGAATTTCACAGTTGGCAATAGTTTTGTTAGTGCATCAGCAATCTGCTCCCCTGTCGAAATATGTTTCAATATTATTACATTTTTCTCTATTTTGCTCTCTCGAGAAATAATATTTAATATCTATAAGTTTTGATCGCTTATGATTACTTGGGTTATTCGCACTGTTATTGCAACCATTATTGTCTGCATAACTTACAATCGGTTTCATGATTTTAATTTCTATACTATTTATTAAAAACTTTAGCCATAATTGTTTCTTTAACACCTTCAAATAAAGCCATATATTCTACCTCTGTTGAAGAAGCTGCTACAGATGCTTGTCTTTTAGTATTCCAGTAAATCGTGCATTTTTCAAATGACTTAAATAAGTAGCCTGTAGTACTTTTTCTATCAGTACCTTCATGACCACCCTAATAAGATTTAAGATAATCGCTTAAAATATTTTCACTGTTGCCTTTTGTATAAGTTAATTTTAAATTCATCGAACCTTTCAAATATCTTAAAACTCTTTGTAGGCATTTCCATAGTTCTGTATTATTTTTATTTGAATATCTACTTAGAATATTTATTGCTGTACTCAAATCTGGACGCGTACAAATCATTACATACATTAAGCATCCGATAAGATTTTGAAAAGGGCGTCGTATTTGTTATCTGAATTTAAATCAATATAATTTATATTATTTTCAAGTGGCGTGCTTACAGCATCACAATCACTCGTGTTAAATTAATTTAAAATCGTTTTTATATATGAACTCTAATTAAGTATAAATACATCATTATGTCATTATTTCATTATTTCATTATTTCATTATTTCATAATTTCATTATTTCATTATTTCATTATATACATCGTAATTACATCATATAATTTTTATTCCATGAAATAATTTAATTTCTTTTAAATCTGTCATTCTGAATTTATTCATTAAATAAGTTTTTTAAATTATTCATTGTTTGAATATTGGCTTTAACAAATACTAAGTCATCTACGTAGAGTACAACATATATATTCTTAGACATTTCTTCTTTATTTAAAATTTATATGCAACAATCAACTAATGAATTTTTTTAAAAACCATTTTCTATTAATGTTTTATCAAAATTTCAAACCAACATCTTACTGCTTGTTTCAATCCATAATAGTTTTATTTAATTTACAAACTTGATTTGTTTTAAATTTAATTCCTTCATAAATTTTCATATAAATTTCTTTCTGCAATGAACCATTTAAAATTGCAGTTTTTACATCCATATGCTGAATAAATGAATGATATTGATTTGCAAATAATCTAAAGCTTGTAATTCTTGCTGCAGGAGCACAAGTCTCATAATCAATTAAATATTTTTGATTGAAACCACGAGCAACAAGACACACTTTATATTTAGATGGATTTCCATGTTCATCATTTTTAATAGCGAATACCCATTTGCAATCTATAATATTTTTGTTTTGTGGCTTTGATACTAGTGTCCAAGTTTTATTAAAATAATATCAATTTAATTCATTTTTAATTGCTTGTTCTCATTTTTCTTTATGGATATTATTTTGAATATCATTGAAATTATTGAGAATTTCACAATCTACTGATTGTGCACACAAAACGTAATTTATTTTCTCATAAGAAATTTTTAGTTTATATTTGATTCTATTACTCCTTCTTAGATTTGTAATTATTTTCTTTGTATTATATTTATCATTTTGAAATTCTAACTGATTGCCATGATCTATTTCTATTATAGATTTATTAGACTTATTCAAATTTTCATTTGAATTTCTGTCTATTTTCAAATCTTGTTTATCTGATTCATTTTTCTCAGATTGGTCTTCCAGAAATTTTTCTGATTTTTCATTATCAGATTTCTGAAGCTGTACTGATTTGTTGCGAACATCACGTTCATCAGTTTTCTTGGAATTTTCTATGATAATTCCTTCCAGAAATTTTTCTGATTTTCCATTATTAAATTTCTGACGCTTTACTGATTTGTTACGAACATTACGTTCATCAGTTTTCTTAGAATTGTTATTACAATTCCTTCAAGCCTAATTTCTGGTCTCGAATTCAAACAATTTATTTCATCAGCTATCACATTCCTTGGTACAATAAATTTTTCTGATTCTACATCCCATATTTTATAGTAAAATTAAAATTAAAATGTAACCAACTAAAATACCTTTCCAGGATTTATCTTCAAAATTTTCATTTTTGTTTTTCTTATTTTATTATTCACATATATTGTACTATCGAAAACATTTAAATATTTTACTTGAGGATTTTTACCATGCCATAATTGATATGGTATTTTATACTGTTTTAAAGTATTAGTAAGTGTTCAATTTATTAAATACGTAGCAGTTAAAAATGCTTCTCCCCAAATTACTTCCTTTAGTTTATCTCACTTATCAAAGTAGTACTTTTTCAGTAATTGTTCTAATCATTCTTTCTCCATTTAATAATAGAGTATGAGGAACTGTTAAATGATAGCTGATTTCATTATATTTGCAATAGTCCTTCATTTCATTCGATAAATACTTTCCACCATAATCGCAATATAAATTTACTATTTTTAAATTAAAATGAGTTTGACTTTTTTTTTATAAATTCTTTAAAAACAGAAAATACATCTGACTTGAATGCTATTAAATATGTAACGCAGTAGTGCATAAATTCATCTACAAACAATACAAAATAATTTTTACCATCTAATGGCGAAGGAGTAGTTGGTCCGCAAACGTCTGAATGAATAATAAAAAGTGGTCTTTTTATATGATTTTTATTTATTTATTTATTTCTGAAAAGGTAATCTTGCTTGTTTGCCAAAAATACAAGGTTCACAAATATAATCATTTAGTAGAATATTATTAATTAATTTAATACCATCGACTATCTTATTATTTTTCATTTCAATAATTTTCGATTTGCCCATATGTCCAAGTCTTTGATGCCATCAACTATAATTACTGTTTATTGCATTAGAGACTTTTTATTATATAATTGATTAATAATGAATCCTATAGGAATCAAATTATTTATGGGCTTACCGACAAAAATTATTTTATCATTTTTAGTAACTTCAACCCCATTTGGATCGAAGTCAATACTCATCTGTGCTTTCTGCATCTTGCTGACAGATAGTAAATTTTGCGGCACCTCCGAACAACATAAGACGTCCTCTAGAACACCTTTAATCCTTCCTTGCTGGTAATATTCAGGATACTTCTTGTAAGTGCAATTGTCAAGTTCTATTATCTCCTGAATATTGCTGTTCATTTTTCGTAGAGAATCTGCGATTCTTTATAAGATGATTATCTCTGCCATATTGGAAAACCATATCGAGACTGCAAAACTGTTTTTTGCCGTATCATTGGTTTTTACAAAACGGAGAAAATAATCTTAAAGATATTCACTATTACACATTTTGCAATGTGTTGACTTTTTCCACTCTTCTGCCATTACTGCAGAGACTTGCTCATCATGTACGTGCAATAGATCACGTTCAGATAGAAGAGAGCGGATTCTAAACTTCCACACACTATATTTTTCAACGTTAGAATGTTTAATATTTCTTTTTGTTTTAACAGATTTCATTTTTCACTTACTAGAAAAAAAATGTTTTTTTTTTTGTTGTGTATTTGAGACAGTTTTATATTCTTACTAGATTACACTATACACAAAATCAAGGAAAGTTTACTCGCGAAATCTGGGCCGATAACCTATTGAATTTTTATTTCAAACGAGGAATGAAAAGAGGTCTGTTCAAACAAAAGGACAACGCAAGACTCACTACAGTACTCGAGAAAGAAAACTCTGCAAGCCCTTATTAGAAGCTTAAAACCTATATAAAAATATCAGGCATCTAAACAATAAACTCATAAATCATTTGCCACGCAGGGCAGCAAAGACGCAGATCGTAATAAGACCCAGCGGACACTTATGTTTACATCCTTTTACGATACCGTCCAATATTTAGTTTCAAGCATTTTTTGCTTTATTATTTATAGAAGGCTAAAATAATCTAACAAAACATAATTATTCTATTAATAAAAATATAAGTAGAAAACGAATGGAAATGGGCATAGATACAATTTGTTCTGGCAATCAACATGTAAATTCTTAGAATACTTCTTTTTATTTAAAATTCATTAATTATATTATTAATGAAAATCTCCATTATATTTACATGTTTACATTCAGTACACTTCTTTTTCCGAAACTATCGAAAGTAACAAAAAGTATTTGTATAAAATTTTTATTGCTGATTATTGAAAATAAATTATTTGATAGTAATCTGATGTTATAAGATAAATACGAGTATTCCGATTTGATACATTTTTTATAAACAATAGATTCATCAAACAGGTTTACTTATTTGATTCATCGACACGTTGAAAAAGAAATCTTGCCGAAGTATCTACCAATATAAATTTTAATCTTTTTTACATTTTTTTTTATTTCATAAATGTTAACATAATTATAATTGCTAGGTTTGCATTATTTTCCAAAATTAAATTTCTCAATATCTTATAACTACTTTTTTTTAATAATTGAATTCATTTAATATACAATACCAACTGCAACATGAACTTGCTGTACGATGTGGCACAGCCATTTTCAAACCCCACCCACTTCGCATTTGCTTAGGTTTCTGCCTATGGAGCGGGGAAAACTTACGTTGAAATCCAGTGGGATAAATGTCGCTTAGGAAAACCTGCCGGAAATGGTTGGTGCATTGAAACTACTCGAACATCAGTAGAAAGAAGATTTTTGGAGGTGGATGCGCTCGCGCTTTTATAGATTGCCCCTCACTTGATTGCAAGAGGTTCAAAAAAGTTGAAAACTGTATTTGAATTTTCGAGAGGCTTCACCTCGAAATTATACGATCCGGAAATCTGCTTTCAGAAATTCCTAAAAGCCTCATCAAGTAAAAATATACATAAAAGATTGATTTTAAAAACCTAATTTTTCCGAATACGACTGAGGCATTTCAAATGCATGCTTTTACATATGAAGCAAATCTCCTAGTCATAGCACTGTATAAAAGTGTTATATCTTAACAATATTTATAGCTTCTTTTATAATTTAATAAATAATTTTTGTAATTTTTTGCATTAAAATTGTATCAATTTTCACTGTTTTTACAAAAGTTTATCCGAATCTTTATTTATCAACTAAATATAATAATTTAAAATAGAAATTATTTATTTATATTTAATTCATTAAAATTAATCATTTTCATTGGTTTTATTTTTTCTGCAAGTTCATTTATCTCTATTTCCAGATCACTACAGAAATTAATAAATAAACATTTGCATATATATATATATATATATATATATATATATATATATATATAAGTCTTCATTCTTAAATACAGGATTATTACATAAATTATTAAATTAATTAATTAATTATATTTATTATTGTACTAGACTATAAATGGTGAATCGAATTTAAATATACATGTATAGAAACCAAAGACATTTTCTTAATGAAATTGATTGAAATGTCTGCAGGACATTAAAATTTGTTGTTCGTAATTGTATTTTTGTTTCGAATTTAAATATACAAATGATATGTTTTTTAAAAATTTTTAAGTAATAATAGTGATTTTGATAAAGGAAATAATTTGATAAACAATGAATAAATTTCAAGAGTCAGCAACAACCAATGAGATCGAAAGTGGCTTTTGAATTATATTAATCCTTGAGTTGATCCACGTTCCATTGAATTAATGCAAGAACGAATGGTATATGTACAAACCGTAGAGGTTTATTTATATTTCTGATCTTACATATGATCCCTTCAGTTGATTATAAATTCATCCAAATAACAAATTGTTCAAGAAATTTCATAATTCGTATATGATTGATTTCACTTTAAAAAGAAACTCGTTTATGACTATCTGAATGAGCTAAATCAAAAAATAAAATGTTCCAAATATTCGTGAACCATTGAAGTAATAAAATTGTCTTTTTTATCACCTGGTAACAACTCTCTCAATTGTTTGTAACAATTGAGAGAGTTTATAACAAGACCAAGTTTTTTGTAAATAATAAATTATTGAATTTAAAAAATTCATTCTATTAAAAAATCTTTGTAAGTAGAGAATTTGAAAAAGAAAATTAGATTGCAGGGTCACAACACAACGTGCGAATAATTTTCACCGCGGCCAAATCGCTTAATTTACTTTTGCGTTGATAAAGATAAAGCGTATTTTTAGGTATATACGTTAAATAAAAAAGCTACTAAACAGATTATTCTGAAATTCGAAATATACATTCTACATTATCTTCGGAGTGAAATTGTTATTAAAAATAAACTTATTTTAATCAATAAATTTTACCCGCATTCATTATAAGCAGCGTATTACAATTAGGTGTGGATAATAAATCAAAGTTCAGCGTCGACTCCGCAATATTGACCACGTAGTACACTGAGCGAAAAAAAACGTTACGGTAACTTAAAAGTCCAGTAGATTCTACGTGTATACTTAGGTAACTGTTGGTCACGTAAAATCAACGTTAGAACTTAGAAGTGGCGTAGTTTTAACGGTACTGCTCACAGTAGTATAAAATACCTAACCTAATATAAATATAAATTTTGACTTTTAACTTTCACACTATTTATAAATTTTTTTACGATTTCTTACAAATAAATTTAATATATTAATTAAGTTTGTTATATATAGATAATATGAATATTATATTTTAAATGGTTGTGCATAAACTATTGAAACAAGAAATTATCTATTAAATGTATACAAATAAAATTTTTACTGACAAACTTTATTAGAATTTTGTTTCAAGTAAATAATGTAGTAATATACTATGTGCCATTTATTTTATATAATTAAATATAATAATAAATGAAATAGAGTAATAACATGAAAGAGGGACAATAAGTTAATAGTGACATTTATATACCATATTTTATTATTCTTCATATATAAAATCCTAAACAGAAACCATACTTCACTTTGTACATATATATATTGAATTTTTACCTTAGATAGTAGACCAGCTTTATTTTTAATAAATGAATTTGAAACGCCAAAAAATACTGTATTAAATAAATTACATGTAACTAACAAAATTTTTGTTGAGAGGAAAAATTCTTTGAGATATAAAAAACTCCTATTTATTATGCACTTAATTTTACACAAAAGAAACAAAAATCATACACATATAAAGTTCGTATAATTTTATTGACTAGATCACATGCATGCACACACCAGCAGCAAACTTGAATGATCGCACGCGGCTCGTTTCATAAAGCATCTGATCCTGCTATTGTTTTCTTTAATTCGAATGTCATCTGTCGGCGGCCACCACGTATGAATATCTCTTTAACGTATAAAGATTTCGGCTTCTGAGCCTATTAAACATATATTCCTAATTTGGTTTAAGTACGCTATATAACAATAACAATAGGGCTTTGTCTCATCCGAGTCTCGAACAACAAATGAATAATTTTTTATTCTCCTACCTCTCCACGCGCACCCTTTATTCCCTCACCATTGTTTACTACCATCAAACAAACCAATACTCTGCGCACATCTCGTTTCCGCAAAAAACATAAAAAATGAGCGATAACGCTCCTGTTCTCGCCTTTCACACTTACTCATACATACATACAGTCTGGGACTAACTTGCGCTGCGGCGGTGGACATACAACACACACACACACACACACACACACATACATTTAACTGATTAAGTGAAAAAAAAACTAACTATAGCAGAAAACTCAAGTTACAACTAACGTTTTTTTCGCTCAGTGTAAAGTACCAACGGCTAGTAGGTGGCGATTCATATTTTGATGAATATCAACTAAAAGTAATCGGCTAAAACTATTAATATCAGGCTAGCTCATTTTAATGGTGACATTTAATTTTGGGATTATTATCTTAAACAAGTTGTTCTTTTAATCGGTATTAGCCTTTTTGTTTTTCAGGTTAATTTGGAAAAGCCACCACCTTGTGTAGGAAAAATCTCCCCCCTCTCTCTCTCTGACTCTCTTCTTGATTAAGGCTGTTATGTCAAATATGATGAGTTTAAGAAAAGGTATATATTTAACAGTTAGAAGATTTTTCTAGAGCTATTGAAATCACAAACATAGATTATAAACATAGATGTGACAATGGCCATAAAGATAATTACAATTTTCAGTGAATATCTTTTAACGCGAACGTAGATTTTGTTAGATTTGACGATTTCAGTTAAATAAATATACATTATAAAATAACTTATATTAAATTCAACATTTTCTTATTTTAAATAAGAAGTAAAAAAATCAAAGTAAACTATTCAAAATATATCAATACCAGCGTTATCCATCTCGGCTTTCCTCAACAAAGCGACTTCTTAAATAGTCCAATATCGTTTATGTAAAAATATTCCATATATATTTTAAAAAAATAAAAAGAAAGAATCGACAAAACGTATATACCCTCTTTTCGGAAGTCCATCTACGATCTCCGTCATGATACTAACATAGCAATTTTGTTCGCAGCGAGCTTATGGTAAGCATCTACTGATAAAAAAATTTTTAAATTCATCGTGAAACCATGGTGTGTCTGTGTATGTGTTACCAATTTATTAAACAGCTCAATAATATCTGTATAAAAAATACTGTATTTGTAAATCTTTATTCTTATAGATAATTTTACTTATCGTTGCTTTCGTATAAAAATATAGTATTTCAGTATCTGCTACAAAATTTGATACCAGTAATTAAATATTCACGGTATTTAATTTAAAATATAAAAATCTTTTACTCACATATATATACGAGGTCAGAATTAAGTAATACGACCGATTTTCTTTCTCGACCTGTGGTAACACTGCGAACCTGTAACTCCGCCACCGTAATAGTAGATCACTACTCTCTCGATTGAGACCTTGACGACTCTTGTAAGATCATTTTTTCGTCAACTGTTTAGTGTTTTGTAACAACGCGTGAGTAGTGCATGTCACGAAAATGGAACAGAGAAATTTAGAGCAACGGTGTGCGATAAAATTTTGTGCAAAACTCGGTGAAACCGCGACAGAAACTTATGAAAAAGTGCTTAATGTGTATGGTAGTAATGATCTGAGTCATAGTCAGGTGCTTCGGTGGCATGCCGCTTTTAAAAAAGGCCGTGAGTTGGCTGATGAGTTGAATAGCTTTTATTGAATAATTAAATTAACTGGGAAACAGTTAGAAAGATTTTAGCCGAAGATTTCGCCATGAAAAAGCTATGCGCGAAAATGGTACCGAAGAACCCTTGAGATGAGCAAAAAGCCCACCGAATGAACATCTCCCAAGATTGTCTCGAGCAGGTTGAAAGCGATCCAACTCTTCTCGATCGAGTTATTACTGGTGATGAAAGTTGGCTCTTTCAACATAACCCCGAAACTAAATGATAAAGTGGCGACAACAGCATTAATGGCTATCCCCTGGAGCGCCAAGACCAAAGAAGGTGAGAATGAGCAAGTCCAAAGTGAAAACCATGTTCATTTGCTTCTTCGACACACAGGAGTGGTTCATAAAGAGTTTGTATCATCTGGGTAAAACGTAAATCAAGTATTTTACCGCAATGTGCTCGAAAAATTACAAAAACGGGCGCTCAAAGTGCGTCCAGAGATCGCGAAGACTTGGGTTGTGCATCACGAGAATGCTCCCTCTCACAGTGCGTTCAGTGTCTCTCAGTTTTTGGCGTCTAAAGGCATCGCAACATTATCACAACCACCCTATTCACCGGACATGTTACCCTGCGATTTTTTCCTATTGCCCCATTTTAAAAAATTTATCGAAGGTCGACATTTTGACTCCGTTGAAGAGACCCAAGAATCTGTGACGAGGGTACTTGCAGAGGTCCCACAAGACGTGTTCCAGAATTGTTACAAAAACTGTAAAACTCGCTGGAATAAGTATATAGATGCAGGAGAGGACCACTTTGGAGGATATCGCAGCGATGTACCTTAATTTTTAAATATATTCAATTTTTTAATTTGGTCGCATTACTTAATTCTCTGACCTTGTACATGTTAGTAGTAGTTGTAATATGTAATTTTAAATCACTTTTAAAAGTAATATGTGTAAGTAATATTAATTCATGTTATACAGAATTTTAAGAAATTAATTTTTAAACATTATATTTGTTCATCATAAGTTACTTTGCAAAAAATTTTGAAAAATGATGCATAGAAAATATGAATATTGTAGAAGTGGAATTACTAAATGCAGTGTCAATAGTACTATTGGATAATTACATAACAGTAAAATACGAGGTTCTTTAATCCATACAAATTTTCATTTTTTTAACTTAATTTTTTATACGGAATAATGTTTTTCCAAATATGCAAATACAAAAATAATAGTGTTTTTGATCGGGCTGTAGTTGAAGTATTAGATACATTTCTTTTTTCATTCCCCAGCAAAATCCATGGACCTAATTTATTATCTTACGCGCTTTATTATTAAGTTCGTTTAAGAATACGCCAAATCACATTTCAAGAGAACCAAAAAGCCAGAAAAGGGGCACAAATTAAAAGAAAGCAGGCTAAACTACAAAAAAGGTAATGTTTGATTGTATATATTAATTATATGTTTATATATATATAAACATATATGCGCGTGTGTGTTTGTATGTATGTGATTATTAATCATTTTTTAATAAACTATATTCGATTTGAATTGATTCTATTATTATATCTTATAAAAATTGTGCCCTATATTATTCATTGAACATTACAATAATTATTTAATGTATTTATCATAGATTAAAATATCGATAATTTGAGCATAGCTCTACATTATGCTTATCTATGTTTTATTAAAACATTTACAAATTATGGATTGATTATTTTGTAAACATTATTAAACGCAAATGTTCATAATGACTGGATATAAATTAGTAAAACTTGCTGTTTCAATAGATAAGTACTAACTAATAAATTACTTGCGTTGCGTTAAGTTACTTTATTTACATTTATTTTTTCGTGCTACTTGAATTAGTATAAGTAATGGCGAACCGTGGTCCGCGTATGTACCGTGTTCAGAACGAAGCGAGCGCTTCAAAGGCGTGCGCACGCAGTACACGAGGATTGCTCATCTCCCCCCTCATTTCTTCTGGAAACCATGCTAGAAACCTTATAGTGTGTCGCCACCTTGTAGCCAATTCGAACGTGAAGTCCTGACATGTAATTGCTCCCTAGTTGAAATGTTGACCATGAACATACGAACGCACACGATGGCAATTGGCACGTCGGCGCACGTTTTGTTGGTAAATTGAGTGAGATGTTTTTATTGCAGTCAGTGGCGACTGTGCACTTTCAGAAATTGAATTTCATACATTTAAGTTTCTTTTAAGTAATTATTTAATAAGTGTATTCATAAGATATAAAATTTTAGTTAAAGGTATAACAGTAATAGAAATTAAGAAGAAATATTTTCATATATATATATATTGTACAAAATAGGTTATGTTACGACATGGAAATATTAGAATTATTTCACTGTGAATCTAACAATAGTTCATTTGAAAAAGTTTTGTCCTATCAAAATTTTATAAACAGTTATAATGATGAGGTATTTATGCAGTGTTATCTTATTTATATACTTTCATATGTAAATAGTCTAGTCTAGTCATAGAAGAAACTTTAATTTAATTCTTTGTAGAGTACTTCAATGGAAAAATTTGTTGTATCTGAAATAAATAAAAAAATTGAGAAGGATACAAGCCAATATCAATATCAAAGTTTGAATTTATTATTAAAGTTTGCATTACGAATCTCAAAAGAAAATTTCATAAAATATTTTTCTCATTGGAATTCCAAAGTTTTACAAATACTAACAAATGTTCATAAGAATTCTCAACATTTAACGTTAGTATGTAGAACTATTGGTGTTTTATTTATTGGCTGCAAACAAACACCAGAACTTGATAAACAAGCTTCTTTATTTAATATCAAACATGTAATGGGAATTATTTTTGACCTATATGGTCAAACAAAAAATATAGCACTTTTAAATTTAATTAGAGTGCTATTATACTATTATCCTGAGTCATGTGCAAGGTTTCAGGTAAATTATAAAACTTATTCACTGATTCTTTCAAATAACTAAACTTTTAAAATTACAAATAATTCATAGATATCATTTAAAATCAGATATAGTTTTAAGATCTTCTGAGTATAAAAGTAAAATAATTTTTCTTATTAAAAGAAGACCAAAAGAAACAGTTTATTATTAACCCATTGTTACATAAGTTATAATGTTTAAAATGTTTATAGTTTTGATATTTGAATTAAAATGTTTATAGTTTTGATATTTTGCCAGCTTGATGATAAATAATTTTGGTTAATATCACTAAATTTAATTATAAATTTCATATATAACATTCTATAATTTATGTCAATTGTAAAATGCCATGGTAATATTATATTCAGCAGTTACTTAACATTCCAATGCCTACTAAAATTTTATATATCATTAGAAATAAATTAAATATGATGAATACAATATTTTATTTTTTAAATATTTTCAGTGTGTATTTTTTTTTTTTACAAAAGTATATACTACTTTTATTTACAAAACAAAGTTTCAATGAAACAAGTTTAAAGTTTAAATATCAAGTTCAAGTATCAAATTTTTAAGATTTCATATTATATTTTTGAAAAAATTATTGACAGAATTTAGGTTTCCAAAGCAAGGCATATAAAAAACCAATATATTGTAGCTTATAATTTATAATAATATTATTGAAAATAAGCTCCATTTTTTATATTGTCAATTTATTAATATTACATGAATCGTTTTTCGAAATGCATAAATAAGTTTCGATAACTTTCAGTTTTCATTATGTAATTTATATCAATTGTATAATTAAAAAAAAATTTCTGATTAAATTAAATTAAATTATTATTATATTAAATTAAATTATGATTAAAAAAAAATTTTCATGGTAAGACATTTATATTTGTGGAGGCCCCTATATATGCATCCTGTTTATAAATTTGATACTGCTTTGATAATTAACATACTGTTATATTCACCAATATCAAAAAATATCAACCTTTCGATGTCTAATGGGATTTTTTTTATATTTATAATAGGCTTTATTAAGGAAAAGTGTAATACATTAATTTTTTAATTTTGCTCCATGACCATAAATACGATTCTAATTTTATATTAAGATTTTAAAATGTACTGATATATTATTATCCATTGGTATAATTACCCTATATGTTTGTAAAATATTTCGCTATAATACTATAAATTTCAAACAATATTTTTTTATAAAGTCTAATTAATTTTCCTGAATTTCATGCATAAGAGTTTATGTTTAACTGCAATTAAAAATGTTAAAAAAATTTATACTTAAATAACGATTTTTTTGTAATAAACTTTTAACCCATCGGCACACGCAACAATATTTAAATTGTAAATGTTCTATGCGAGAATCACGATTGAACGTAAGGCGAAGGGATATAAATTTCGACGAAAATTTAAAATGCTTGAAACATCCGAAAGCTTTACATTCTTCTTTTTGTCAAATTTTTCCTACCCCAGGACTCTACCCAATGCAAAGCAGACCAGTGCCAAGAAACCTGATTATCTTATAGTCACATTTGTTGCTCATCATAATGGATACACCCTGCATTACAGCTTTGCACCTGTATACCTGACCTCTCTGTCACGTTGACTCCACGACGCTAGCTACTAGTTACTATTGCGGTGCCTATATATATACTAGCATCCCCCGTCCCTGCTTCGCCCGAGATAATAATTTAACCGATTTCTTAAACAATTCAATAATATCAAAGTAAAAAGTATTCTATATATACAAATCTATATCTCTATAAATAATTGACCATAATTTACCTATCGTCGCTTCTGTACAAAAAGCTGCTTCAATGTAGCGTCCACTTCAAAAAGTTGATATTCTGCCGACCATTTGATACAGTATATATATATATGCCATATTTAATATATATGCATATTAAATATGGCTTCGATGGAGAAAATTGTACTTTCGAGTTTAAGCGCTAGAAAAAGATGTCCAAGTGTCTCGAGACGACGTTTTCGGAGAGTGTCATGTTCGGACTATAAGAAATGTCTCGGGACGACTGCTATAGAGAGTTTTGTATTGGGAGGTAGAATACAATGTCCAGATATCCCGGGACGACTCTTACTGGGAGTTTTTGAATGATAGAATACGAATTTCTTCATAGAAGTCATACTGACATACCTGGTCATTGTTTCTCACCAACTATACACGACACTCTCCGTAGAAGTCATTCCAAATCATTTGGAAATCGCATTCTATCACACGAACACGAAACTCCTCGTAGAAGTTGTCCCGACATACCTGAACATCGTTTTCTACCAACTAAACAAGATAGTCCCAGAAGAAGTCGTCCCGAAAAAGCTAGCATTGCTTCCTAACGACTAAACATAATACTCCCCGTATTCTATCATCGCATTTTATCATCCGAACACACAACTGCCTATAGAAATCGTCTTAAGGTAACAGGATATCGTAATTATCCGACCGTACATGCCAATACAATATTTCTCAGTAGAAACCGTATTTAAAATGTGTTTATATAATATGTACAATATAATATACATACAATATATATCTGCATATTTCGTATCTTTCCGTTTTTTCAATTAAATACCGTGAATATTTTCGTAGTGATGCCAACTGAAATTCAAGCAAAATGTTGGTATGCGAATAGCATATTTTTTAAGCAGACGATGGATATTGTTTTTTTATGGAGAAGTGACGATATTATATATATCATACTTCATATCATATCATATCATATCATATCATATCATATCATATCATATAATATCATATCATATTATATTATATCATATCATACTAATTTATAAAGACAAAGCGTGTTTTTGTTTGTACACGGTAACCGAAAAAATTACTAAACAGTTTGTTCTGAAATTTGCCATATAGATTCTATATTATCTTGAGAAGGACATAGGCTATGTTTTTTATTGAAAATCGTTTTACTTTCATCAATAAATTAAGTTAATGGTGTTAACAATCAGTTCGACCACGGACCACTAGGTGGCGTCTTGAAACACCAACATCAACTCAAAGTAGTCCCCTTAAAGTATTAATACTAGGCCAGCTCAAACGAATGTTCATATCCAACTTTGAGATTCGTATCCTAAAGAAGGTGTGACGTTAACCGGTATTACCTTTTTTGTTCTTCAGGTCAATCTAACACTACACTCACACCTTATGGATATCTTTTGATTTTTGTAAATTTTATTTTCTCTTACGTGAGAAAATCTGTCTCCCCCCCCCTCTCTCTCTCTCTCTCTCTCTCTGTCTCTCTCTCTCTCTCTCTCTCTGTGTGTCTTTCTTTCTCCTTCTCTTATAAAATGGTTCTGTATGCCAAATCATACTGAATATAGTTTGTGACGACAAATTTTGTTTTTATTTTTATACATTATATTAATTTCAGAATTGTGACAGAGACTACGTTTTTTTTTAGTTTGAACAAAAGAAATGATGGCAAAATAGGGTTCTTTATCAACAACCTCGAAACTATGTATATATAAATAAAATATATCGTCACTTCTGCATGAAAAGACAATATCCATCGTCTGCTTAAAAAATATGCTATTCGGATACCAACATTTTGCTTGAATTTCAGTTGGCATCACTACGAAAATATTCACGGTATTTTATTGAAAAAACGAAAATATACGCAATATAGAATATATATTGTATGTATATTATATTGTACATATTATATATACACATTTTAAATACGGTTTCCACTTATAAATATTGTATTGGCTTGTACGGGCGGTTGATTACGATATTCCGTTGTTTCAAGACGATTTATATAGCCAGTTGTGTATTCGGATGATAGAATGCGATGTCCAGGCCTCTTTGAGCGATTTGTATGGGGAATATTCTATTTAGTTGATAGAGAACGATATTCAGGTATGAGGAAATCAACTTCTATGGGAGGATTCGATTTGAGACGGTAAAATACTATATCTAGGTCTTTTCGAACGACTTCTACGGGGAGTATTGTGTTTAGTCATTAGGAAGCGATGCTAGCTTTATCGGGAAGACTTCTACTGGGACTATCGTGTTTGGTTGGTAGGAAATGATGTGTAAGTATGTCGGAACAACTTCTACGGGGAGTTTCGTGTTCAGATGACAGAATGCGATTTCGAGATGATTTGGAACGACTTCTACGGGGAGTGTCGTGTATCGTTGGTGGAAAACAATGTCCAGGTATGTCAATACGACTTGTATGAAGAGATTAGTATTCTATCATTCGAACACGCACACTATCAGTAAGAGTCGTCCCGGGATAAATGAACATTGTATTCTACCTCCCCAACATAACTCTCTATAGCAGTCGTCCCGAGACATTTCTTATAGTCCGAAATAGTTTCGATAATAGTTGAAATAATTTTTTTGCTATAAAAAAGCATGAATAACAGATTATATTTGTTTATTACTGTTAATTCTTTCATGCAATATAATTAAAATATGAGCGTTCAGAATGCACTTTTTCTAACTTTAGTGCTCATTACAGGTTACGAGTATTGGCTATATAATTTGCTTATAAAAAATAGAGATGGGCCAAATGTGAAAAGTAAGGGCCTGGTGTCCAAACAGTGTTAGAAAAAGTAAAATTTTCTGTCTCAAACTAAAATGGTACCGGGGAGACCCAGTTAAGGCATGGATCTAAAGCCATGATCCCCTGGATAACCACGCAGCTCAACCAACAACCAGATCCTCAGCTCCTTCCTCCTCAACTACCACTATTCTTACCATTTGAGTTAGAGAGGGATAGTCGTACTTTTTCCTGCGAAGTAATGACGTTGGCACGTTGTCTTGAATACTTGGCCTACTTCTATACATCTAGCCCCCTCCCCTTTTAGGCCCTCTTCTTCAAATATAACAGTAGATCTATAATAGAAAACTTGCACTATCACAGTATATCTACGAGGTCAAAATGTCAACCTTTGACCTTTGGAATAGGAAAAAGTCGCAATATGACATGTCCGGTGAATAGGGCAGTTGTGATCACGTTGCGATGCCTTGAGATGTCAAAAACTGAGAGACACTGAACGCACTGTGAGAGGGAGCATTTTCGTAATGCAAAACCCAAGTCTTCGCGATCTCTGGACGCATTCTAAGCACCCTTTTTCGTAATTTTTCGAGCACATTCCAATAGAATACTTAATTTACAGTTTATCCAGATGGTACAAACTCTTTGTGAATCATCCTTTTGCAGTGGAAGAAGCAAATGAATATGGTTGTCACTTTGGACTTGCTCATGTTCGTCTTCTTTGGCCTTGGCGCTCCAGAGGACAGCCACTGTTGCTGTCGTCGCCACTTTGCCTTCCGCTCCGCATCTCGTATTTCACGCTCTCATGGCCTTTTTTAAAATTGGCATATCACCGAAGCACCTGACTACGACTCAAGTCATATAACTACTATCACATTAAGCACTTTTTCATAAGCTTCACCGTTGCACGCGCACCGTTGCTCGAAATTTCTCTGTTCCATTTTCGTAACATGCACTACTCGCGCGTTGTTGCAAAACGTTAAACAGTTGACGAAAAAATGATCTTACAAGAGTCGTCAAGATCTTAATCGAGAGAGTAGTGATCTACTATTACGGTGGCGGAGTTACAGGTTCGCAGTGTTACCACAGGTCGAGAAAGAAAATCGGTCGTATTACTTAATTGTCTGACCTCGTGTTTATATATATATAATCCTTCCCTAACCCAAATCTGTTCCCACTCTTTATATAACATTATAGCTACGTTACAAGAATGAATAAAAAGAGTAGTACGCAGCAGAAGATTATAAGATTTGATGTTTTGGAAGTTAATACTTCTTGCGGCACGCTTGGAAGGGAGTCTTGAAATTTTGCGGATTAACTATCTGAGAACATCACGAAAGTAGAGGATGAAAATACCACAAGTGACATTCATGATACAGAAGTAACTTTCACGCTTTCGTCATGTCTCTTTCTTACTCACCCTCTTTACTCTTCGTAGGTATACATTAAGACCGGTATAGATTATTGCACAAAATAACTAGGTCTAGCACTAAATATAACGACAAACAGAAATACTATATAAGAAAAAACCAAATCAGTCTTATTAACTTAACATATAGTTATAATCGTAACAAAACGTAAAATAGTAGCTTTAATTTAGCTATAAAAATGTGTAAATAAAATCTAATTCTGTAATGACTGTAATAACTATCTTGAACTTGTAAAGATCTTTGTTAATCTTTGTGCTTACACCAGTGAATGCACGTGCATACTTTTGTAGATATTATAGTATTGAAATAATGTGTCCTGGGATCTATGTGTAACCAAAGTTGCTGCCAGGAGTAACATGTGTATAATGTCCAGGACCATTTACGTACCGCACACAAGATTTTTGCAGCATTTGAAGCCTGTTTCTAATCGTAAGGGAGACATCAACAACCACTGAGCAGTAGTTTAAATATTAGGGGGCAAACTTAGTTTCTGATCTTTCTGATCTGAAAAAGGACATTTATGATGGAAAACGCATACACGTTAGCTTAATCAAAATATTTTCCGTCATTTTCTACTACTTTTTCCCATCTTTCTGGCACTAGGGCGATACCGTGGCGAAAGAACGATGGCGGTTTCGAGGCGATCTAATCATCCATAAATTCTCTTACTTCTTGAACATGTCGGAAATGTGTATCGACGAGGTCGTGCTGTATCAATCTGAATAGGTGGTAATCAAAAGGTGCTATGTCTGGCCAGTACGCTGGGTGCGACAACACTTCCCGTTTAAGCTCCAACAGGGTGTTTTTGACGGCTTTCATAATAACAACCAAGCGTTGACATACAACAGAATGACTTTGCTCGCGATTTCTGATCTATGTTCGATAAATTTCTGTTGCAAATCATTACGTTGGCGTTTGTATACTTTGACAGTGATGGTTTCATTTGGTTTTAGCAGCTCTTAGTACAGCATATCCTATTGGTTCCACCAAATGCACAACAATACCTTTTGGTCGTAGATGTTTTGTTTTGGTGTCGATGTGGACGGTTGGCCTGGGTTCACCCATGACTTTTTACGCTTAGGATTGTCATAGTAGATCCACTTTTCATCACGAGTCACAATACGCCACAGAAAACTCTTCGTTTTTTTCCTGGCAAGCAAAGATAGTACGATGTTGTATCGATTCATAATGGTACTTTCGGTCAAATCGTATGGCATCCACTTCCCTTCTTATGAATCTTTCCCATCGCATGTAAATGTTTCCCAACTGCTTTGTGACTGACTCCTAACTTATTAGCGAGTTCTTTCCACGTTTGAGCTGAGTTTGCGTCTAATAATGCTTGCAACTCACTATCCTCAAACTTTTTCGGTTGTCCGGAACGTTGTTTGTCATTAACATCAGTATCACCACTTCTAAACCTTTGAAATCACTCTTGACATGTTGTACGCGATGAAGCTTGTTCGCCATAACATTCTTGAAGCAATCAATAAGTTTCTGCTACACTTTTTTCCAAATAAAATTAGTGCAAAAGGACATGCTGAAAAAAAGATTTATCACGATTCATTTTTCACTGATCAAAAACATTATAATGTTTATACAAATGATGGCGCTTGTTAACTGAATTTTATTGGTAAATGCCAAAACTAAAAAATAAATACTAGATCCGAGACGACTTATCGTATTACTTATATCGCTATCTAAACGCTAAGGTCGGAAAGTAAGTTTACTTCCTAATAGAGAAAGAGCAATGTTTTCTAAACCTTTTTTTGTAAATTGTCGTTGGTAAAGCTCATAATGAGTTCTATTAAACTATGTAGTAACCTCATCTACAGTGAATTTCTACGAAAAAGTGGAATCTAAGACCACACCGATACCGACAAAGATACTGAGATCCTTTGACGAAGACAATAGTTCGAGCACCTTATTAAATTTCAGTTAAATTTTGTGGTGTATAAACATGGCGTCTTTGGTTTTTTCAATATTCATTTTTAATGAAGTAAAAGTTGCCCAATCTGCGACTGCTAAGCGCGTCGTAGAAGTATAATTAATCTCTCTCATAGTCTACTTAGACTCAGATAACTGACAATCTTCCATTTCATTACATGCTCACAAGATGTTTATTTGAAACATCCAGATGCATACCATTTTGTTTATCTTCTGTATTTCAGAATCCTAAATTTCATAGCTCACTCCAGCTGGAGTTATGCTATAAAGTCGCTACAATCGGTTTTGATAAAATTTTGCTCTAGTAACATCATTGAGTTCTCTACTACATATTCTAAGTTCTAGGAATTGTACTAGTACTGCAGAATCTCTATATAAATGTTAGGTCCGTGCAAAGATTTGATGTAGCTCAGTTAATCCCATATTAATTCACGTTTGTCTGCCTCTGTTAGCTTGAACCGATTTTAAAGGAGTATGAAAAGGAACAAAACTGCGGTTGAACCTTTTCATATTATCTTTTATTAATATAGCGAAGACACGATTTTTATACCTTAGACAAAGTGAGAGTCAAAATGCCCTATTTACGGGACGAGCAATCATTTATATAATGAAGTTCCTTTTTATGCGTAGAATTTCTAAGAAAGATATAAGGTTTTATAAGGTGCACACACAACCTCCAATCTTTATAATTGCACAATGCAACATAAGGCCCACTGTTGACAGTGAATGTATGTTAAAATTCAGAATTTTCAAATTATTTCGTATTAAAAAATCACGGTCTCGGACGTATTCGAGCACGTAAGTAATGATTTCTAGTCTACAAGCGAGCCTGTATCGTACACTAAGTGGTTATTCTATAGAATCTAGAGATGCATGACTATAATTTTTCTATATAATATCAAAATATTTAATAAATTAATAATATAACATTTTATTTTATATAATGTGGAATCAATTTACTTATATATAATACATAAATATCTTTTCTATCATCTGGAAATCATATTTGGGGTAGCGTGAGAATCTTTGCACGTGTTTACAAGGCTTACTTAGGTTAAAATATGTTTATTTCATACTTTTCGCATAAGGAGTGCATTCTTTGAGGTGGAAATGAGCAGGCAGGATTAAGAAATAAGAAAAACTAATTTCGCGGAATAATAAAAGAACCACTGGATTTGGCGTAAAAACTCCTTCGGAATAAGGGGTGAAGCTGAATCAAGCTCTCAAAATTATATTTAATTACTGCACAAACAGTAATCAAATAAGAACTACATTAAATACAAAATCATAAAAACCATCTTATAGATAAATAGACTTATTTTAGGACAATAAAAGTATAATAATTTTACTAAAACGCAGATAAAACTTACACTCTCACACGCTTTACCAAACGAGTTAACAAACGAAGGTACAAACAACAAACATGCTGTGGCAATAACGCATAAGCGCGCACTATTCAATCGATCCACGTGAAATTACATAATATTCTAGAATTTCGAACACATACAAAATCTGATACTGAAAAACAAATCGACAAAAATGATTAGAACTAGAACGATCTATATGCCTTGACTGAACGAGCTAAACTAACTAGAATTGTGTGTAAAAGGTCCGAAAATTACACTACCTTGAAAATTTTGTAATATAACTCGTTCGCTCCCTCTCCACGGTCGCTGCTTCACTCCCGGTGTCTTATTATGTTGAGTGACGTAGGCAAAAATCATAAAATAATAAACTCGAATGTAGCACCAAAAAGAAGAAAATAAAATAATATAATTCATCCGATCGAGATCGAGCGTGCTTTTCTACATTTTACCACAAACTTTTTTCTCATGTGAGTAAACTATGCAAATAGAATTAAACCCATTAAATCCACTCAAACCTATTCTAATTCATTATTTTTACAATTACCATAAAAAATGATTTTTTTTTCTGAAATATATCACGATTATAGGCCATTATAACGTCAATAATGCTATGCTTACTTTTAAAAGATGTCGTAATATTATGTTTATTATTTATCTTGTCAATGGCATGCACAAAGATTACAATCATCCAGGTGCGGTGGGCATAATGTGCGTCTTCTTGTGTTAAAAATTTACATAGAAATTTGGCATTATTATCGTCAATTAAAAGATTGTTGTTCAGGCTATCCATTATAACCTTGCGATTAGAATCAATAGTTAAAATTTTTAAAAATGTCATAGAAATCAGAATCAGGCAGTCATTTTAAGAGGTCGATTGATAACTGCAACGAATATGGCTGTGGGTTATCTATCTGTACGTAATAAAATAGAAATCCAGGAAATTTTGTGTGCCTTTTATCGTTGTCTTCAAGTGTGCTCAGGCCAGCCCTGTAATGTAAGGTAAATCCATTCGCCAGTCACATTACAATCCTGACATACAACATTATAGACGTTGATATAAATAACAAATTCAGAGACAACTTGGCTCAGCTAAATCTCACAGATGCAGAAGATGTCACAGTCGGAATCACCATTTAGAAATTTAAATATTTCCTTAATGCGGTTTTGCAGAGTTCATATGAAGAAAACCTAATTGCAAGCCTCTCCTCCTGTCGGATTTGACAACTGACTGTTAAGGTGATTGTTTTTTTCATTGAGGTTATATTTGATGTAGATGACTAAACTAGTTTTTATTTTTGTAAATTCTATTTCTCAGGATTGGGGTACTGTCCGTCGCATTGGTACCATTAATTTCATCCGTTAATCCTATCGGACTGACGCTGACAGAATCGAGTTTCGTCTGTAACATAGTTGCAATTAGCGAATAATTTAAAATTATTATCTAAATATTTTTATTTTAGCAAATGTAAGAAGTCTTATTGCCATCCTTACTGGGAATTTGAAGATGTACGGGTAACAGGTTTCGGTCTCTCTCCTACTATGCTATGGAGTGATAAGGAGTTCGGTGACGGCTAGACGGCGTTTGATCGAATTATTGTATTAGTCATGCACCGCTCATTATTCTTGGAGAGGGAGTTTAATCGCTAAGAATTCCTATATTTGCTTTTAACACCGTATAGATCGCGCGCAAAATCTTTTGTCTTTCCTGCGCATTTCGTATGACACGCTTATTTACAAACTAAAGAATTGCACCGCTATAATAATTTACACGTGCTTGGTTTAGAAACACGTCGTACACCTCCGTCGTTGATTAGCACCGCTATTTGGAAGCATAAATAGAGCGACGTTAAATAACATAAAAAAATCTGTAATTACTATCCAACATTGAATATAACAAGTAAACATACCTTATTATTAATTGCATCTACAGTTTGGTCATTATCATACTTTTACATACTAATCTTAGTTTATTTATACAGTCTGATAATGTGGATCCTAATAGAGACGGGTTATTACTATTTGATACATGCAGCTAAAATAACAATTTCTGCGGTGACTTTCAATTAGAAGAGTACAAGTAGCTGAAAAACAAAGGCCCGAGGAACATTAACGGCCGAAAAAATGATTTTAAGTGAGAGCACGAGGCATATGATGGCACTATTTCTAGAGTTAATGTTTGGTAACTCGGTGATCCCACTGATACTAGGACCGCTGGAAAAATTTATCGTATGCTTTGTTTACAAGCACATCGTAGAATTCCGTCGCTGATTATCGCCAGTATTTAGGAGCATAAATAGAGACATTAAATAACATTAAACAGAGTGAAATTACATGTGTACCAAAGGATTGTGTAACAAGGTACATATACCCGCGCGGAAAGAAAGATGGTGAAGGGAGAGAGAGAGAGAGTAGTCTTAAGGTGTTAAGAAGCTGCACTCTTAATACTTAATACTTAATACTATGTTTGATACTATTATAGCACCCTTATATACCTATATATCATATCATATCATATCATATATCATACTTCATATCATACTAATTTATAAAGACAAAGCGTATTTTTATTTGTACAAGATAACCAAAAAAACTACTGAACCGATTGTTCTGAAATTTCACATATAGATTCTATAGAAACTTGGGAAGGACATAGACTATGTTTTTTTTATTGCAAATCATTTTTCTTTCATCAATAAATGAAGTTAACTGTTTTAACAGTCAGCTTCACCAGCGACCACTAGGTGGCGCCTTGAATCACGAACATCAACTCAAAGTAGTCCGCTTAAAGCATTAACACCAGGCCAGCTCAAATTAACGATCATATTCAACTTTGGGATCGAATCTTAAAGAAGGTGTGACGTGAGTCGGTATTCCTTTTTTGTTCTTTAGGTTTATCTGACACTACTCTCACAACTAATGATTATCTTGATTTTTGTAAATTTTATTTTCTCTTACGTGGAAAAATCTCACTTCTCTCTCTCTCTCTCTCTCTCTCTCTCTTTCTCTCTCTCTCTCTCTTTCTTTGTTTTCTCTTATAAAATGGATTTGTATGTCAAATTATACTAAACATAATTTGTGACGACAAATTATATTTTTGTTATTATACGTTATATTAATTTGTGAATTGACAATAGATTATGTCTTTTTCGTTTGAACAAAAGAAATTATTGAAAAATAGGGTTTTTTACCAACACTTCGAAACTGCGTGCGCGCGCGCGCGCGTGTGTGTAATATATATATATATATATATATATATATATATATATATATATATTTATATAATACATTGTTACTTCTGCATAAATAAAAATGCAAGATCCAGCGTCCGCTTAAAAAATACGCTATTCGCATACCAACATTTTGCGGTTGAACACGATATCCCGTTGCCTCAGAACGATTTCTACTGGGAGTTTTGTGTTCGGATCATAGAATGCGATGTCCAGGTATCCCTGGATGATTTCTACGAGGAGTATTGTATTTAGTTGATAGAAAACGACGTCCAGATATGTGGGAACGGATTCTACGGTTAATTTCGTGTTAAGACGGTAGAAGACGATGTCCAGGTATGGCGAAACGACTTCCACGGGGAGTTTCGTGTTCGGACGATAGAAGATGATATCCAGGTATGACGGGACGACTTGTATGAGGAGATTTATGTTGGGACGTTAGAATATGATGTCCAGATGTTTTGGAACAACTTCTACGGGGAACGTCTAAGAGACTTCGTATTCTACCTCCCCAACAAAAAACTCTCTATACCAATCGTCTCAAGATATGCCCTTTAGTCCGAACATGATACCAGAGATAATAAGGAGAGATTGACGATGCCATATACGAAAGGCTCGACGATTTTCGAACGCCGGGAATGTGCACTCTCAATAGGCCCAACTGCTACACTAACGGGCCAACGCAACGTCACAGCTACGTCAGCATAAATTAGTGTGCGCATTTGCCCACCTCACGAGCTGTGACGTAGGCAATAAATATATATACATATAGCTGTACGCTTCTGTTCAATGCAATGTTGCTGTTTTCTTTTGAATCATACAGAGGCTAAGCCAAAACATAAAAATGTACATCATGCTCGTATTTTTTGAAAATATATTTAAGCTCGTGTCATTACTTACAATTATGTAAAATACTTATATATATTTTTATTGGTAATGCATATTGTAGAAAATACCAAACTTCAAATTCTATCCTATTGTAAAACGTTATACAATGTAAATCTTATATCTGGTAATTATAATTTAAAAAACGTATAACTGTTAAAAATTAAAAAGTTAAATTTTTGGTTTATATTATTATTTATATTTTAATAATTGAAACAATTAATGAATTTTCTCTTTCTGTTCCTAAAATATTATATAAGCATAATATATTAAAAATAAATTTTTTAAACTAATTATGGAATATCTATTTTAGCACAAAATCATAAGACTCCATTTGAAGTCCTAAACAATGAAGGCGGAGTATCAACGTAAAAATATGCTTATAATATAAAGTTCTTGTATACAGAGATGGGCTGATTGATTCTTTCTATTTAAATAAAATGAAGAGTTTTGTTAATGCTTATAGATAGAAGTGACATTATCATATATATTAACTTTGCAAAAATGTCATATATTTCTATATCTATATAATAGCAGTATAGAAATCATATAAAAAAGTGTTAAGCATCATATTGTAGAAATATTTTTCATATAAGTGTATCACAAAAATCATTGAAATATGACAGAATGGAAGTTATGAGACAATTGTATTATGACCTGAGAAAAAATATAAAGTAGCATGCTGGGTTTTTCGATTTAGATAGTTCATCAGAATGAACCGTAACGGTTCGAAACATCTAACACCAAAGTGATTCTAAATTTAAGATGGTGGGGGCAGTCAGGTTGTCCTTTACTAGCATAGATAATTACTTTTTTATTTTTATTTTATTTTATTGATTAATTTATTTTTACTTTATTATTAATTTTATTTTATTTTTAATTTTTAATATAATTTATTGTAGTAATAAATTTTACTTCAGATTTTACGGGGATGAATAAAAACAAGGACAGTCTGACTGTCATTATTTTCGTTAATATATTATATTAGAAAGACTGTAAGACCGATAAAAATATTTATTAATTTGTACATAATAATTTTTTTAAGTCATAATAACTGGGTGATAATAATTTTTTTCATCGACTTTTTTTCGAACAATATCCTTTGTAGAGCGATAATGCATAAAAAAAGATATATTTTAATATGATAACAATTTAAAAAATAATTAAAGCATAGATATATCTCCAAAATTTTAATTCCCAACTCATTCGAAGATATTCTATATATATATATATATATATACTAATATATAATACTGTCCACGGCCTAAAGTAGTATTATCAGGATAGTCACGCGTATAATTTAATTATAAAAGTCCATGCGGGGTTTAGCATATATTGCTTGACAGTTAATTAAAGAAGAGGGCCTATTAGATTAATGGCCAAAGTTTTTCATAGTTGTTTGCCTATTGCTGCATGTTATGTACCAACGGATACTGCTGCTACTTTAGGCATTATTCCAGATTAATAATAATCTTGAGTTTTACGTAGCGCTGTCTTACACACAAATGTCCTGCTGTCGGTTGTCAGCTGGTCTTTGAAGATTTCTATTCATTTTTTGTTATACAGATTTACGACTAGTAGTTCTAGTGGATATCATGAAAATCTAATGTATGTAAAATATGTCTATATAATTATTAGTTTTTGAATCAATTATCTGGAAAATTTTGAGGATCATTCTGCGTATTTTTTAAGTATTTTTTTACGAATCAGCTATTTTGATCTCATTGGTATTGATCACTTATATTGGGTGGTGAAATAGGGTATCTGAAATCGTTTTCTGGACGGTACTGATTCAAAAATCATATTTGATTAATTTCAAGGCACAAATGCCTACAAAACTATTATATATATCATGACTCGATCAGTGCTCTCATATGCTTGGGTAAGCCCTGGTCAAAATTCTATTTACTGGCACCGATCTATAGAATAATAGACTGAAAATCTGTACAATACAGTAATGGCGCATTTGTAAAAAGCTTTTTTATTTGATACAATATATTTTGATGGTTTTGACTCTACTTTCACTATTTTTTTAAAAACCCGTTGTTTTTAAATGCATGGATTTAAAGATGCAATAATATCTAAAATTTCTTTTAGAAATCATAGAGATCATAAACTTAGTTCCATGAAACGCTGGATTTCTTTGACATTTCTTAGAGGTGATAATTTGACTACGGCAGCCACCTAATCAGCTCGAATGTGAAAAATTGCGATTTTCGAAATTCGATTTTTAATTATTCTTCAACTTCATTTTATTTCTGTAAATGTTCGTTCAAAGTAGATGAGACTAAGTTAAGATCATTCGTCTACATAGACGCACACGTAAGGTGCCATTTCTGGTGCTATTTCTCGGTTTACAAGTAGCTGAAAAGTATCTTGTGTAAAGTACAATCCGAATGGCATTGCATTAAATTTGTAAAGCCACGCGACAGTAAAAGCAGTAATCAGGCAGCTTTGAGGAGTATGTGATATTTTGATAATATCCATTTTTAAGTCTAACTTGTATAAGTATGTCGCCCCTTGTAATTCATCTAGGGTAATATACGCGAATTCAATAATTTTAATTAGGAAATTTGCAAATTAATTTGTTATTTACTTGTTAGTATATTTAAATATAATATAATTTTTATAGCACATTGGATTCTAACTTAACTCGCTATCCATTTCTTTTCATATTCATAAATGTCCCTGATGAAATTTTTTTACTCGGATTATCGCCTTTATGAAAATGGTAATTGAGAAGATTTTTTTCATATTAATAATCGTAAGCGAAATTTTCAAAAAATAAATCGCTATTCGGGCGCGTGTAACCTTCGTATTCTCCGTGCAATAGCGTACGTGGTATATTTTCAGAATCAGTTCGAAGTTTTTCAGGAAAATAATGAATTACATTAAACATACTTCCCCGGGTTTCCATTGAAGTTAGCTTACCAGCTGCTCCACGTAAGATGAAATAGAATTAGAGATGAATGCAACTGGATGCAGAATTTGCCGTTCATTACCTAAAAGAAAATTTATAAATTTTTTTGAATTAAAAATTATACAATCTACAATTAAAAGAAACCTGCGGAATTATATTTTGTTAGTTATCCTTGACGATACCACATAAAATAAATGCCCGCTCTATTGATTCCCAACTAAACATAATGGAACGATATCTTATATAAGGCATACCCGTGAACACAAGACACACCCGTGAACGTTTCAATCAATATGAAATTGGGCACGTGATTTGCCGTTTGTTACTCCCTACAAGAAGCTTATTTCAAAATTTCAAACAAAATTTCCATCCAAAATTTTAAAACAGACATATTTTTTGTTCTGTATATAAGAATGTTTGTTGCAACCTATTAAATCTTTATTGCTAATTTTCGAAATAAGGTTTTTTTTTTAAATTAATAAATATTTATCTTGGTCTTACAGTCCAATTAAATAAATTAAAATTAATGCATAATAATATTAATATATATTTATATCAATACTAATACATATCAATATATAATTAATTGCAAATTAGAATGACAGCCAGACTATCCTTGTTTAAAATCACCCCCGTAGATTAATCTGAAATAAAAATATATTAACTGACAAAAATTCTTTATTAGTAGAGTGCAATCTGACTGTCCCCACCATCTTTACCCAATTTACGATCAGCTGAGGTTGTCCAACGTTTCGAGTTCGATACGGCTCCTCATCAGGGACTAAACTAAACCTTATATTAATCTTCTAATCTATATATATCCATATCCCCTATCCTAATCCATATTTACTCCTATTGGTAAATGTGATGGGGACAGTCAGATTGCACTTTACTAATAAAGAATTATTTTTGGCTAATATAATTTTATTTCAGATTAGTCTACGGGGGTGATTTTAAACAAGGGCAGTCTGACTGTCATAATTTTCAATTAATTATATATTGATATGTATGAATTGATATAAATATATATTGATATCATTATGTATTAATTTTAATTTATTTAATTGGACTGTAAGATCAATATAAATATTTATTAATTTATCTAAATACAGTCGACATAAGCACAATTTAAGTATTTTAAGTTTTTTTTTATTATTTTATCAAAATTTTTACAAAGCGATGAGAACCGTATTTTAAAATGTTTTTAATAAGCTTTATTTATATTTAGACATCTTTGAACAAAGTCATTTCACTGTGTATTGATGATGAAGAAATTTATTCAGTATCTGGTGCTAAATGTTATGCTTTATTAGTAAGAGCTATTGAACGTTCATTTTCTAATTCATTAAATAATAATTATGTTGGTTTACCTGATAACAGTTCTGCGAGATGCCATATATTCCATCAAATAAATTTAAGCCGTTATTTATGTGCTATTTTGGATGAATTGTTTCAAGATCTTATAATATCATCTGATTTATTTGATGAACTGACACAACCAGCAAGTGATACAATTCTTCAGCTGCCTAAAATACCACGTCTCAATATTTCTGTATATTATTCAGCTTTAGAAAAAAGATTTAATAATATTAGTGTCTACTTGTGTACATTATTGAAGTAAGCATACATTTTTAAATGCAGAAAAATATTTATTTTTTACAACATAATATATATATATATATATATATAACTATTTTAGATCTGGTTGTGCTACAGGAAAAAAGTTTGTACTGCCTAATATAATATTACAGGTTATACATAAAGGATTAACAATTACACCAGCAAATCTGCATAAAAATAATGATAATAAACAAATTTTACTGCTAATATTACCAAAATTATATATTGCTTTGTTAAATATCTTAAACACATTAATTATAAGGTAATGACTATGAGAATAATTTTAAATTTTTTATTTCTTGTTTAATAATATGATTCATATTTCAAATATTTTATAAAGTTATAATAAATACTTATAGCTTGGGAAAAGAGTTATTGTCGTATGCTGTTACAATTCAACAACTTATTTTGCAAACTTTACATTCTACACAATCTTCTGGCAATTCTTTTATAAATGCTAAAATACTTGCATATAAAAGTTTGTCGATATGGTTAAAGCAACTAGGATCTTTGTCAGGATTTCAAATGTTAGCTGATGACTTTATTATTTGTATACTTAAAGATTTTCCATCATCCAACAAAAGTAACCTTATTTTAACTGTAAAGGTAGGTTGTTCAAGCGCAAAGTAACTGCATTGTTAAATATCAGCAGAATTACTTGAAAAGTTATTTTTAGGTACAAAAGAAATTTAAAAAAACTAATTTAGATGATAAAAAATCTAAGGCGATTTTCAACTATAATGATTACAAGTCTAATTCTCATTTTAATACAAGTAATGATGCTAATACGACTTTACATATACAAATTCTTTTAACTATTCAATCAGTGATCACTAGCACGAATCACCATCTCAAACAATCATTTTATGATGTAAGTATTTATCAAATATTAAGAAGTTATATATTAAAAATACTAATTAAAGATTATATTTTAGAACATCATAAAAGTAATTGTTTCAAGTTTACATGAACAGTACACAATACATGTTTTATCCTCTAATAAAGTAGCTCTTGAATGGAAATTACAGCTTTTAAGAACTTTACGTATTCTACAAATACATACACATAGTTTACAGCTCAGTCCTATTTCACATGCTATACATATATTTGGAGCAGCTATATCTCAGAATAAAAGTTCTGAAATTCTTGAAGAAGCTATTTTGGGCTTAGCTGAACTTTCCCATATAGTTTATCCAACTACACCCGTACTAACAGTTCCTTCGTTAAAGCAATTGAATTCACTTTCCTGTTTAAAATCTTCATCACCTCAAAGAAGCGAAAGTGTATCTTCGCTAGGTAAACGTAACCAAGAAGTTCTTAAAAATAATGAAGAAGTTCCAAGGAAATATGTTAAACATTTTACTTCAACAGAATTCTCTCAAAAAGAATTAACAAATTCAACTGACAGTTTGATAGAACTAAAGACTCATGTAAGCAATATTACATAAAGAAAAGACTGCCATCATTGTTCTATAAATAAATGATTGAAAAAATATATTTGTTATATTATATTTAGAAATATATTTTACTTTAATCTAAGAACTATTGTATATAATTTGTACAAAGATTTCCTTATTGATTAAGCGCATATAGCCTAACTAAAATAAAAAAGAATATAATAAGCCTCAAAACTGCGCCTTATTAAAATATTGAAATTGAGCTTAAGGCAGTATTCTACTTTAGACCCTCGAAAAAAACGTTATTTTTGTGAAATTTTTCTGAGAATGCTATTGAGATATGGATGTAGGATTTGAAATGCTTAATAAATACACTCTTGAAGTATATAAAAATTTTTTTTTTATTTATTTTATTCATTTTTTATACATATAAAGTATGGTCAAAGCCAACACCTCAAAAAGTAGGTAACGTTGTCGTGGTCGTAAAATCTTGCCAACGGATGGTCTGAAACAAAAAAAATCAAATACTTGTATGTTCAGTATGACTCCAAAAACCGATCTAACTAGACTATTTTATGTGCGTGCAAAATCAACAAAGTGACGGCTACAATACGAAAGAAAAAAAAAGGCTTTTTCCCTTCTTTTTTTCAATAAAAATATAGTTAGAATGAAAATTTTAAGTTGCTTGTAGTTAGGACGGTTGATACAAACATATAGAATATGTGCTCAAAATTTCATACGCATCGGTTAAATAGTTTTTTAGTTTTCACGACCACGGTACTTGAAAACGCTGTTTTGAGAAAAACGCGTTTTAAGTTTTTGTAAGTGAAAAATCGTAGAAAAAATTATCTTACGCTCATGCCTGGGCCATATAATATGCCTGTATATGGAAAACAGAACACACTGCCCACTGTGAGAGCATTGAAAACAGTAAAAAAATGAATAAAAGAATAACTACCAGTATTATCAACTTTCACATCAAAACTCGAATCGTTAGACTTTTTCAGTTTTGCTGCTGACGTACTCATGTTACTAGTACCTCCTTCGTCAGTGAATCTGTTTCCGTGAAAAGAATGGTTTTTAGTTCTGAGTTTATTCGGTTACTCCCGTCTCCGCAGCTACACATAATAACTCCGACTACGCACTTAATCTACGCCCGGTCCACGTGCTTGACACACCCCAACCGCGACCCGCGCCCCGACGCGCCCACCGAACCTGGGGGGGATGTACGGGAGAGAGGAAAGGGGGAAAGGAAAAAGAAAAAGGAAAAAGGAAGAACAAAAGAAAACGATGGACGGCCGCCGCTCACCGGGTGCGCGCGATACTCCGTGGGCGTCCACTGGCTCGCCGTCGGTGCAGGCGTTATGCGCCTTCAAGGATGGAGGCGTAGCCGGTGCTGCTGTCTCCTCTTCTCTCGCCAGCTCACGCTACCTGCTGTATAACTCTCTTCTTTTTTTCACTTTTTCACCGAGCTTTCACACCTCTCTCTCTTTCCGAAGCTGCCTCTATACTTCTTCTTCTCTCTGCTTCTCCACCTGACTCTTTTTGCACCTCTCTCTCTCTCTTTCCGACGCTACCTCTATACTTCTTCTTCTCTCTGCTTCTCCACCTGACTCTCTTCGCACCTTTCTGCCTTTCCGACGCTACCTCTAAACTTTCTTCTTCTCCCTGCTTCTCCACTGACTCTACTCGCACTTTTCTGCTTCACGGCCAACTCTCGACTCTCGCTATCTCTCGTCCTCTCTCTCTTCTTCCTTCACAACAATTTACGTGCTCGGTGGTTGAGCGCGGAGACGCGCCCATCTCCCGTTCGCCGGAGAAGAAGGATGGGATAGGGGGTGGGGGGAGTCCGACGGCGGCCTACGACGGCCGACCGCGGTCATGACGTGCCGAATACGGGTTTACAAAAAGAATCGGTTTTTGATAAATTTACAGATCTTAAATTTAAATCATAATCCTATACTTTTAGCTGGTAATTTACAGTGTCTAACGCAATATTTTTTTTTTTTTTTTTTTTTTTTTTTTAGATTAAAAATCAATAGAATCAAAGAAAAAAATTATAAATTATAGTTTGTGCCCTTTATAAACAATGTCTAGAATGTTTTAGACAAAAAAAGATTAATTTTTTCTCGCTTGCACAGGAAAACTATTTAGGGCGTTTATTAATACTAAGTTTTTTAATATTAATGTATGAAATTGTATTGCATTAGGTAAGAAAATAATATAAAATCTAAATTTCATGTTTTATAAAACTGATCGTTATTAAACCTTTAGGGAAAATAATCAATAAGTGCAATTTTTAATAGATTTAATTTGAATATTTCTTTGGATTAAAAAAAAATAACGCAAAACATATGTATGAAGAAAAAAAAATCTCTATAACATCATCTAAATTTTGTTTGATCTTTTAATTAATAAGTACTTCCGTTGAAAATTGCAATTTAAATTTCGAATATTCATTTTAAATTAAACTAATCTTGTTAAGATCTCTTTTTAATCCGTTTGTTAGAATTGAATGTTTAAAATACTTTGACAGTGTTTAAAATTCCAAATCTCCCAAAACAATTCAAAGGATTATACTGGCAGTAAATCCAGTATAATTATAAAACTCAAATTTAACTTAGAAATTTACAATCATATACAGTTATTCTGTATTGGTACAAATTTACTATTTTGCACCAAAACTCACCAAAACCAAAATTTTTTTGTATTTGTTAATTATATCAACATTTTAAAATGTCGACTAGAATTTGATTGCGAACGATAACTCAAATTATGTGATGAAAATAGTTACGTACAAATGTACCCCCTTTTAATTTTTATGTTTGAAAGTTGAGTCATTTCGAGACACAAGACTAAATCAATTCATTTCGTTACAATTTTTGAATAGCTTAACTTATTTCTTTCTTTCTTTTATAACAATGTTTTTTTTTTGATACTATGAAAGAAATAGGAAAAATAATAATAATTATTTCAAGTTCCTACGCACAATAAAAAAAAAAGAATTCTTAAAATTATTATCAAAACACGTAAAAGTGCTCCAAAATTTTGGAGCATACGGAAAAGACAGAGATGCAGAGACCTACAAGTTTGGTATAAAAAGATATTATTCATAGCTGGAAAGCTTTTTTTTTCTTTGTTCTTTTGTTATGCCTGTTTAAAATCAACAACTTATTTTTATGTGTATATCTTATTTTTGAGGTTACATATCTTGTCTTTGGAGGTCTTTCTACACAGTTAAAAAAAAAATAATAACCGAGATTATTAACAATAAGCAACATCTCTCGTGAATGTTTTTCACACAAAAAAAATTACAATGATTACAGTTAATTATCGTTATCTTCGTTATTATCATAAATCGTGTCATATTTTCAATCCTGAGTCCATTGAAGTTTCGAAATATATTGCTGCTTGGCTCGTGGCGTGTGGACGTAAGGGGGAAGGGACCGTGCCGAGCACAAGGCGCGATGGCGCGCGCGAGCGCCTTAAGGTTTCCTTCTTCGTGGGATGGCGCGCGCGTCGTCGTTTTCTGGACAAGTCGGCGCGGCGCCTTGTGACGGCGCCTTGTGACAATTATCAAATAATTGTGACGATATATATCACAATATATATATCATATCATATCATACGATATCATATCATATCATATCATATCATGCTTCATACTACTGTCAGCACCCCTGGTGCTGACAAAATCAATAACAACACACTAAAAATCCTCCCCCATAAACACATCATGTCCATCTGCAATATCGTAAACGCAATGATGAGACATCAATACTTTTCCAAGGCCTGGAAAACGGCCATAGTGGTCTGTCTTCCAAAAGCCGGGAAGTCCCTCAACGACCCCGCAAGCTATCGTCCCATCAGTCTTCTAAACTCCCTAAACAAAGTGGCCGAAAGCGTTATCCTAAAACGCCTCTCCACCTCGGTCACCAGAAAAAACCTCATACCTGACTGCCAGCATGAGTTCCGCACAGGGCACAGCACCTGTTACCAACTTCTCACAGTTACGGAACTCATTGCTGACAACATGAACAGACGGCTGCACACAACGATGATGCTGCTAGATGTCCAGCAAGCCTTCGACAGGGTATGGCATGACGGGCTCGTCTTCAAGCTCATTGCCAATGACATCCCTCACTATTTGATCGGGATAATAAAGTCCTTCCTATCAGACCGATTTATTCGAGTTAGGGTAGGCAACTCCCTTTCCGCTCCAAAGGCCACCTCAGCCGGCGTCCCTCAAGGGTCTAAGCTCTCCCCTCTACTTTTTACTTTTTTCTGCCATGATCTTTCCATACAAGATACAATTACCACAGCACTCTACGCGGACGATATTGCCCTCATAGACACCACTAAAACAATCTGCCACAGCGCCTCAAGGCTAAACAGATTTCTCCCACACCTCATCAACTGGTACTCACGGTGGAGACTCTCCATCAACGAGAGCAAGTCCAGTGCAATCTTTATTTCCCGTAAAAACCGCACCCCTCCAAACATAACGATTAAAGACTCCTCCATCTCGTGGAGCCAATCGGTTAAATACCTCGGAGTGACGTTCAACAGGAACCTATCCTGGAACAAACACCTCCGCCTCACCAGGAGCAAAATGGTAGAAGCGTTCTTACAGCTCAAACCTTTCTTCCATAGCAAAACCCTGTCACCCAGAACAAAGGCCAGAGCCTTCTCCGCCACCATCAGGAGCATTGCTACATATGCCATCCCCATCTGGGGGTCCATTCCCTCAGATAGACTTCAGCAACTCCAAGGCACCTACATGAAGATACTACGCTCTTCCCTCAACACCCCTTGGTACTGAAGGAAACTAACCTTCTTCCTCTCAATGATTACGCGAACAAATTCGCCAAAAATCTGAGAGAATCAATTAAACAGCACCCGAACTCAGGAATCCAATCCCTGAGTAGTATCCTTCCTAAATTGACGAATTGCTACAGGAGGCCTTGCCACCTGATCAACGATCCGTAACTACATCAGCCACCACCGGCCACTCCCTGCTTCGTTTTCGTACGTAAGCCTCTGCCCCCATGAAGGCAGAGCCCCTGAACTCACTGATTCCTCCCCCTATCAACATCCCACTCCTGCTACCCCACCCCCTACACCGTTCCATTAATAATTTTATCCCAATAGGTAAAGGGAATAATATCTCCGGGTAGGAATCCCTGTAGGGAGGGGTTTTAATTGGTAGGTATGCGAGCAAAGGCTCTATGAATCCGACACTACCTTTCTTAGAGAGGTGTCTTTAGATTTACCCTCCCCGTGTTACCAAAAAAAAAGTCGAATGATCGATCATATCCAACTTTAGGATTGGTATCCTAAAGAATGTGTGACGGTATAACCGTTTTTGTTCTTCAGATTAATCTGACATTACTCACACACCTTATGAATATCTTTTGATTTTTGTAAATTTTATTTTCTCTTACATGGGCAAATCTCTCTCTCTCTCTCTCTCTCTCTCTCTCTCTCTCTCTCACTCTCTCTCTCTCTATCTCTATCTCTCTGACTTTCTTTCTCCTTCTCTTATAAAATGGTTCTGTATGCCAAATCATACTGAATATAGTTTGTAACGACAAATTGTATTTTTATTTTTATACATTATATTAACTTTAGAGTTGTGACAAGAGACTGATTTTTAGTTTGAACAAAAGAGATGATGGCAAAATGTTATGCACATACCAACATTTTGCTTGAATTTCAGTTGGTTTCACTACGAAAATATTCACGGTATTTAATTGAAAAAACGAAAATATACGAAATATGTAATATAGATTGTATGTATATTATATTGTACATATTATCTATGCACATTTTAAATACGGTTTCGACTGAGAAATATTGTATTAGCGTGTACGGGCGATTGATTACGATATCCCATTGCTTCAAGACGATTTCTATAGGCAGTTGTGTGTTCGGATGATAGAATACGATGTCTAGGTGTCACATGGGCGATTTCTACGGGGAATATTCTATTTAGCTGATAGAAAACGAGATCCAGGTATGAGGAAATCAGCTTCTATGGGAAGAGTCGTGTTGGGACGGTAAAATACGATATCTAGATCTTTCCAAACGACTTCTATGGAGAGTATTGTGTTTAGTCATTAGGAAGCGATGTTAGCTTTCTCGGAACGACTTCTACAGAAAGTTTCATGTTCGAATGATTGAATGCGATTTCCAGGTGTTATGGAACGATTTCTACAGGGAGTTTCAAATTCGGATGGTAGAAGATGATGTCCAGGTATGAAGAGACGATTTCTACGGGGAGTATCGTTTTTAGTTGGTAGAAAACGATGTTCAGGTATGTCGAGACAACTTCTACGGGGAGTTTCGTGTTCGGATGATAGATTGCAATTTCCAGGTATTTTTGAACGACTTTTACGGGGAATTTCGTGTATAGTTGGTGGGAAACAATGTCGATGTATGTCAGTATGACTTTTATGGAAATATTCGTATTCTATCATTCGAACACGCACACTCCCAGTAAGAGTCGTCCCGGAATACTTGGACATGGTATTCTATCTCCCCAATACGAAACTCTCTATAGCAGTCGTCCCAAGACATTTCCTATAGTTCGAACATGATACTTTCCGAAAACGTCGTCTTGAAACACTTGGACATCTTTTTCTACCGCTTGAACTCGAAAGCACAATGTTCTCCATCGAAGCCATATTTAATATGCATATATATATATATATATATATATATATATATATATATATATATATATATATTGTATAAAATGGTCGAGAAAATATCAACTTTTTGAAGTGGACTCTATATTGAAGCAGCTTTTCATACAGACGCGACGTTAGGTAAATTATGGTCAATTATTTATAGAAATATAGATTTGTATATATAGAGTACTTTTTACTTAGATATTATTAAATTGTTTATGATATCGGTTAAATTATTATCTCGGGCGAAGCCGAGACGGGGGATGTTAGTATATATATATATATATATATATATATATATATATATATATATATGTGTGTGTGTGAACGTTGTGAAGTGTTGCGATCGAGTTTTGCTGAATGAGATTGCTTCCTAAGTGTGCATATTTGCGCCCGACGGCGTATGCATGTGGAAAATATTAGACAAGTGACGAGCGGACCAGATACAGAGAAGCTATCTGGTTGGGTTTCTTCGAACTCTGGACAGACGCCACTGCGACAACTCGCCTGTGAAGGAGTTGTCCGGAAGCATACGGAGCGAGGGCTGAACCCGTGTCTGAGACGTTGGAGCACCGTGTCGCGTTGATTTTAGCGGTCTCGCCTCCCATTCTTTACTCTGCCCGATCGTGGCGGCAGGTTACGTCACCGTCGACAAAGAGATCGACTGTAGCTGCACCAATCAAGCTACGAGTGTGCTTGCGTACGGAGTAAGTACGTATAATGAATAGGTGTTTTGTGCTAAATATAAATATATTGTTGTAGATTTATAACCAATCATCGATAAATTGTAACACGATATAATTGTAATTTCAGTTGATTTCAGTTTGTAACTAAATAAATTCCAATTAACCCTTGATCGGGCTTTTCCCTTTAGTCCGAAGGGGTGTTTACGCCCAGTCAAGGAAATTTTGTTTCTATCGCGAGATTGTTGTTTTGTTGTTTATTTTCAGGCCTGCTCATTCGCGTTTCCTTCATCCTTATGCCTCGCGCCTTAAACGTGATAAAACACAAGGTGAAAAGATAAACTATTAATAGATATAAGAAATATCACCACCTATCTGTCGATGAAAACATTGTTGATGAAGTGATGATGATGATGATGAAGTGATGATGTTGGTGAAGTCATAGATATATATATATATATATAGTATTGTGATTCATGCTTTAAACAATAATTAATTTAGGAAGATGAATTGATAAACAATCTACTTATTTTTCAATATAGTCCCCTCCTAATTCTATACATATCATAGACTCATATATTAGACCGCGCGCTCTGGAAACAGAGTTGAAGCCTAAACCAGAGTGAGCGAGCAATACAGGGAGTCGTGTTGTCTCTCTTTTATAAGTGAGGAAGTGGGGGAGAAAAGTAAAATAAGGGAACAGTAGCAGTAGAAATATATGCAGCATAAATATATGTTTCTTATATACTCTATACCATTGTTATTGTTGGGCTGTCTCCCTACTCTTTCGCTGGAGAAAGAGAAAAAGCACTACTCCAGGCCTATCTCTGTCCTTCAATATAGGCTTCGGATGATTTCTACTGGAAGTTTTATGTCTGGATGATAGAATGCGATGTCAAGGAGTTTTCGAAGGACTTCTACAGGGAGTATTGCGTTTAGTCGCTAGAAACGATGTCTAGCTTCCTCGAGACATCTTCTACGTATAGTTTCATGATCAGACGGTGAAATACGATGTCCAAGTGTATCTACGTGATTTCCACGGGGAGTATTATATCTAGTTAGTAGGAAACGATACTAGCTTTCTCGGGATGACTACTAGGATTGTCATGTTTAGTTGATAAGAAACGTTGTCCAGTTATGTCGGGTCAACTTTTACGTAGAGTTTCGTATTGGGATGATAGAATACGATTTCAGGGTGTTTTGAAACGGGGAGTATCGTGTTTAGTTGTGGGAAACAATTTTCAGGTATGTCGGGACGACTTCTACAGGAATTTTTGTTTTTATATAGTAGAATACGATGTCTAGGTGCCTCGAGATAATTTCTACGGAGCGTTGCGTGTTCTGGCGGTAGAAGACGATGTCCAGGTATGACGGGACGACTTCTATGAAGAAATTTGTATTCTATGATTCGAACACCCCAACTCCAAGTAGAAGTCGTCCCTGGATACCTGGACATCCTATTCTACCTCTCCAACACAAAACTCTCTATCGCAGTCGTCCAGAGACATATTCTATTGTCCAAACATGATACTCTCCAGAAATTTTATTGAATCGTTTGCTATCGCCAGAACTCAAAAGTACAATTTTCCCGATAGAAGCCATATGTCATATGCATATATTGTATAAAATGGTCGACAAAATATCAGCTTCTTGAAATGGACTGTTTAAAAAATTCGGTTAAATTATTATTTCGGGCGAAGCCGAGAGAGGGTAGGCTAGTATATGTATATAGTAATAGGGGGAAACAACGCAAGAATATACAGAAGCGCAGCCATTTCCCTATGAGTCTCGATAGCGATATGCTTGCTCACTGATTAGAACTTCCTCACCCGGCGATGGTACTATTTCCTCCTTGCAAAAATATACAAACAATTAAAAAGAGAGCACACTACGCGCTCTCCGTAAACAGGATGTAATTCCCAAGAGTACCTCTTGAATTAAAAAAAGAAAATTTTTTAATTAAAAAAACTTTTTTGAATTAAAAAACGAAAATTTTCTATATATTTTGTTCCACTAATTATGGATATGATAATCTAAATAACTGAAGATTTCATTATCACGATGAAAAACATGAAAACATAATAAAAATTATAAACCATATCAAAATACATCTTTTTGGTTGTATGTCTTTTATCTCTAACAGTGATATTTTCTGAGAAAAATCAATGCAAAGAAAAGTGCCCCTAGGACATATAACATAAAATTTAGTATATTTAGCAAAAAATCTATTTGTATGTATTTACAACGGCCTTTTTCTTACTGTATGTAAAATGACGTCTACATAAAAATGCGGTTTTTGTTGATGCCCTACAGAATATGCGAAATGGTTATTTCTTTTAACTATAAATGAGATCTGTATTAAAATTGTTAATTAAAATTGTTGATTCCATATAGACTTTGTGAGATAGTTATTTTTTATCTCACCCCCACGATTAACAGTGGAATGTTACAAAAACGAAGTTTTACGTCCTCACAGAATTCCAATGCGTAGATAAATGTCCCTAATATAAGCAGAGGTTCACACAATCGTTTCTTTTCAGGGTGACAATGATATATAAGTCTGACGAACAACCTCTTCGTGATACGAATCGAATAATCCTAATGGTTATGGTGTTGTTTATACAATAAGAGTATCTTTAAAATGGTATTCTTCGAAAAAAATCAAGGGTCGACTTATATATGTATAAATTCATTGACTAATAATTAATTGTCAATATTTTATATTCATCTTTCATAATAACGTGAATGCTGAAACAGCTGTAAGATAATAATAAAATTATAGTGAAAAAATCAGATTTTCTTTAACATATTTATTTATAAATATATACAATTTTTTAACTATGTTTCATCAAGTGTATCGTGAGTTATTAATTAACCGAAAGTTGTAATGACGAGATTAGAGTATTATAAAGACCCTATTGCGCAGGAGTTTTTTATACACTAAATTAATAATTATATGCCTCTCAAGATGAATCTTTATTTACGTTTAACTACGAAGTCAAAAGTTTAACGGGGTTTTCGAATCTCAGAGTATAAAATATAACACAACACTGGTAGACTACTTGAGTTTTATTTTATGAGACTTACCTCCTTTTTTCATTTGGGGATAAACTCAGTGAACTGTCTTCGAGGCAAATGCTTCACACTCATACTGGAATGCACTATGGTTCACTTTTACTAACATCAATTGATTTAATTATACATCTTAATATTTGTTATAAAATTAAAATAATATTGCCATTGAACTCTATTATGTTTGTTTTTTAACACTGTAGTATTGTTTATTTATTAGTTCATTGTCAATGTATTAGTCTTTTCGGGTTAAATTAAAGATTAAACTTAGGTATACCTTCGGTAACAAACATTTTATTGTTTTATAATGACACAAAACAATGTTTATTGCTTCTTGCTTTATAGATGTTTTGCAACGATACTAATATTCATATAAAATTGAAAATTGCTATACACAACGTCTTAAAACAGCGTTTTACCTCGCTTTGACAAAATATCCTTAACCTTTATATACAAGATTTAAAACAACATAAAATTTTAATTAAATGACACTTTTCATGAATTTTTTTGTTGGTCCCAATGAATAATTATTATAAAATAAACAAAGAAATTATATACTAAGTTTTAAATTTTAAATAGAAATAAATGATTTGATTTATTAAAACATTAATATTGAATTTGTTGTATTTTCTTCGGGTCTTTGAGTATTATTTGCAAATAAGCATTGGTATAATTTTACTTTGAAGTTTTTAAAACATCCCTGTTAAAGTGATTCTACTATATTGATAAAGTTTTACGTGACCCTTATAACGTTCAAAAAATCTTATTCTTTTTAACTTTTTTCCTGTTATAGTTATTTTGCTATTTGTTTTTAAGTGGAATGTATCTCTATATGGAAGGTAACAGACCGCAAACTCTTTTTTCTATATGTTAACATTAGATGATATTTCTGAATCGGTAAATCATTTATAATCAACTTCATTCTTTTAGAATTTTCGATAATATTTAGTATTTTTTTTATAATGTTATTTATGAAACAGAGTTTGCATCGTTTAGGAATAAACTAAGGAAGTACATAGTATTCACAACCAAATAAATACAACAGAATATATGTACATTTCCTAGTTTTAAAATCTGTCCTATGTCTCCTTCCTGTGAACTTGTAATTTTCTAAGTTTTGCACTTTGCTTTTAGCAATTTGCAAGTGCACTAAAGCAATGTCTGTACAAAATCACTCTTTAAATAAAAGATTAATTTGCCTCACAAATGCATTCATCCATATTTTCTACACACTATACATATTATTTATTTACATAATAATAGGTACAATTCTTTTTTACCCATACTTTTATGTTAAATCTTTAACTTTTTTTATCGGATTATAACAAGTTCATTCTATTTTAATCTTGTCTAATTGACTTATTCCTTTACTTTGCTTAGTTTGAATATATTTTAAATACACTAGCTGCTAATTTCATACACATTAATAAGAATTAAATAAAAGGTTGGGCCAATTCTAGCTTTTTATCAAGTACTAGTAAAAGTTGCTTCACATAGTCCCAACATGTAGAACAATCTCGAGTTCTCATCTATTAATTTTTGAGGATCCCACATATGTTACAATAAATCTAGAGCAGGATATCAATCCACGTCTTGTAAATTATTAAACAATCTTTACATAAAATGTATTCATTTTTCATCTGAAACAACAGGTAGCATAGTTAAATCATATCACTAAATAAATGAGAATCGAAGCTTAGCTCTATTGATTGCATTCACATTTGGTTTAATCTTTTTCTTTTTCTATTATAACTATCCATATAAATGTACCTATTAATTTTATAGATACTTTAATCAGACGGAAAGATATTTAAATCATATTGACACAAATAATCAATCTCACTTTCAACGATCATTAAGAATTGACAAAATAAAGGGGGAAGACTATGAATTTTATAGAATAGAATCAAGATTAAATCCGGAATCAAGCGAGTTTAACAGTTCCTGAGGATTAAAATTTGATGTATCTCCAGTCTGCAGATTATCCAGAAAATCAAAGCCTAGATCAGTCGGATTTACTGATGTATCTGCATGCTGTTGTTGGGGCTGTTGTGGAGGAATCTGAGATTGTAAAACTCCACGAGAAACAGGAGTACCTCCACTATACTGTTGATGTGGATGCATTGGAGAACCTGCAAAATAAAAAATTGTATATGAATGATACATGTGGTGATATCTGTATTATTTTTATTATACTTTATTTAAACGTCTAAAATTTGTGATTATTTTGTCAAATAGCATACATTTTTTTTATAATATTTAAGAGAATTTATCCAAATATTTCATTTTTTATGAATTACCTGAAATTTAACAAAAACATAAGAGATTGGAATATGTAATATTTTTTTAGTTTTACGGAAACTGAAATATAAACTATCAAAGTTAACAGCTTTAATATTATGTCATATAGGTGAGTATCAAGAGACTAAAATTAAACATTTTTATTTTTAACTTTGATAAAAGCTTTAACTTTAAAGAAAAAATATTTCAACTTTCGAAAAACAGCCAACACCGATATTTGCTCCAGTCTTCAGTATTTTAGAGTGCTGATCAACCCCAATAATAATTCTATTGGGGTTGATCAGAACGAATTTCATTCCTTCTACTGAATTGAAGCGTATTTCCGTAAGAGCGTTCTGCATTGGTCGAAACAGGTGGTAGTGAAATGGTTCCAAAGCTGAACTATAAGGCAGGTGAGTCAAAATTTCCGATCCACTTTTCTTCAAATAGTTTTAACCCAAACCAAAACATGTGGCCGAGCGTTATCTTGATAAAAAATAATGGACTCATGCCTGGTCTCATATTCTGTCCATTTTCCTATAATACCCACTTCAAAAGAACAAGTTGGATTCGATACAATGGTCCTTTAATGGTTTGACCACTCGGAAGCAGTTCAAAGTATACAACACTCTTTTCATCCCACTATATGCCGAGCATGGCCATATTTAATTCTTGAATTTGACATAGATCCTCATCCAGCAAAGCGTCTCACTCTTCATCTTCAAAACTTTTGAACTTTTCGGAACGATCCTTGTGTTCAACTTCAAAATTACCATTTTTAGTGGCAATTTTGGTCGTTTCCAAAATAATTTTTTGCATAGAATTTGAATCTGGAGTCTGATATTCTAACGTAAAGGGGTAAAAGAGATGGTATTTGGTATATTTGAGATCCCATTACATCACGGAAAATTTTTTTTCTAAAAAATGGCTGTGCCACTTCGTTGTTTGGAAGTGTATAAGAAAAGTAGGACTTCAATACCTTCCAAGAGCAATATCGGCAAGCTAAAACGACTTCTCCAAATCTATAGTTCAATATTCTCACAAGCAAGTAAAATAAGTGTATTTAACAACAGTCTAGAAGCACTCTGAAAATTTTTTAATTTTTTAATTTTTTCATCTAAAATCTACGTTTACTCTTTTAAATCCACTTTTAAAATTTGAGATATCTTTTTTTAAAGGAAATATCGTTGATTGAAAACAAATTTTTAGCAATTGCGAAACAGTTACTTTCCCTCGTGGAAAAATACCCTCCTGACCCATGCAAAGATAAATGCTGGTATATTTGTTTGTTTTAAGATTCATGATTTAATGAAAACAAGCGCTTTTGAAAATGTGATGAACGTAAAAGTAAACAAGCCTAGATAAGCTTAAAAATAGTTTTGAGTGGTTTTTTTGGATAACAAAGAAGCTTATAATTATTAAGAGCTGATAAGTGGATTACTAACGAACTTCAAAAATTTAGGTTGTATATGAGCATTAATTTATAGTATTTGCATTCTAATTTCGATTGGTTCTCTTAAAATTAATTTTTTTAGTTTTCATTAAGATATAGCTAAAATGGAAAGGCATTATCAATCAATATGGTCTTCAACTATGCTAGCCGACTATTGCTGATCAAAAGAGAAATAATAAAAATCAAGAAGATTATATTACATATAAGTATATATTACAGGTAAATACCTGTACTAATAGTCGTACGCTTAAAAATTTAGTGCTGCAGGACAAGAAAATTTTTCTTTAAGGATCTAGGGTTCAAAGATCGCAGGTTACAAGGCATAATGGTTAAAGAAATTAGGGTATAAGGGTCTGGGATTATAGCCTTGCATATGCTATATGTGCGTATTCAGGAAATTAACTGTTTCGAAACAGTCAAAATATTTGTTTGAAATCAACGATTTCGTGATTAAAAAAAGATCTCAAACTTTAAATATTAATTTTAAAGGATAAGATTAGACCTTTAAAATGGCTTATAAATAGATATGTCATTGTTTGAATTAGTTCCATCTTCAATGTTAATTAACTTTGTAGGAAACTTATTATCTCCTTTGATATTAGTTCTTTATTTAAAGTACGTTAATTGCAAATTGGTGAAGATTTACGATATAATTTTATAATATCAACTCAAAGCCATATACTTAGCGGTATACAACTCAAAATAATAACCGGTAAAGTTTGCTGGAACTCTCGGGCAAAAACTAAAATTATGCAGGCATCGATTTAATGAAAAATTTACATTTTTTAATATAGGGCCAATCGCCTCAATATAAGCTCAATCAGTCATTGTATATTTATCCCAAAATTTTCCAAATGTAATATTCTTATGATTTGAACAAATAATTTCTTGTTTTTATGAAACATTCAAAAATAGTTAAACGTAGAGTTCGATTTTTACGACTACTAACTATTATTAAATTAAGTAATAGGTCTTGTCAATTCTATGAGTTTCTTGACTTTCATTATATCTCAAGAAATGATTTTGCCTCGCTCGAGACGAATTATGACATAAATTTGTTTTAAGAATTTTCAAACATATCTTAACAAATCAGTAAATTATTAAATAAAAAATTAGTAAAAGAAAAAAGGGTGAAATAGATCTAAAAAGATTTACTAAAGAAAAAGATATTAAAAAAAGATCATAAAAAATTTAATTGTTCGACTGTAGATCTCATGCTTCTTTCTGCTCAATATTTGTGGAAGAAACGTCCTTAAGAACTTGCGAATTAATTGCATTAGAGTATAGAAATGCAAAACCTTAAACAAAAATTCTATAATACTATACTATTCAATAACCTAGTGTCGAAGTTGATTATTTCCACATTACTATTCGCGAGACAAAGTTTATTCCTAAGATAAAGAACGAGTAACATCTCACGAGCTAAAAATCTGCAAACTTGTGCTAAAGTAGTGATTCTTAGGTCAAAGCACATAAGTAATTCAATTTTTCTAATGTCCGTTGAAGGTATCGATCACGAATACATTCATCTATTTACCGTAAAACCAAATATATAAAAAGAAGTAAAAAATACTTATAAAAAATAATTAGTAACATTCGAATGGCAAAACATTCGAAGCTTCAAAACATTGTTATTCTCTGAAAGAAAAGAATGTAAAAAAAGCAGAAAAAATTAATAATGAATTTTTGATGAAGTATGTCTGCATTGTAATTATAATTACCAGTTCCACTATTTGATGAAGCTGCAACAGTGCTAATAGATTGCGATTGCGACATTTGCAACTGCATTCCCATTGGATTATTAGTTTGCTGGTGTTGCTGTTGCGATACTGTAATTTGTTGTTGTAATGCAGAATTTGTCATTCCAGCATTAGTCATTACTCCACCACTTTGAGGTCGTAATAGCTGCTGATGCTGTATTTGTGCTGCATTCATTGACATACCACCTCCACTATTCATTCCAAAACCTCCTATAATAAAAAATGGTGATATTTCAATACAGTATGAAAACATTTTACTTTCTCACTAAACTGCTACCAAATTTTTTTTTTAAAGACTGAGTTTTAATAATATTTAAAACGTATTTCAAAATGTTATAATATTAATACTTTTCAAATCATAAAAATATTTTTTAAAAATTTACTCCATAAATAATTTAGTCAAAATTCAAGGGTTTGTTACTGCAATAAATTATACTAAAAATTAAAAATAAAAATAAAATAAATTAACAATAAAATAAAAATAAAAATAAAATAATAAATAAAATAAAATAAAAGTAATAAAAGCAATATTCTATGTTAGTAATGGACAACCAGATTGCCCCCACCACCTTGCAGAAGGTTTTATTTCAGATTTTAAGGGCTTATCTTTACCGAATTCAGTAAAGGATGAAAACCTTGATGAGCAATCCCAGATATGAAAAGATTTAAAAGATAAAAAAACACTTTTCCAGAAATCAATTGAATTTTATTATTATATTACAACAGACTTTATTCATGCTTTTAAAAAATATTCAAAAATATTTCTATAACGCAGTTTGTGAAATCGGGTTCTATTTTAAAAAATATAATTAAATGCATATCAATAATAATTTGAGAATTCGTACATCTAAAACATGTTTCAACATTTATTGTCATCATATTTCTTGCGATAGATATCATATCATAGATATTATAGATTCATATCGAGATCGAGAAGTTATCTTTCAAATATTTTTTTATTATTTGGGATTTACTGAGATTAATTAGAAAAACTATTGTTATTATAGGGTTTTGATTCTAATTAGCGGACCTATCCGCAACAGTTCTTTTTTTTCTCCTATTCGAATTGGCTTACCTAAGATACGCCTTCTGATGAAAAGTGAACATATAAAAAGTAGCTGATTTACCACTGTGCTGTTTTTTCGTATATTAACGTCTTGCAACAGAAGTAAGACATATGAATTTTTGAATAAAGAATTCATAACAATAATTATGGAAAAAGTTACTTTCAAAATTGTCAAAGGACAATGTTTTACAAATATTGAGTATGTGCACAATATTAATAGATAAATATACGTATATGTCTATCTGTTTATTGCATTTTTAATCAACAATATTATATTACTACAGTAATAGATGAATTATGATTTATTTATAATTTCGTATGCCAAAAATAATTGCTATTTATTTTATTTATGACTTAGATATTTCTATAATTCCTCTTAAACTATATTCAGTAAAAAACGAAAATTAAGAAACAGCAAGATTACTTTTTAAAGACTTAAAAACATACATTAGTCTGTCGTACAAATCGAATCTTTGAGACTTACGCTTTTACCCACTATTTGAACATGAATTGATTAATTTCGTAGAAACGTTATTTATTTAATATAATATGTATAAACTAAATATTATAGATTGAATTGTTGATTCAATTGTTAATATATATTCAAATATTATAGATTCAATCGATTGATAGATTGTCTGTCAGTAATTTTTCCATAAAATATTATTTGTTCAGCATTTAATAGCGTTTATCTTGCTATAACATATTGTGAGATGTTAAATAAATATACTTTCTATGGTTATATTGCTTTTGTGTTTCAAACTAGTAAGTTTATCACAGTTATCTACAGAATTCCTGTAGTTTAGATTGGCTACCGATCTACAACTCCATCCATATTGGCTTGATGACGCTTTGACCGTTAATCCCACGAGCCTAATAATTCTGTAAAGAGTAATCGGAATATATGCAACTATATTGTGTTTAAAACCGTTTAGAAAATTGTCTTTAGAATGGTTTGAATCACTCGTGGCAAGTTCATTCGCCAATACATTCAACAATAATTTTCCAAAAGCCAAAGATAGGCCTCAACCTCAGACGCACTTTTCATATTAAAGAATAGAAGCAGCACTTTCTGCAAATAGAAACTTAACATAATGCTGCTCGATAAAATAAATGACACCGAAAGAAATGCTCAAATCACAAATATAATGCTGCAAAGTTGTTGAAAGATGCACAACCTACAAATATAATACACGAGGTCTGACATTTCTGCCCGGGAACGTTTGGTGACACCATCTTTTACCAACACTGAAAACTTACTTGTACACCCAATATATATATATATATATATATATATATATATATATATATATATATATATATATTCTGTCGCTGTTTCGCCGAGTTTCAGTTTCTGTTCCTCCGTTGCTCTAAATTTCTCTGTTATATTTTCGTGACATACACTACTCGCGTGTTGTTACAAAAAACTAAACAGTTGGCGAAGAAATGAGATCCCTACTCTCAATAAGGGATCTGCTATTACGGTGACGGAGTTACAGATTTGCAATATTACCACAGGCGAAGAAATAAAATCGGCCGCATTACGTAATTGTCTAACCTCGTGTATATTTAGAGCAACGGTGTGCGATAAAATTTTGTACGAAACTCGGCGAAACAGCGACAGAAACATATGAAAAAGTGCTTAATGTGTATGGTAGTGATGCCCTGAGACGTCAAAGACGAGGCACGTAGAATGAGCAAGTCCAAAGTGAAAACCATGTTCAATTGCTTCTTCGACAGCAAAGGGGTGGTTCACAAACAGTTTGTACCACCTGGACAAACTGTAAATCAAGCATTCTACCGCAATGTACTCGAAAAATTATGAGAAACGGTGTTATGAAAAAATTATGAAAAAAAGTGTGCTCAGAGTGCGTCCAGAGATCGCGAAGACTTGGGTTCTGCATCACGACAATACTTCTTGTGACATTGCGTTTAGTGTCTCTCAGTTTTTGGCGTCTAAAGGCGTCGCAACATTACCACAACCACTCTATTCCCAGACATTGCCACTCTGCGTTTTTTCCTATTCACCTCAGCTAAAATAATTCATCAAAGGTCGACATTTTGACTCCGTTGAAGACATCCAAGAATCTGTGACGAGGGTACTCGGTGAGATCCAACAAAAAGTGTTTCAGAATTGTTACGAAAACTGTAAAAAGCCTTTGAAGAAAATCGCAGCAATGCACCTTCATTTTTAAATATACTCGATTTTTTTATTTTTGTTTTATTATATATGCTTCTATAGGTACAATTATTCTTTCGAGTTTTGGCGGTAGAAAAAGATGTTCAAGTGTCTCGAGACGACTGTTATAGAAACTTTTGTGTTGAGGAGGTAGAATACGATCTCCAGGTGTCCCGGAAAGACTTCTACAGGGAGTTTTGTCTTTGGGTAATAGCATACGAAACGCTCCGTAGAAGTAGTTCCGCCACACCTAGACGTCGTCTTCTACCGTCCAAACATAAAACTATCGGTAAATCTCGACCCGACATACTGTGACATCGTTTCCTACCAACTAAACACAATACTCTTCGTAAAAATCATACCCAGACAATTGGACATCGTATTTTACCGTCCGAACACGAAACTTTCTATAGAAGTTGCCCCGAAACACCTAGACTTTGTATTCTACCGTCCAAACATGATACTTCTACTCGAAGTCGTCCCGAAACACCTACACATCGTCTCCTACTAACTAAACTTGATATTCCCCATAAAAATCGTCCTATCATACCTGGACACCGTCTTCTACCGCCTGAATACGCTACTCCTCGTAGATGACATCTCGAGGTACCAGGATATCCTATTAACCATTCGATTATGAAAGAAGCATAGAAGATGTCCCGAGAAGGATGGACATCGTTTCCTACCAACTAAACGCAATACTCCCCGTAAAAGTCGTTCGAAAACACCTGGACATCGCATTCTGCCATCCAAACCTAAAACTCCCAGTAGAAATCATCCTAAGGCACCAATAATACATATTTCACCGCCCGTACACGAAAATAAAATATTTCTCCGTAGAAGCCGTATTTAAATATATATATATATATATATATATATATATATATATATTTAGGAGAAGTGACGATATTATCATATCATATCATATTATATCATACTTAATATCATACTAATTTATAAAGACAATATATATATATATTTTTAGGAGAAGTGACGATATTATCATACCATATCATATTATATCATACTTAATATAATACTAATTTATAAAGACAAAGCGTGTTTTTGTTGGTACACGATAACGGAAAAAACTACTGAACCAATTGTTCTGAAATTTGACATATAGATTTTATATTATCTTGGGAATGATATAGGCGATGTTTTTTATTGAAAATCGTTTTACTTTCATCAATAAATTAAGTTCATGATTTTAATAATCAGTTCCACCAGCGGCCACTAGGTGGCGTCTTGAGTCACGAACATCAACTTAAAGTAGTCCGCTGAAAGTATTAATACTAGGCCAGCTCAAACGAATGTTCATATCCAACTTTAGGATTCGTATCCTAAAGAAGGTGTGACGTTAATCGGTATTAACCTTTTTCTTCTTCAGGTTAATCTGACATTACTCTCACACCTTATGGATATCTTATTTACGTGGGGAATCTATCTCTCTCTCTCTCTCTCTCTCTCTCTCTCTCTCTCTCTTCCTGTCCGTCTTTCTTTCCCCTTCTTTTACAAAATGGTTCTGTATGCCAAATCATACTGAATATAGTTTATGACGACAAATTATATTTTTGTTTTTATACATTATATTAACTTAAGAATTGTGACAAGAGACTGTTTTTTAGTTTGAACAAAAGAAATGACTGCAAAATAGGCTTCTTTTATCAACAACCTCGAAACTATGTATATTAATATATAAAATATATAAAAGTATAAAAGTATAAAATATATAAAAGTATATAAAACAATATATAATAATATATAAAAAGGCAATATTCCTCGTCGGTTTAAAAAATATGCTATTCGCATACCAACATTTTGATCGAATTTAGTTGGCACCACTACTAAAATATTCACGGTATTTAATTTAAAAAACGGGTATATACGATATATATATATATATATATATATATATATATATATATATATATAGTATGTATATTATATTGTACATATTATAAATACACATTTTAAATACGGTTTCCACTGAGAAATATTGTATTGGCGTGTATGGGCGGTTGATTACGATATCCTGCTGCCTTAAGACGATTTCTATAGGCAGTTGTGTTCGGATGATAGAATACGATGTCTAGGTGTCGCATGAGCGATTTCTACGGGGAATATTGTATTTAGTTGATAGAAAACGAGATCCAGGTACGAGGAAATCAGCTTCTATGGGAAGAGTCGTGTTGGGACGGTAAAATACGATATCTACGTCTTTGCGAACGACTTCTACGGGCAGTATTGTGTTTAATCATTAGGAAGCGATGTCTAGCTTTTTCGGGACGACTTCTATTGCAACTATCGTGTTTAGTTGGTAGAATACGATTTTTAGGTATGTCGGGACAACTTCTACAGGGAGTTTCGTTTATAGTTGGTGGGCAACAGTGTCCATGTATGTCAGTATGACTTCTATGAAGAGATTCGTATTCTATAATTCGAACACGCATACTCCCAGTACGAGTCGACCCGAGACATATTCTATCGTTCGAGACTCTTGGACATCTTTTTCTACCGCTCAAAATCGAAAGTACAATTTTCCCCCTAGAAGTTATATGTAGTTTTGTGTGAGTGAGTGAAATGTACAGAAAAAGAAGGGCGGCAGTACAGCGTAGAGAGGCATTACGTATCGTGAGCTCCTACCGAACGGTCTCTGGATCGATGGTGCTGGTTGTCGCATGTGTGACAGTCATTAACCTTCAAGCAGCGGATAAGAAGAGCATGTATACTCTAAAAAATATTGTCCGCAGAACGGAGGCGGCTGAGCGTGTCAGAGCGACCACGTTGGTCGAATGGCCGACGCGCTGGGAGGAACATCCGAGAGGACGATGGACGGTTAGACTAATTCGTCAAATCGAGCCATGGTTTCATCGACTGCACGGGGTAGTGAGTTATCATCTCATGCAGCTTCTGTCTGGCTACGGACGGTTTCGAAGCTACCTCCACAAAATGGGGAAGGCCCCGGACCCGTCCTGTGCCCACTACTCTGACCCTCGGGACGATGCGCTACACACTTTTTCCCAGTGTGAACCGTTCCGTTTAGAGAGAAAACGCCTTGAGAGGAAGGTAGGCACCATGTGGCCGAACAATATTATAGGTCTAATAGTCGGCAATCCAACGTGGTGGTCGAGGGTGGCTTGCTACTGCAGAGCTGTCCTCGAACACAAACGCAGACTTGAAGAGAGAAGGGCCCCTTAAGGGCTAATACTGTGGCACGGTCCAGAAGATATGCCTATGTAGGCAGATCCTGGGCCGTATTACACGCCACCGGAGAGGAGGTCCCCTCGATGCACCCTCGCCGATTCCGACCTATAGCTCTTCTCAGAGCTGTGCGAAGCAGTCGAGGAGAATACACCAAGCGGATAGTTTTTAGTAGGTATGCCTGCATCTTAAGAGCAGGTAAGTCCCACATATCCGGGGACCGATCCCCGGGATCCATAAAGGATTTTTCTCCTTCTCTATAAAAAATTATTATAATTATTATTATTATTCTTGTTATTATTATTATTATTATTATTCGTTTAAACTAACTACTTTGGCTGGATGTTCGACATCATTCAAGACGGCACCTACTGAAATGACTGCTGAAAGTGAAACTGACTGCTAAGACCGTTAACTGCGCTCTTAATTTATAGATGAAAGTAAAATAATTTTCAATAAAAAATATAGCCTTTGCGAAGATAATATAGAATATAGATTTTGATTTTCAGTGCAAACGGTTGAGTAGTTTATTTGTTTATCGCATGTAAACAAAAACAAGCTTTGTCTCTGTAAATTAGTAAGATACATAATGTTAATATTACACCAATTCTCGTCAATTATATGTAAATTATTTATAGAATTAAATATTTTGTCGTGATATTATTTTTCTCAACAAAATGCAAGGTTTGCAATCTTGATATCAAGCAGATGCCCGTTGAAGATATATATCAAAATAAACGTACTAGAATTCATAATTTGTCATTTTTTGTCGTAAACGATCTATGTTATTGCAATAACAAAAGTAAATATTTCTCTCACATTCACTAGTCTTTTAATTTTGTATTAAGTGATCAGATCGCTCTTGAAGTTATCTATGAAAATGCACGTACCAGGGCTTAAAAACTTGCGCATTGTTGCCGTAAACAATATGAATATCAATTGCGAAAATATAATTGCATCTGCATCGCAATCGCGAATATTTCGTTTATGCATAAATCAATAAAGTTGTCAATGTTTTATAGATTATAAAATGGAGTTCGATAACTGAACATAATTAATAAATTTATAAAGAAAAATTGCTTTTTCGAAATTCCACAATCATAGGTCGTTGATGGAAAAATGAATTGCGGTTAATAGTTTCAATGAGAACTACTAACTTGATATAAAATTATTTTTTCTAATTTAACAGTATAGATTGTCTGCAACAAAAAATGTCCTATTTTGAGCCCTCGTACGTATATTTTACTCATTTCGATGGCGTCTGCTAAATGATAACAAGTTTGTAGGCCATGTAATTTTCTATAATAAAAAAATCACCTCAAAATATTTAAGTTCACGGATAATTTACGATAAATGAAATAATATTTATATTAGCGTATTATTTGCGTTAAATGACAATGAGGTATGCCATTTGGCCCGAATGTACAAAATGATGTGAAAATGGATTCGGATTTCTAAATGATCTCGTTACATTTTTAAGCTGTATTTTCGTTAAACTATTATTTATTTGTTTCAGAGTTTAGATATATTGTTCACATCATTTTGTCCACGCGTAGACAATAAAGCAGAAATATAGCAATCGGAAAAAATAGCAGTAGAATGTTTACCTAAAAACATTTTTTTATGAGTCCACACGTGAACAAAATGATGTGAAAATAAACTCGGCTATTCGCAACTGATCATTACTTTAATAATCTGCATTTCCATTGAAATAATTTATTTATTATTTTTTTTTAGAGTTTTAGATATATTTGTGTAAATGTATTTAAAATTACTATGCTAAGAATACACTAAACTCGTCTATTTTACTTTTGTTAAAAGTAGAGTAATTTTTGTGTTAATATTTGAAACTTTCGGAAATTTTCAATACTTGAAGAATCTGAGATTATTGCTTTGGAAACTGTAACCAGATGGAAATTGTTTATATTAAGCAAAGTGTGGAGAGAACGGGGATAATCTAACGCTTTTTTATCGCTCACGAGAGTTTTGGAGGATTGATTCGAGCGTGGACTGTTAGAGAGAGAGAGAGAGAGAGAGAGAGAGAGAGAGAGAAAGAGAGAAGTTTATTCTTATAATACGTCGACGTATAATTTTAGATTATTTAACTTGAATAAACAGAATATTTTCAATGATGATATTTTGGAGACGTCCGTCGCTCACCATCCCGGTGAGTGAGTGCTCCAAATATCGTTTTCAAGAAGAGGAGTTTCGTTGTGAAACCATCAGCGACTCACTCTGATTACGGCGCATGGCTTCCGACTGTGATTAATTCTTTCCCAACGGTGCCAATCTTCAGAGTTTTGCAGAATAATATTGTTAGCGATTAAATATCATTGAAATCGACTTTCCGACCTCCATTTACCGAATGAAAGTTTTTGAAAGCAAATTTTTTGAATTTTAATACATTTAAAATTTATAATTATAGAGTGTGAAAATTTAATGTTTTATCTCCCCAATCATCCTAATCTCAATTTCACATTCCCTTTGATGATTAATATCTAAATTTTCTGACTAATCCTAGCATTTTTAAATAGTGATTTTGTTACAAACAATTGTCGTGAAAGTACTGTGCTAACATAAGTGTCTCGTATTACATCAATTTTCTACCTTTCTTCTGCTTTTAAAAAATAAATACATGCAAAATCAAAACATAGAATACAATATTAGAATCTTTTTCAAATTTATTTTGTCGATATTTTGTCTCTAATTTCTGAGCATACAGGCTTCCAAAAACATTTTACTAGAAATATAGTCAAAGCATAATGAAGCTAACAATTCGATAAAAATCATCTTTTACATTTATCAAATACCTAGTGAAACCTAACGCAGACCGTAAGCTGTGTGCTGATCAAAAAAAAAAGTACCGATTTTACAAAAATGCAAATTTTTGCCATAATTTATTGTCCTCGTGCGATTGTTTAAATTGTGCATATCAAAACTTTTCTGTTGACACCTTCAAACTAGCTTTATTACTTTTTTTTATAAGCAAAGAACTAAAAGACCACGATATTGTATAATATTTTGTTAATGAAAATATATATGTTATTGAGATGCGGTTGTCATTTGCATCCAATTTTTTTTTCTCGAAATTTTACATGTAACCGAGAAGATTTCATACAAATACTATTTAGATCCAAAAAAGATCTTTTTTTTCTCTATTAATTAGAGCATATGAAAAAATTAACCTCTATTCTGTTTAATGATTACCCTGTAATCACTTCTGGTATGTTTTACACTGTCTTGTAAAAATTTACTCTAAATAATCGATAGATTTAGCGGGTAAAAACAAAAAGCAGATTCGTATTTATATAATAATATAGTTGTAGATATAATAAGGAGATGATATCACTACAAATTAAAAATTAATAATTTTATTTAATCGTTTGTAATTGCACATTTGCATTTCGTCATACTGCATCTGGGTACACAGGCAGTACTGTATGCATTTGTAGCACTGAAACATTTTTATTTAGACGAATAGATATATTTTTCATGGTGGTCCTGATACGATGTTACTTTTAGTCGTATGAATTGAATTATGTTAGATTCAGTCGTAAGAAATGGGTTTTGTTATTTGTCTTCCCTATTCGTGAATTTGATGTTCGTTGGGGCATCGAGATAATATTTAAGGTAATTTCGACTGTAGATCCCTTTATTCCACGGATACCTTCACATTTTATAGTATACTATTATTAAAAATGACTAAATAACTTGATTCATTCAAAAATTTTTTTTTGAAACGAGAAATAATTTTGTAATAGTTTTTTTGTAAAAAATTTTGTAATAAAGAAATAATGCTAGATTCAGTCGTAAGAAATGGGTTTTGTTATTTGTCTTCCCTATTCGTGAATTTGATGTTCGTTGGGCCATCGAGATAATATTTAAGGTTATTTCGACCGTAGATCCCTTTATTCCACGCATACCTTCACATTTTATCGTATACTATTATTAAAAATGATTAAATAACTTAATTCGTTCAAAAAATTTTTTTGAAACGAGAAATACTTTTTATAAATAATAATTAGTTGACGTATACCTTGATGATGCTGCTGTTGCTGTTGTTGCTGCTGCTGTTGCTGCTGCTGTTGTTGCTGCTGTTGCATAAATAGATGTTGCCAGTTTTGAGTGGTGACGCGAGAGGATATACCATTTCCGAGTGTATCAGCTTGTCCAACATTGATATTCGACGGCCGTTGATTGTTCGTTCTTGGATAACCCAACCTTTGCTGCATTTGGTGCATACCTCCTATTGCACTCATGCTTCCACCAGTTCCACTGGGTCCGGTACCTACATTTATCCCTAATCCGACATTGCCTCCTCCCATATACATGGAATTAGCAGTACTATGCATTGCCGACGATTGTGCCATTTGAGGCCTCATCATGGGTCCTTTAAAAGTATAAAAGATCATCAAAGAAAGTAAAAAAAAAACAATGTGATAGCGATTGATTCAAATATTTTCTCACCAGATGGTGGCATAGGTTGTTGAGTGACTCTTCGCATTGGCCCAGTACTTGAAAATCTTGGTTGCTGACCCATACTAATTCCAGCGTGCATTATTTGAGCTTGTGCTGCTTTGTACTCAGGAGGCGGTGGTCGCACAATTCCTCCGCTTAAAGCTATGTTCATATGCTGCTGTTGTTGCTGTTGATGCTGATGTTGCTGTTGCTGTTGTTGTTGTTGCATTGCCTGTATGGATAAATGTTATCGAATAAAATATAAGATAATTGTGTGCTTTGCTCTATAGTCTTACTTTATTGATATATTTTTATAAAAACAATAATGATATTTTAAAAGTTTCAATTTTATATTTTGTTTTTGCAAATTAAACGTCTCTAAAAGATTATCAAAAACTTTGTTATATACATGTTCTATGCTTTTATTTTTTTGAAATTGTATTTTTTCAAATTTAGTTGGTTTTTTAGAATTCTTTTACGATTATTTATTATTTTTCTTAATTTTAGGTGCCCACAGAATAATTGATCCAAACATGGAAAATTATGTTTTCTTACTTATTATAACCTGCTAAATCCAAATATATTAAAAATCGAAAATCTTCCTGGACAATTTTGAGAAAAGTTCAAATAGAATTCTCAATTTTTTTAAAAACGCTGTATCGGTTATGGAGATACATCATAGAAAATAAGGCTTGTGGAAATGACCAATAAAAAATTTTAATATTCTCCAGTTTTCTATATTCATCTTAATTTTGGACTTGACGTAATTAGAAAGTTTATTTGAAGTTCAAAAAAATTCGTAATATACAAATCTGCTTTTTTATATTAAACTTAAATACAATTCCAAAATTCTAGATAATTACATGAATTTAAAAATGTCCATATTGTTTTTTCAAGAACATCGAAGGTATAACAATTTCATTTTTCATTGTAATATCATTGTGTTACAATTTTAATCATTTCAATTAGTTTGGTATATCTGTTTTGTATCCGGCTCATTTAAGGCCACCTTATGATGTTTAAGACATAAAAAGTATGAAATGAAACATTTCAACTGACACTAGCTGAAAAAATTCTAGAAAGATGATTTTACAGTAACAGAAGTAAAGGTTTTATTTTAAATTCAGCCAATCCACAAATTCGAAACTATTGGACCTAACCTTTAATTTGAAAAATAATTAATTAGATTGTGAAATATTCTCCTTGTATACTTTTTCTTGAATCATAATATGTTTAATAATTTTCTTTTTGATTTAGAATATACATTTCTTATGCACGGAGCGAAATTGCATCAGCAAAATCATTATATAATAAAAGACTGGTCCATAAGTACATCTTTTAAATCTAATTTAATGAATATAATATAATATATTGGTGTAAACTTCTAAATTGATTATCTCTGTTATACATTAAATTGATTCTGATGAAAAATTTTTTAAAGCTCTTAAAATTTAGAAAGAATGCTATAATTATGCAAATATAGGATCTTTGAAAATTCTTAAAAGTCCAATTAAAAGAAGGTTTATTATTTATTTTATTATTATTTATTATGATTTTTATTATTATTTAGATTATTCTACAGGCTCCAATTTGCAGCTATTTAAAAGACTATTTTGACACACACAGAGAGAGAGAGAGAGAGAGAGAGAGAGAGAGAGAGAGAGAGCTGTCGACTTTACTGACAGGTGATGAAAGATTTGGCTCTAATTCCTTCGCGAGTCAATAGAGGGAAGCTTCGTCCTTGATGCATTGTCAACACAGATTCAGTTGTCACTGATCTTTTCAAAGAAAATCGTTAAACGCCGTGAATGCTAAGTACGCGTCGCGCTACGAGGCTGTATTCTTTGCATCCACCCGAAAGGTCCCAAAATGCCGCAGTAAGCGACTGCTAAATATATGAGAAAGTTAAAGACATTTGTGCAGAAGTGGGTACAACGATATAAAATAGCTAAAAATGTCGATGATTTACCAGAACGTGGCTCGATAGGAAAAGTGGACAAAAAAAATAAAGAAAGAATAGCCAATCTGTTTTCGCATAATCTTGCGTTAGTTACTGGGGTAAGGACAAGCAAAATGAATGGCAAAAGGTTTAGATATATTGTACGAAATTATCCGAACCTGGAAGACTAAAAAATAAAAGATTGCAAGAAATTTGAATGTCTCATGAAATTGCACACTCTTGCACTTGTAGATTTCTCGACTCACAACTTGATTTCATGCTTAAAAAAGTTCGAAACAGCAGTTATGAGATATACTAAGATAAAAGAGTTAATGAGATTATTAAGGAAAGTTAATATTAGCTCGATTGCTGGCATCAAACATGACTAGAGATATCAAGATTCTGGTAGAAATGTTTTCGACTGTAAGAAAATACTTATATGGGTTTCTGAAGAATACGGAAGTGAATAAAGCATAAGAGAAATTGGTTATTTGTGCACACTGAAGCTAAAGTTCAATCGTTTCCTTTAATAAATTCATATTTCTGTGTACAAATATGAGTAAGACTTTTCAATTCAAACTTCCCGGGTTTATCGATTTGGACAAATGTTTTTATTTTTAAGTTGGTAGTACTGTCAGAGTTATCTGTGCCAAATTTCACGCAATTATCTTCATTTGTCATATAGTTACGTTTGTGTTTTGTGAACAAAGAAAAGTTGTCTTTTCGGTTTTTATGTCTGAAATTATTCAACAAATAAGTAGCATTAAATTTTGTGCGCGAAATGAATGATCGGCTGTCCAAACGTTCAGAATGTTGCAGAAAGCCTTTGGTGATAAGTGGAGACCGAAAAAATCTTGCCAAAGTTGCTCAACAATTAAGGATATGCTCACTGTTTTATTATCGTGTTGTGCTGCATTATGAATTCCTTCCAACCGGCCCAACGGTGAACAAAGAATATTATATGAGTATTATGTGTCGTTTGCGTGAAGCTATTCGTCTCAAAATGCCAGATTTATGGAAAGACAACTCTTGGTTTTTGCATAACGGTAATGCTCCAGCTCACACTGCATTGATTTTACGCGAACATTTCGCTAAAAATTTAACTAATATCGTTCCGTAACCACCGTACTCACCTGATTTAGTACTATGTGATTTCTGGCTATTCAGCAAACTCAAAAGACCACTTCGGGGACACGGTTTTGATTCGATTGAAGAAATAAAAGCCGAATCGAAGAAGGAACTGATAGCCATTCCGGAATACGAGTTTAAAAAATGTTTTGAAAATTGGAAAAAGCATTCGCATAGTTGCATTGCTTCCGGAGGGATTATTTTCAGGGGGGTAAATTAGATTTAGAAGAACAACTAAATATGTCAAAAGTTATAAATAAAATCTTTCTCATATTTGTATACATTATTATATGTTTTTGACTAATTTAAATATATATACCCCAAATGGTTATGAAAAAATCCATCTTACGAGCATTTATTTGTTTCAGCGAATATATAAGAATATGCACTGGCCAGTGATAATTTAACTCGCAACATGAATGCGCGAGAGATAATCTGTAGAAAAAGTTTGTGGAAACTAAGACAAGTACGTATATACTTCATACCTAAATCATATTTAATTAGATTGATTTTATGCTAATATCTTTTTTCAAACGAATTTAACTCTGTGCTATCCAAATCTAACACAGCAAACTTCATTACTACATTTTTCAACAATGTAGCATTTTAATAGGATTAGCAATAATCACTGAACATTGGCATCACCAAGTTTACATGGCCAGCTGTAAACACAAGATATATACATAAAGAGATTTAAACTTTCTATAATCTCTTTATATATAGCGATTCGACAAAATACATTTTCAATATTACAAAAGCACCGGTTTCCAATTTCTGTTTATCGTAAAGGAGCTAAGTAGACAATAAAGACTTGTCATCATGCCTGCGACAGTTTATGCATTTATTTATTATTGATCTATTTACTTTACGACCTCCCATTATCCAAAGCCTTTCTGACATATTAATCATTGTTATCTGTACTTCCAAGTGATTTAAATCTAAAATTGCTTCATTTGTCATTACATTTACTATTTCATGAGTACGAGGTAAAACAATAGTGTAAAACAAGTAGACAAAACAAAATAATCTAAAATTATACGAAACATCTCGAAAAAGTATTTGTGTATTGAAACTTATTAGATATGTTTATCCTGACTATAGAATTTATAGTAGATTTTCATATGTGCCTCACTAATATGTGCCACACACACATTTTCACTAAAAAATTTAGTCTGAATTATTTTTGACAAACAAATTTTGCATCTCTAATTTCCCAACCATTTAAATAATTACAGTTTTCTCGAGAGTTGACAGAATTTCTAATATAAAAATAAAACTTTTGAATTTTAAAAAACAGAAATTTTTCTGTAATTACTTAATTTATTTGTGAACTATGATTTTTGATTTGCTTCTTTTTTTAAATCATAAACCTTTGCTAGCTTGAGCACTTTTCTTTCTTTTGTTGATAACGTCTTTATTACAGCAAGACTCATTATATAAACTATTTTCAGATTTGAAGCCTCACAGACATGATCCATCCTACCTTTTGAAAATTAACAGTGGAAACTGCGTACTCCCGTAAAGCATATGAAACGGTTTTAAATACCCAGATATGTCGCCACTTCTATGAATTCCAAACTTATTAATCGCACTGACTCTATTGTAAACAAAAGATACCAAGTTGCTTTGACGCCTAATCTGCATGAAAATGGTTGACGAATGTCACATGCGCAACGACAAGATTTTGCGTTTGGTAATTCTATTGGGTACATTATCGGTTTCTGAAAACAAATTGTCTATTTGTTTATTTTAATACTGCTACTACTATACCTTGATTTTTCAATCATTCTTATTAATTAATTTTTATCCTACGAGATCAAAAGTCTCAACGCCATCACTATTTTAAACTAATTTAACCAACAAAATTTATCTTTAATGATATATGTAATTCCTTAAACATCAAATGATCATAAATTAGTAATTTTACAACTACTTAGAAATATCATATTCATGGTCTGATTAAATTGCTCAGGATCGCTATTACCAGAAACAGCACACACTAAAGTCCACCACAAGTACATCACAACGATCATTAATCTGTATGTTAATCCATACCGTTGACCTACTAAGTATGCGTTAATGAGTGCATCAACTGCATTCATATCAGCAATGATAATTTTATTTACTTTATTTAACGCTGCTCAATCAAAAACGAAGGTCACGATATTTTTATAAACAAAGCACATGTAAAGTATTATTATGTAAAGTATTATATTACAGCCGTGCTTGCGTCAATTGGCCGAGACTGGGCTTTGCTTAAAATTTCGCATCATAGTCCACTTTGAATCAATGTAATAGAAAAGCAAATAATTTTTTGATTTAATACGAAGAGAATGTACTGATATGTATTGTCTACATTTCTCAGGATCTTATACTTTTTATGTTTCAATTTGTAAGATTTCTGTTCACCGACAAGTCAAATGCGATACAAAATTTTACTGATAGGGATGTATTCAGATGGGGTATTTAGATCGTCCTTTGCTAATTATAATTTTCCTTTCAGGATCGTTGTAGTGATAACAATTTTATATTTCAGATTTTACAACAATGATGATAATCAAGGACAGTCTAATTGTCATTTTAATAGGACTGTAAAACCAACAATACAAGACCAACCAACCGAAAATATTTTCTAGATTGTTAAAAAACAGTCTACATAAGTATTTTGAATTATTAAATGGATATAACATAAACATTACTTGCTTGAACCAGTGAGATATTTCAAACTTTTTCTTATTTGGAAAATATCAATTAATTCAAAAGAGAATAAAAAGAGAAAATCTATGGGGCGATTTACTTGAATTTTTAATATATAACAGTTAAGTATACTTAACATATATACTTCATGTCGAAAATATAACAGACAAAGTACTCTTAATTAATACTCAAGAAATTTATTTAAAACAGAAGGCTTACTTGAGCGCGTAATATCTGCTGTTGCTGAAGTAACTTTGCATGTTGCTCGGATACTTGTGTTCCAGGCATTTGCTGTGGCTGCTGTGATTGAGTTTGCGGTGCTGATTGCTGTTGATTGGTATGCGATCGTGGCTGCTGCTGTGTTGAAGCCGATCCTGAATTGGAGGTACCTCGTTGTCTTAGACTCGGTTGCGTAAAGTTTATTGTCTGAGACTGGGAGACTGTACAGTAAATTTCATTTTGATTGTTCGGCATTCCTGACTGCTGTGGCTGTTGCTGTTGATTGAAGTACATACCCTGTTGAGCGGCTACAGATACGTTACCAGGCTTCAAGTCGCCTGTAAGTTGCAAATGCTGGCCCGCTGATACCTGTATAACAATTGTAAGATCCTATCAAGTAACGATCGAGAAATCTATCATGATGTTTACGTATATATCCGTACATTCAAATTGTGATATTACAAATTATATATAATGCTAGAACCAAGAGCACGTGCCGCTGAAACACGTATTTTATATGATACCTTGCTCGGCGTGAGCGCGGATTTAGCGTAAGCTAAATTTAGTGTAAGCCACCCTCTAAATTGTCACATTTTCAAAAGTCCCACCTGGAGAGAATGTATTTGAAATAATTCTTGTAAAATCTGTCGACTGTCAACTCTAATACTTTGCGGGAACGAGTCTGTTATACTGTTGTCTTACTAGCGGCGATGCAGTTGTATCGACCAAATTCTTTCTAAAATACGTATATATACATAAACAAGGACATAAGCTGCTTCAGCTAGATATTTGCGTAAGATCGACAGTTATTTTTGAGCTTGTACAGAGTATGCATCGTTCGTGAATCGAAAATAAATGAAATATTTTTCCTCATCTGTTTTATCATTCATTTTACCCGAAATTGTTTCCCTGGATTAATTTTCGTGGAAACGTACCAAAGACGGTACAACAATTAAATGTTTCTATTTGGCTAGTTTCTTGTTAGATTGATATAATATAATCTACAGGTGTATTCTGACCACGGGAGATTTCGGATCCCTTTGATGAGCAGTTAGATTTTCGTACGATCATATAGGATGTCTAAATGTAAGTGGACCAGTTAGATAATTCGTGTTAAAATGGTAAAGTATGACGTTTAGATGTACTGGTGAGAATTCTACGAAAAATTTCATGTTCAGATAGTCATTATATGATGTCTAAATCTACTCGAGAAACTTCGACGTGAGATTTCATATCGGAAATCATCTTGTTAGGTTTAAAAAAACAAAATCAAATAAAACGTGAAGATCGTATAAAAATACATATTTCATGTTATTACTTGCTCTATAATTTAAAGTTATGCTTAAAACAATTTGGAATCAAAGGGTAATACAATGTAAACCATAGTTAAATTAATTTTCTTTCCTTTTAAATAATTTTGTTAAAATTGAATACTCTTGAAAAATTAAAATAGTTGAAAAGTGATTATTTATCAATAAAAAAAACTGTTTTCTTTTTTAGTTTGTCGAGTTTCGAGCTGCAAAGAAAATAAAATTTAAAGATTTTAAATTGATTTTATCAACTTTATGAATATATATTTTGTTTTAAATATTATACATCTTCATTGCGCCTCGAAATATATCGACCCTCCCTACCAAAACTGTAATGTACGGCACTTGAATCGAAGATAAGGTCGGTTTAACGTAAATAAATATAGCTCATGATTCACCGCGAAGCTCAATAGCACTCGCTCACTGGTGACGAAGCAAAGATTCAGTCGCAGAGTGTTCGACAAAAACCAATTCGACTTTTGGAACGTGGTCAAAGACTAACAACAGTTGTCGAGTGTATTATTCATGCTTTTTTTATAAATAAATAATTTTTTTTGTTAAGCGCTCGCTAACCGAATTTACTCTTCTTCAAATCTCCAAAAGTATAGTTTTTCTTCAAACGCTCGGCGACTACTGTTTGCCTTTAGCAGCGCTTGGCAACCGGATGTGCTTTTCAACAGTCATTACGAAGTATGCTTACTTTCGTCGGACGCTCGGTGTTTATGTGGGGAACTCAACATTGGTAGTTTTGTTCATAGAATAGAACAATATATAGTTAAAAATCCTTATGTAGCTATTATTTTAAAAGTTGTAATATCTAATAATAAAGTTTTAAGAAAGTCAAAATTAAAATAAGAATAAGAATATGTCTTTTTTAATAGCAATCTATTATAACTATATCATTTAGACATAAAAAATTTAAAAATTCAATAGAATGCAAAATGAATTGAAACTTGAACAACTTCCTATACACATTTATAATATACATTTAAATATACAATAATCATTAATAATATACACTTCTTACAATTTGTAAAACCTTATTAAAACAACTGTTCAAAAACATAAAAAAGTCAAATAAGCTTTTCCTCATAAATTTTATTTGCTAATAATTAATAATATGAAATTTTATTTTGAATTTTAAGAACCATTTTTTAATTTATTTTTTGTAATTTACGAAAACCCATATTAATTTAAAATATGATAATATAAATAATAAAATCTGACAATTCTATTAATTATTATTAATATACTTTTAATTATATTTTAAAAATTGTACAAAGAAACATTTATAAAATAAATTTCTTTAAAAGATTCAAAATATCTCTATGTAAACTTTTTAATATTGAAGAATAACCATTTAATGTGATAGCCAAGTATTTCAATTGCGTTATGTGTATATATTCTAGATCCCAAATGCTTTCTTATTTATGGAGTAATAAAGAGTTTACAAATCAGTTATAAAAGTTTATGTATTAATTTATTATAACTATATGTATTATTTAATAACATTCACGGATAATAATTCATTGTTTAAAAAAATTTATATTTACGTGCCAGGCCATCTTCACATAGATTATACATTGAAAAAAATTTCTATTATCAACAAAATATTTTCTTATTTTTAAACGGATTACTTGCTTTCGATACAAGAAAATATTTACAAGATGACAAATTATTTTCAGTCCTGACATAAATATTTATAAAGATCCTTATTAGTTCAATAAATCAAATTATAATGCAAATTGTTTCATAATACTTGACTTTGTATTCTATAGCTTTCCATTCGTTTTTCTATAGAACACATATTCATTAAAAAAAATTAATACAAAGCTCGATATGAAGTCTTTTATATATGTATTCATCAAATTGTTGAATCTAAAAGTTTTTTCGTTAAAAACTAAATTGTTCTTTTGTACATAATTGAAAAGTACTGTCAAAACTCTATAATTTTTTACTTACGTTATTGAAAGAAATTTCTAAAAATTCTACATTGATTTATTTAAAATTCAAAGATTCTAGCTTATATTATATGTATACATTGCACACATTGATTGATTATATAAACGAGAAAAATAGTTCTTATTTCATATTAAAAATTAGTATAACGATTTTTATAATGATTTCTAACTATTTCTAATTCTTTATACATTTATTTTGTTACACTTAAAATATTTTTATTGACATGTATAACTTAGCAGATATTTACCAAGAAAATCTCTGCTAATAATCTTTGTGAGAACAGATCTGTCAAGTTCATAGCAACACAGTTTGTTTTTTTCACAATGAATAGAGTTATCAGTATAAATATACGTGAATTTTAATAATTAATGCAGAAATATTGAATAAATTAATACATCAAATTTTACAAATGATTTCTAAATTTGATTATGACTATTTAGATAAGGGAGCATTCGAAAGCATTACTATATAATATAATAATAACACAATGAAAATTGACTATTAAATTAAATGAGTATTTCACTAATTTAAAGAGCTCACATAGGACATGCTTATAATCATTTAAAGAAATTTATTTTGTAAATATTTTTCTTCCCAAGTTTTCCAAATATAAATAAATGTTTATTAATAATTATTAATAGACTTAATAAATTTTCAACAATAATAGAAAGCTATGTCGTATTTTATATTATATGATGTTTGTAAATTTCTAAAAATAAACTATAAGAAAAAGTTTTCAAAAATCAACATAAAATTTCAAATTATTGATTTTTAGCATTAAAAAATTTATCAGCAAAAGTTTAATTATCTTTTCGTATTATCTATATGTTTATTAAATGTTATTACATTACATTCTTGTTCTCTGTAAAACATTTTTGTACCTTCAGTCGGTTTTACAAACTTACTTAACCTAAAGTTAAATTCATCTCATCCATCATTTTTCTTCAATTCGCCCAGGATTTTGCATGTGAAACGGGGAAGCGTCACATTTCGTAGTCACTGGTATGGAATTTGTCAGTTTCACACACCTCCCATTGACATTGTGATTTGTATAAAAATACCTAAGCCACCAAGAAAGCTGAAACATCCGAACAGTCAACTACCTAAGCCGTGGCCGCGGCGAGGCTGTTTAACTTTCATAATGTCCGAGATATCACTTCGACTATCTATTAAGGCTTCCGTGATTTCAATGTTTCTAATTAATATTAATATAAACTACAAACATAAACTATAAACTAAATTACTTTACAATACAATATAATACAATTAAATTCAATATATATATATATATATATATATATATATATATATATATATATATATACATACATAAATAACTTTTTAATATTATAAAAAATGTTCAAAACTAATATTTTTTGATGCAATATAATGATTTTATAATAGAACCGATGTCTTCGAGAAATGACGAAGTCGCATATTGGGCAATTCATAAGTTAAATAGCGCTCGCTTCGCCCAGTGACCACGCGGATAACAAGACTTTGTTTATCGCTTAGATGTTGTTTCACAATTCATAATGCCAGTAAGAACTGTGAGATAGATAAATCTGATTCACAAGCATACGAAATGTGAAACAGGTATCGAATTTGAGCAGTTTTAATGCACTAATCACTCCAGAGTTTTCCAAATCAGTATTTGTCCTACTGGGTTTGGTCCTAGATTTTTTGTTTTACATGCAAAATCCTAAAGGACTGACAGATAAACGATAAATCAAATGAGACTGTCCGATAACTAAATTTGGTATATAATCTTATAAAAATTTTTCAAAATTAGTTAACTATGTTGATAATTACATTTAACACTCATTTTTAAAAACTAGAAGAAAATTTAAGGTAAAAATAATAAGAAATATATATAAAAAAATATACAAATTTTCATGTTATTGTTATTGGGAGTTTAAACTTATTTGCAAATGTTAGTATGGCCGTTAGCCATTACTTCGTCACGCCTTAAAGTTCAATTTGCCTAACAATAACTAAAACTGCATTAGGGGCACATAAATTCATTAAAAAATTTGCTTTACATGATTTTCTTTCTTGAATTCGTTAGCACAAATAAGAGTTTTCTTTTAAAAATGATTTTTAATTATATATAATATTTACGAAAATGAAAAATTTTGAAGATTGCATAATAATGAAAAAAACTGTAGTTTTGTTTCAAATAATTTTACAGAACCCAACATTAGATCCAATGATAGATGTTTTCAACTACTTATTAAAATTTTTATTTTCTCAATCAAATTTTAAGAACCGGTTGACTTTTTACAAAAGATTTAAAAATAAATAATCTATATTAAAAATATATATTATTTGTATTTAGACGATGATGTTTTGGCTTCTTGTTATTGTAAGAAAGTTAATACATAGATATTTGAGTAGAAATCAGCATATCTAAATATAACAATAGCGTATCAAAAGATTGAAAAATATGCTTTTTGTTAAATTCACTACAATACCTTATATTTTTTTCTGGTGTTCACATTTTTTTAATTGAACATATCACGTGTAGAGATTAAAGACATTGATTGAGACAAATGTATTTGATATGATCTAACTTTTTTTTTAACTTTTTGTACATTTGATTATAAAAAGATGTATAAAGAATAAGTCTTACGAAAAAGCCTATCAACATTGCTTTTGCATCGCGTCCAATGCATTAGCGAGCATTGAATCGCTTTGACATCCATTAGTCCAAGAAGGGATCATTTTTCATATTTTTTTAGTGAACATAAACAATAAAAATCATACCAGGTGTTCAGACTACCTGAACGTCTGCAATGCATCGACGATGAGCATGCGTCTGCGAGGGATCATGCAGGCTCGGTGTCCCTCCCCTCTTCACGCCCCCCTCTGTCTCTCTACCTGTCTTGTCCTTTCGCTGTCTCTCTTTCTCGCTCTCTCTCTTTCTCCCTCTCTCTCTCTCTTGCTTCAATGAAACTATCGGCCCATTAGTAGTTTCGGCCGGTCGAGGGTATAATTTTATGAATATAGCCGATATAAACCTTTTCTACTGCGAGCGGATGCCCCGATGTTGGGCATGTACGATCGCCAACCTTTCCACAAAGGGACGCTTCGTTTTAGAATTGGTTTATAGCGTGGGAGAAAGGTTTCCTGAGGTTGAGCCCTGTCTCAAGTCCAAGTGGACTTCTCCCCCTCCCCCGTCGAGTCGCTTTTCCGAAGTGTAAAATATAAGCGAAACGGTTACTTCGCTTTCGACCTTCAGCCAAATCGCTTCTGTTAGATTACGCTCCGCCATCGTAGTCGTTGTCGTTTTTAACTGTATAATTTAGTCTATTTTAGTCTATAATTGTCTTTGTTTATTACTTTGTCAGTGGGTCGAGGGACATTGCCCTTGTGGATATTCGTTTGACATGAATATCCGAGAGTGCTCCCGGTGGCATTTATGCCCGTTGGCTGCCGTTGCGGTTAGGAGAAAACCGTGCCCGAGACGTCGGGGCCGCAGCGCAGAGTAGGAGGTAAAGGCGGAGCATCTGTTCCCCGAAGGTTCCTCTGCGAGCAACGTGAGCGATAGTGCTAACGGCTGCTCAACCCTTACGTAGGAGTACTCCGTACATTGTATGCGATTATGTGGTAAGAGCGCTTAAATTTAGTAGTACTCGAGTACACGCGTGTTTGTTGTTTAGCGTTGTTAATAAACTGTAAGCTTCTTATTTAATCTTTGTTCATTACTAATTTGGGCTTTTTCCTCCACTCACGGAGTGGAGGTTTTTTATGCCATTAGTGTTTAATAAATAGATTAAGTACATTTAAAAGTAATTTCTAGACCTTTTATTAATCATGCCCGAACACACATTCCCCCGACGCAAGTACGAACTTCACTTTTCTTCTTTTTTTTGTAATTGTTAAGAACATTTTTTGGTGCCTCGGGTGAGGAGGAATGTGTGGTCGATTATAATATCAAACTTAGTTATTAGTTGTATTTTATTTGTTTTCTAACATTTTCGTCGATAATATTTAGTTCCTATTTTAATCTATGTTTATATTTAATTTACATTTATAATTATTATCTAATTGTTTCATTTAGATTAAGTTGTTAACTATAGCTTGTAAAATTATTGTACGTTGGTTCACCTAAGAAATCGAGAGGCTTACCGGTTCCTAAAAATTCGCTTATTATTAAATTCGTGTGTGTATTTGTGCGTATACGCTTGTGCTTTTCGTGTTGAAATTTTCTTAAAGTAGCTTTCGACAATGAAGCCCGGAGCCTTCAGAAAGTTGACAGCATCACAAAATGCGCGCTTAACGGAGATCGATTATTGAGTTCGAGAATAAGAGGAAAGTCGTGCGATTCGCTTAACAAGAATATTGTTCAATCTCGTCTCGACTCTATTAAGGTTATATGGACCGAAGTGCGTAAAACACATTCAGAGATTGTAGCACAGGACGAGGCGCACACTGATATTTATTTTTCGGATGGCATATTTACACGCTTGCAAACAAGCTACGAGGATACCCTTGACTTCTTGTTAACCTTGACTGCCGAATATGAGAAGGAGAGTAATACCGCCCCGCAGCGCGACGTGAGTAGAAGTGATCAAGATGCACCTTCGCGGCCGGCAAAGCTTCCCAAGCTGGATCCCTACATTTTCAGGGAGATACGAGGATTGGGATAGCTTTTGTGATCTATTTTCTGCGCTCGTGCATAATGCCCCGAAGGTGGATGAGGTCACTAAGCTACAATATTTAAAGTCATATCTTACAGGGCCTGCCGCGGGTATAGTGAAAGAAGTGACGATTACGAGCGTGAATTATGCCTCGACGTGGCAATCGTTAAAGGCGCGATTTTATAATCCGCGACTAACAGTGATAAATCACTTCAATGCCTTAATGAATTTACCTAATATAAAGAGGGAATCGACTACAGAAATGCGTGCTTTCGCGGACGAGTGTCAAGGAATCGTGCGCGCGTTGAAAAATCTGAAAATGCCGGTAGATTCGTGGGATGTGTGGCTTATACGTATTTTAAGCACTCGACTCGATACAGAGTCAAGGAAATTATGGGAGTCAGAGCTCAGTGCTAAGGATCGCGCAATAACTATTAGTCTCTCTGCTGGGGATGCTGAATCGGAACCACTGCGCCGCTTTCCCACACTCGACGAATTGGCGGCCTTTTTAGAAAAACGCGCGCACGCGAGTACAAAGAGGTGGCGCAAGAAAGTGCCCTCTTTGTTCTACGACCCATGTCCTCGCGAAATGTCCCACGTTTCTCGCTAAAACAGCATACGAACGCCGCTTAGAGGTACGTCATTTACGCCTCTGCTATAACTGTTTCGGATGACATAATTGTAGGGACTGTAGTTCGAATGGGCGATGTATGAAATGCCGCGATAAGCATCATTCGCTTCTGCATTTCGATACGACGACGCGGGTTAAGTCTACCACGCTCTCGTTCGAGCGAAATTCTCGGGAGGACAAGGAATGTAAAAATAGTCCCGCCGGAATGAATGTGCACAGTACTGCATCTACATCAACATCCCCTATAATATTGGCAACGGCACAAATCATATTAGAAGGTCCTCACGGTAATCGCACCTGAGCACGCGCGCTCTTAGACCAGCGATCGGAAGGCTCGTTTATAACCGAAGCTATGGCGCAGTTGCTTCTGCTGCCGCGACAACGGGTAAATGTCCCCTTAACTGTAGTGGGAGGCAACGCTGCTGCAACAGCACGGTTTCAAACAAAGTTCACATTACGCTCGCGCATGATCCCAAATTTTGAGTTGAAAATTGAAGCGCTCGTCCTCCAGCGACTAACTTCGCAGCTACCTGCACGAGCGCCTATTGAATTCGATCTCGAGCAATTTAAAGAGATTGAACTAGCCGATCCGCACTTTCACATCCCCGAGTGCATAGACATTATTTTAGGCGCGGATGTTTACGGGTTATTACTGATGCCAGGTCTGCATCGCTTTCCTCCTTCGCAGGTAGTGGCTCAGAATACAGCGTTGGGTTGGATTCTACGGTTGGACCCGCAGCGCTCGGTCACGGCGGGCGGGGTCAAATTATATTCAAATATAATTTGAAACCGGACGACGAAGCATGGGAAATACAATTTGCGGAGACACACGCGCGGGATACTGACGGGCGGTACATAGTCTGCCTTCCTATAAAAACCGAGATACCTGAGGTTTCGGCCGAGACGCGACGTATAGCCTTGGCATCGCTTCGTTATATGCACGGCCGATTTCAAAATAATTCCGCACTCGCTAGCTTGTATCGAGATTTTATGACGGTTTATGAGCAGCTCGGCCACATGCCACGCGTACCGAACGCGGAGCTCAACAACCCTCGAGCGTGGTATTTACCACACCATGCTGTTATTCACAATAACAAAATCCGTGTCGTGTTTGATGTATCTCGGAAAATGCGCGAGCGATGGGCCTTGAACGGTTTTTTACGATTTGGCCCCACTCTACAAAAGGACCTCGCGTTAATACTTTTGAACTGGCGGCGATATCCTTGTGTGTTTACTGCCGACATCGTCAAGATGTTCCGGCAAATTCGAGTCGCTCCAGCAGATCGTGATCTCGTCTGGGCGCCGTCGCGTAATGATCTCCCAATAGAATACCGACTAAACACCGTTACATATGGAACAAATTGCGCCTCCTTTTTAGGTTTACGAACGTTAGCGCATTTGGCACGTGATGAGCGCGAACGTTTTCCGTTAGGCGCTCGTTGCCTTGAAAATAACACCTATGTTGATGACATGGTCGTCGGAGCAGAAGATGTAACTACGACTATAAGAAAGTGCGAGGAATTGACTTAGCTACTCGAATCTGCTGGTATAGAGTTGGATAAGTAGGCTGCGAATGATCCAAGTATCCTCCCCGCGAATGTGGTACAGAACGAAGGCGTGTTTCCGAAATCAATCGAGATCGACGATGCGGTAAAGACATTGGGCGTGATCTGCAACCCGTCGGACGATACATTTCATTTCCGCGCTTTAAAACTGAATGACCGCGTAAACGGTATTACGAGAAGAAGCGCGCTCTCCGATATCGCCCGTCTTTTCGACCCTTTAGGGTGGTTGTCCTCCATAACAATAGTGGCGAAAATCTTCATGCAAGATTTATGGATTCGAAAATGCGAATGGGATGCGCCGTTACCGACAGATATGCATGAGCGTTGGATCGGCTATTGTGACTCACTATCGTCAATTCCTACTTTGTCTGTAGATCGGTGTTTAGAGACACATAGAAATCAGGTGTATGAAATTCACGGGTTTTCGGACGTTTATGCGCGCGCTTACGCGGCAGCCGTATATCTCCGCATAGAACATGATAAGGCGAAATTCAAATTTGCCTCTTGGCGGCAAAAACAAAAGTCGCCCCGGTCAAAACAATAAGCGTGCCAAATTTAGTTGTGTGGAGCCAGCCTACTAACAAAAGTTGTATGTCATTTGAAGTCCATCGCTTTTCTTAATGGCATACCAGTATACATGTGGTCTGATAGCCAGATCATTTTGAAGTGGCTTAGTAGGCATCCCTGCAACTGGAAAACGATCGTTGCGAATCGCGTCTCCAAGATTCAAACCGATCTACCTGCTGCAACTTGGGCGCATGTTTCTACAAAGGAGAATTCGGCCGATATAGCGACGTGCGGAGCAAGCCCGGTCGAGTTGCACGAATCAAAGTTATGGTGGCAGGGGCCTCCGTGGCTTTCGCTGCGACATGAAGACTGGCCACAACAGCCAGAAATTACGCAAATAATGCATGCGCGAGCAGGTCCGCCTGAACCTGATATTCTTACGCGTTTCTCATCTTTGATGCACCTTGTACGGTTGACTGCATACTGCGTACGACCCCTGCTGAACTTACGCAGACGCAAATATGATAAGAGTCCCCTTCCGCTGTATCTTACGATGTCAGAACTGTCGGAGGCGCGAGCGAAACTGATTAGATTAGCGCAGGCACATGCTTTTCCGACGGAAATCAAACTATTAAAGGCCGGTAAATCGCTGCCAAAGGGGAGCCCGTTGAATAAGCTTAATGCCGTGTGCGATGAAAATGACGGGATTCTACGTGTAGGAGGCAGGCTCTCTCAACCAAATGTACACCACGATAGAAAACACCCACCCATACTGCCCCGCCTATCGAGTTTGAGCCAATTTTTTATAAGACACGCACACGTACTTGCCCTTCACGGTGGACCAACGCTCACGTCTAATTTTGTAATGCGTAACGTATGGATTGTAAGTAGAAAACAGCTAGTGAAATCCACGATTAGAACTTGTGTGAGATGCCAACGCGTAAAACCGCGCATGGCTCAACAAATAATGGGCGATTTACCAGCTAGCCGAGTCACCCCAGCTCTGCCATTTACAACATCAGGCGTCGATTACGCAGGGCCTTTTCAGATTTGCACGATGAAAGAGCGTGGTCACCGTGCATACAAAGGCTATATCGCTCTGTCTGTATGCTTCGCATCTCGAGCGATACACCTGGAACTTGTAGGTGATTTGACCACGTCTTCTTTTATTTCGGCCTATCGACGCTTCGTCAGCAGAAGAGGCATCTGCCGACAGCTGTTCAGCGACAATTCGACGACCTTCAGGGGAGCCGATCGAGAATTGCAGTCCAGGTTTCACGCCGCATCCAAATTTTATAAATCCGTCGCTTCTACAATCGCCAACGATGAGACAGTCTGGAAGTTCATACCTCCCACTATACCGCATTACGGAGGTATTTGAGAAGAAGGTGTGAAGTCTGTAAAGCACCACCTCAAGAGAGTCTTTGGCAAGCACCTACTAACATTTGAGGAGTTCACGACGGTACTAGCCGAAGTGGAAACGTGTCTAAATTCACGCCCATTGTGCCGCTTACCTCCGACATAGATGATTTAAATGCGCTCGAGGAATTCCGAACCAGGAGCCACCGAATGCGCAAGAGAATAGATTGAGTCGCTACCAGCTGCAGCAGCGCATTCGTAATCAATTCTGGAGGCGGTGGGCAGGAGAGTATCTTCAACACCTCCAGGAAAGAAGTAAATGGCGAACCGCAACAGAAAATTTTAAGACTGGTCAGCTACTAGTGCTCCGAGATGACCGTTATCCTCCTGCTAAATGTCCTCTGGGACGAATAGTCCAGACACACCCCGGACCGGATGGATATGTGAGAGTTGTTACAGTGCGGACGGAGACAATAACATTGCGGCGACACATCGCGCTTCATCTCCTTTGTACACGCAAGTGGATGAAACTACCTGATCAAACTATACAGCGAAACAAGGCGCATATATTCGTCCGATGGACCAAGGCAGGCGGAATGTTCAGACTACTTGAACGTCTGCAATGCATCGACGATGAGCATGCGTCTGCGGGGGATCATGCAGGCTCGTTGCCCCTCCCCTCTTCACGCCGCCTCTGTCTCTCTACCTGTCTTGCCCTTTCGCTGTCTCTCTTTCTCGCTCTCTCTCTCTCTCGCTTCAATGAAACTATCAGCCCATTAGTAGTTTCGGCCGGTCGAGGGTATAATTTTATGAATATAGCCGATATAAACCTTTTTTACTGCGAGCGGATGCCCCGATGTTGGGCATGTGCGATCGCCGACCTTTCCGCAAAGGGATGCTTCGTTTTAGAATTGGTTTATAGCGTGGGAGAAAGATTTCCTGAGGTTGAGCCCTGTCTCAAGTCCAAGTGGACTTCTCCCCTTCCCCCGTCGAGTCGTTTTTCCGAAGTGTAAAATATAAGCGAAACGATTACTTCGCTTTCGACCTTCAGCCGAATCGCTTCTGTTAGATTACGCTCCGCCATCGTAGTCGTTGTCATTTTTAACTGTATAATTTAGTCTATTTTAGTCTATAATTGTCTTTGTTTATATTCATGTGTAGAGTGTTTTGGAATGTGTTGCGCGTGACTTTGCGTTTTATATGTGTGGATCTCGTGTAGATTGTGTGTAGCAGTTTTATTGTGTAAATTGGCACATCAGTGGGTCGAGGGACATTGCCCTTGTGGATATTCGTTTGACACGAATATTCGAGTGCTCCTGGCGGCATTTATGCCCGTTGACTGCCGTTGCGGTTAGGAGAAAACCGTGCCCGAGACGTCGGGGCCGCAGCGCAGAGTAGGAGGTAAACGCGGAGCATCTGTTCCCCGAAGGTTCCTCTGCGAGCAACGTGAGCGATAGTGCTAACGGCTGCTCAACCCTTGCGTAGGAGTACTCCGTACATTGTATGCGATTATGTGGTAAGAGCGCTTAAATTTAGTAGTACTTGAGTACACGCGTGTTGGTTGTTTAGCGTTGTTAATAAATTGTAAGCTTCTTATTTAATCTTTGTTCATTACTCATTTGGGCTTTTTCCTCCACTCACGGAGTGGAGGTTTTTTTATGCCATTAGTGTTTAAAAATAGATTAAGTACATTTAAAAGTAATTTCTAGACCTTTTATTAATCATACCCGAACACACATTCCCCCGACGTAAGTACGAACTCACTTTTCTTCTTTTTTTTTTGTAATTGTTAAGAACACCAGGAAAAGTTTATGTAATGGAATATGGATTTTTGTCAAAAATGTCATTTAGATGCTAACATATTTATAGAAAGTTTTATAAAATTATATGCATTTTGATTGGAATGGAGAGAGAGAGAGAGAGAGAGAGAGAGAGAGAGAGAGAGAGAGAGAGAGAGAGAGAGAGAGAGAGAGAGAGAGAGAGAGAGAGAGAGAGAGAGAGAGGAGAGAGAGAGAGTGCAAGAGTAAAGAGGGAACGGTCGGGAAAAGTAAAGAGAAAGAGAGAAAGTGTGTTTGTGCGCGCGCGCGTGTGGTTAGAGAGAGAGAGAGAGACAAATGAGAAAGAGACAAAAATACAGAAAATAAAATAACATAGATATTTATTATTTTCTCATTACTGTTAATTTATTTTGTAAGTAAAAAGATATGAAAAGATTGTTAAAAATATTCAACAATTGCTAGTTAGTTTCATCATTTACCTGAATTTGATGATTCGGATTACTTATGTGGAGTTGCTGCGCTTGATTGATTTGTATGTTCGCCGTACCAGGACCTGATGGTGGTCGTGGTGGCGTTGAGCTACTAAAGTTAGTCTGTGGTCCTCCACCTGAGCTGGAATTTTGCGTCTGTGTAATCCGTGGAGGTAAAGGATAGCCAGGACTTCCATGGTTTGGTAGCGCTCCTGGACTGCCATATGGTGAGTACTGCTGTTTATAGTTTGCCCCACCTGCCGCCTTGCCAGTTGTATGGGTTGCGCTAGGCCGTTTACCTAAATCAAATTGGTTTTGCGTCCCGAAGACATCTGCCGGTTGAGTTGCAAAGTTTGCCGGACCTTGGGCGTTCGCTGATGTCCCGTTACTTTTGTGATAATTCGTGGCCGATGGAGGTGGTCCTCCTGAACTTCCGAGGTAGTCCGTTGGTGTTGCCGCAAACTGACTGAACTCAGCGTACGGTGAACGCGAACTAGGGCCACGCACCCCAGTAACAAATCCAGGAATGTTCACTTGGTGGTTCTTATGTTGATGCTGTTCAGCCATCTGTTTAAGTGTTTGGGCAGCGGGACTAAGCTCAGATTTGAAGTCTATACCGGAATATGATAATCGTGTCACCGGCGAATACTGAGCGGAAAGCTGTGTTTGTGCATGCATAGCAGCATGCGATTGTTCTTTATCATCTTCAAGTTTAATATGACCATTTCCAGGGCCGTCCAGCGGCTTATCTTCAAAGTCCAGGTCTTTGATGAAATCCATTTGTGGGTGAAAGTCGGATATCTCAGAAATGAGATCCTTAAACGCGTCGTCGTCCGCAGCTTCATCACCCATAAAATCAACAACGAAACCAGGAAAACAAGGATCTTTTTCAAGTGCAGCAGCGCATTGTTCCAGATCGAAATCATTGTCAGGTTCCTGTTTACATTCGACCAAACTACTTATGATATCGGCAGAGGTAGGGTTAGCAGTAGTTGCAGAGCCAGCAGAAGCTCCTGTTGATGCAGTAGCGGCTTCGTTTTTGGGTGAAACGGAAGCAAGATCACTTTTGACGGAAGCATTTGTTAGAGCCTTAACGGTTACATTAGTGGAGATCTGCTGGGCCTGCGAATTGGCGGCCGAGGTTGTAAATTCTAATTGTTGTACAATCTCGACAGAAAACTTCGTAAGGCCCTCGGTGGTGGCAGCACTAGTAGTAGTAGCTGTACCTAGAAAATAATGTAGTATATCAAATTAATAATTTCTTAGAGATACATAAAGAGTGTAATGTGAAATTTCTAATAAAAATAATTTAAAAAAAAAAATTGCAATTTTTATAATATTATTTGACTTATAAATGAAATATTTTTATTCCTTTCGATCGCCACTGAGTACAGTCATATCTAAAATCATCAGATTAGTCCCTAAGGATGAACCGTAGCAGTTCGAAACGTCGAACACCAAAGGCGAATCTAAATTTAACGTGGTAGGGGCAGTCAGGTTGTCCTTTACTAACATAGAATATTGTTTTTATTATTTTTATTTTATTTATTATTTCATTTTTAATTTTTAATCTAATTTATTTTTAGTAATTAGTTCTATTTTAAATTCTTCGGAGGTGACTATAAACAAGGACAGTCTGACTGTCATTATGTTAGCTAATATATTATATTATAAAGACTGTAAGACTGATAAAAATATTTATTAATTTAATTTAGAACAGTTGACATAAGTACAATTTATAATTTTAATTCTAAAATCATTATAAGTAGAAATCATAATGCGTGTGTGAAAAACAAGAAATAACGTATTTGTTGCTCTTAAAAACATTTTAAAACAATTATTTTAATTAAATTGATCTCTTTATATACTTTTTTTCAAGAAATAGTGCAAAATAACGAAATCACTATCTTTACTTTTGGCATATACTATTTCTTTCCTAAACTATAATACATCCTTAAAATGTTACAATCTGTTTGGGTCGGATATTAAGAAGAAACCGATATTATAATTATATAGATATAATTCATGGATATGGTTATCAAAATATCCACGGTCTTCAAAATTAAAAATTTAAAAACTTTTTTCTCATAACTATTCACGTGGAATTTTAAACGCAGGTATAAGAACAGTCGCATAATAAAAGTGTAAATTTAGAAATTCAATATATAATTTAATAGAAATATCTTAATATCTTGATTCATATAGAAATCTACATATATTAATAACTTTTAAAAATAATTATTTAGGATATTTCAAGTATCATAATTAATATTAATATATATATATATTAAATTAAATATTGAATTTTTAAGTTTCTACTTTCACCATGTGCAGGTTATTATACCTGATGTTGAAAATTCCATGTGAATATTATGAGAAAAAAGTTTTGAAATTATTAATTTTAATGATCTTAGATAGTTTGATAACCACATCCATGAATTATTGATATATAATTATAATGTCCATGTCTTTTCTTAATACCCGACTCAAACAGGTTGTAGCATTTGAAAGGTGTATCATAGTTTTGGAATCATTAGTATGCGTCAAAAGTAAAGATACTAATTTCGTTATTTGGCGCTATTTTTAGTAAAACAGTTTATATAGTTCATTAAATAAACATAATAAAACAAGATTGTTTATTCGTGTCCCTCTCATAAATGTAACTGTTACATTATTTATTATTGATGTAGGTATAGAACAATGAAGCATGAAACTAACACATTTTAATTTCTGATAACGTTTGGATAGATAATTCCCTATCTTCTTCAAGCATTAATTTTTTTTTTTATTAAAATACATGTATTATTAAGAAATTAATAATAATAACTCTTCTTTATATAGTACTTATACAGAATAAATAAGTAACGTATAAGTTACTGTATGCAGTAATTTATACGTTACTGTAAACATGATTTTCACAATTTAAAAAATCTAAACATTTTGTAACACAATTTTGAATTTTAATTAAACTTCAGGAAAGGAATTCTATTATACTGTATTAGACTGTATGTATATTTTTATACTAGAGTTATTTAGCTTAGATATTTTAATATCAAGTAGAAACAGAAATTCAAAAATACCTTGTGATCCGGACGATGATGAAGATTGTTGCCCGGCTGTGGATCCAGTAGCATTACTGTTAGATCCAGCATTGGTAGAGCTATTTGCTGATTGATGATGGGTATGAGTGTGGTGCGAGACACCAGTACTTGAAGATTGTGTGCATTGCAGTTTCACCGAGGGTTCGCCGAAACCACTGTCAGTGACTCCGCCATTCGCAGATTCTAAATCCTCAGCCGTCCGCTTTAAAAACTTTTGTTGCTGTAATCATAATATTAACACTTCATCCAACTCGAATTTAATGTTTTAATTTTTAATACAAATTATCTCATATAGTATGAGAATATACTATTATTTTAACGAAATTCTAATAGAAAAACGGTCTCCAGCACAAGTTAACTGCATTTTTTGTGTTTTTAAAATAGATAACATTTCTAATTTTTTATTATTAATGATACTAATGTGTCTATTTTTTATTAATTTATTCATATTCTGAGCTAGAAATTTGAGTTTACGGTTTTACAATACAGACAGTAGTTCTAAAGAATTGTGAACGTTATCTGATAATCAGAGCGTTATATCGCTAGTCACTTTATTATGAAAAAATATTATTACTGTAAAAAACTATGATCAAAATGACGAAAAAGTACGCGCACTAAGAATAGTGCTAACCGTCATAATTATCCCGCCGAGTCTATAATTCGCGATCTATTAAAAAAATTGGAACGAATTGGAACTGTGCTAGATGTTGTCATATCTTTGCATCTATCTTATGTTTCTGTTTAACTGAATATAATGTTACTATTAGTTTACGCGTGGAAGAAAATTCAAATTAATCGATTTCAAAACATATTAATGGGAGGGAAAATTTTTAGATTATTAAATTAGAATGGTGATTACCAAAAAAAACAACGTACTTTTTGAATTTCACTTTCAATTGAAAGCTAATAGATATTTACAAAGTTAAAAATATTTTAAAAAAATATTTTTTATAGTGTCAAATTTTGTGACGTATAAAAGTGTTGAAATTATTACCTAAGCTCAACTCTTATATTTTTTCTCAACAAAATGTTCAAGTACATTTTTTATTACTGTTACAAATGTTCAATATACATTTTTTCTGATAGAAGATTTGAGAAATCAGGATCTCAATATAATGAGTATAATAAATGAAATAAAAAAATTAACCTTTAATATTTATGCCAAATCCAGATAACTCTAATAAATAGAAGCACAAAATAGTATGCGAGAGCTCTACAGACTTTGAATTAAATAGATTCATTGATATTTTTATTTTATCGTGTTATTAAAATATCTCATACAGAGTATTGGTCACTAAATGATTACTTGACAGGTAATGCTGTTGAACGCATAACGTTCTCAAAATAATACGTTTAAATTTTGAAAAATCTAACTTACTAATCTATTTTTAGTTATATTGTGATACAAATTGACATGGAAAATATAAAAAATTTGGTCTTCTCCTTCACATATATTTTTATAACTTTTTCACAAGTACTTTTTTACAAGTTTGTTTTACAAGTGTAACTTAGAATATGAATTTAATTTATTAGTACTGTTCATATGCATAGAATAAAAGAAAGTACAGTTTTGTTTAAAATTGGCAGAAGGTCGTTGCAGATTACTAATGATCAAAAAACATAGGTATGAATTTCATTAGAGCAGTAGATAACAAACCAGTTTCGCGATTATCTACAACTGTTGATATTTATAATTAGAAAAGAATTCTAGAGAAGATCAGAGAAACTTGACGATATATTGTTCTGGCGAGCATACAAGTTTCCGTAGTAATTCGGGGGGGGGGGCGAATAGTGAAAATCCACGACCGTCTAACGCGAGGCAACGAGGATCGCATTCAGACGAAGAAAAAGATTCACAACGCGACGCGGTGCGAGAAGGGCAACCACCAGTGATGGGGCCGATATTAACGAATATAAATTCAGTAACTCGACCAGAAAACGTTCAATGTGCTTGCTGCCTACAGATTGGAAAATTTTAAAAGGCTTATGGCTAGCGTGTTTAGCAAATGATAAACCTAACACTGAATTTAAAAGATAATTTTTTAATACATTTTTATTATATAATATTAATAAAATTATTGAAATAAATACCAGATAAATTTCAAAGCATTCATCTCTTTACTCATTCATTTATTAGTAGGTTACAAAGATAATTATAAACCATATAAAAATTTAACAATTTTTAGACTAACAAATATTTTTATCGGCCTTACAATCTTTGTACAATAATATAATTATAATGACATGTGACTGTCCTTGTACTACTAAAATTTCAATTCACTAAAAGTTCAATGTTTCGAGCTGCTTCGGCTCCTTATCAGAAAGTTATTTGAATGTTTCAATAAAAAAAAATAAAACAGAAGCATTCGGATTCTAAAATTAGCTAAAAGCAATGTTGATAAATCAGAAACCTACTGGCTAAGAACCTCAATACAGTTGCACACCACCGATATTTCATGAGATCCCGAGCTAGAAAATCGAAATACTCCAGAAATATCACTTTCATCTCAAAAATCTATAGAATAGGCAAATTTGTAAAATAGAGATTGTCATTGGTGTAAGGAAATTCTTGTTTCTACCAGATACAAGTCTAAAAGCGATGAGACATGCGCAGTCGACTCATATAGCAGCTTGTAGCCTTATATTTACAAAGAAAATGAATCAAATCGAAATATAATATTTATATAGTAGAATGTAAATTACATTGTTTACTTCGATTTTTAAACCTATAATTTATATTTGTTCATTTGGACTTTGTTTATAGTGGAAAGAACTGCTTAAAAGAGACAAAATTGATATATCTATTACTTTGAAACTATATTCGTTTCAATAATGTAGGTAGATGCTTAGCAAGAAATATCAAAGTCCAAATTGGAGTATTTCATTGTTGTCGAAGTAGTCGATATCCATCTAATGGCAACTAGTATGAAATTAATTTAATAGCATCATAACCTAAAATTATAAACAATTTCTTCACTAAAGGAATATGAATTCTGATGCAAATACTCTAATTTTTTTGTGTAGATATTGAATTAAACCATTCGACAGCACACAAATAGAGTCCTTGTGATCAGGTAATTCAAAGTCAATTAGCGTGTTTTAGGGAGCCGTTTCGACACCAAGTTAACATATAATATATATATATCTGAAGATATAATATAACATTTCTATATTCTGTAGTAGCATAAGCATTTTTTTGCCTCGATAATTCCGTTCAAGCCACCTTGAGTAGAAATAATTTTGTTCTGATACTATACTTACCCCTAACAATCTTGAACTATAGATAATTAAAGAATCAATTACTTGATGAAAAGGATAATTATCTAAACGAATGATGTAATGATTAATTTTAAATTATCTAATTTGCTCCAGAGCATTGTAGAAATATTGAAAGTATTTTTGAAAAAAAAAAATAAAAGTAAGATTTCTAGATTTTCTAAATTGTTTTTTTATTATTTACATATAGATACAATGTTAATGAAAAGGTAAAAGTTGTGTTTTGAAAATTAAGGCAGGAATCAAGTAATTGATCGAACAAAGAGCAAATCAAAATATAAATGGCGTGGTCGAATAAATTTAAAGATCATATGCAAGAACCTATAACAATTTTTATTTAAGCAAGTCTATTATTAACTTAAAGCTACCATTATTCTAAAAATTATATTATTTTCTTTATTAAACAATTAGTATTTAAAAGCGAGATAGTAACACCTAAACTGATAACATAGTAGATTTTCGCGGTATTTGACTATTTTCACTTGGTGGTTCATAACTAAAAGTTGTATAAAACTTTTTTTAATGTACACTAAAAAAACTATTAATGTTATTGGATTGCATCAAGTTACAAAATAGATAAGAAAGCGGTTCTCGTGTAAGCAGAATCGAACTCTCATTTATAGACTTTTATAAGCTTAAAGATGAAGCTACCACACTGAGCGTGTCTATAATATTATAATCCTATAATTATAAATATATTATAGGATTATATAATATATAATTATAAATTATAATTCAGTAAGTATAAACTAGAAAATGTCGTCTTAGATTTAGATTCTGTGTTATATATTTGCCCTAGTAATTCTTCTCTTCATTATTTAATCTGTATTATGAGCATTCCAGAATACATGTGTGTGCGCGTGCGCGTGCGCACGCACAGGCTTATGTGCATGCACCTATATGCAGGTCTAACTTCGAAAAAAGTTTGGGTTTAATTTGGATAGTGGAACACTCGCTAAACCGATTAGAAATTTCAAGAACTTGGTTTTAAATAAAAAAAACTAAACGTTAATAACATTACCTCTATTACATATTATTAAAACTAACGAAGTGTAAAAATTTATGAAAGTAAAGTAAAACATTGTAAGACTTACCATCATTCCAAAAGAGATGCACTAGCTTATTTAGCGAATGAGTGTCAGAAGAAATAAGACAAAAAGTAACTAAGAAATACATGAACAGCTACGGTTTTGTTCTTTCAAAGCTGGTTTCTGATTCCATAATTTGATTGAGGAAAATTCAACATTCCTTGTCTTTCCCTTTCGTTTTTGATTTACTGATTTTTCATTTTATGTTAGCAAATGACTTTGATCTCAATATATATTCAATGATACTATCCCATATCTGCTTTATATTTCTGATCTGAGCACTGAATACTAATCTTTCGTAACTGCAGTTACCGCTAACAATGAGTTTATCTGGCCACTACACAGAATTTACCTTTTACTGATAAAATTTTTGTAAACGGATTTTTTCTGACAATGCGAAAATTACATTGATTTTTTATTGTATCAATGTTCCACCATTAAGAATTTTCTTTTACCACAGTCTCTAAGACATTGCTCATATTGCCTCTTTGCAATAGTCATTTTCATCACAAAAAACCCGGCTACTGCTGGCGTGGTCGATACAGTTGCATCAATAATAATGGGTATTCGTTGCAATGATATTCTCTGAGATAGTCGTTGAATAATCCATTCAGCGAATTTACTCTGAGAACATAATTACTAGCACACGACTTTTTAATAAGCTTCAATCTTCACAGCCCTACTGTAATTCGATTGTGACATATCGCATTGGACGAAGTCGTTTGCTTCACAGTCCACTTTATGAATCTTGTAATAGATCTCAATAAACCCGCTAGGACACCACCCCAAGAACAGCTGATCACCAATTTTTTACGGTGCAATGTCTCATTTTCGAGTTCTTGCAGCCAAGGTAGCGTTGCGCTACCTAAGCGCCCAACGGCGGCTTCGGCGCGGGTGGGACGCTGGTCAGCCGGTGGCGAGTAGAGAGGTAGAATTGCTCGGCTGCTCACTCGGCTGCTCGCTCCACTAGCGAGGTTGCCGAGGAACTGACTCGGTGACGAGTGTCAGCTCTGTCAGTGGTGCGCGCGCGACCTCCCTCTCTCGGCGTCCCGCTTCATCTTTTTCCACCACGGCGCGGTGGCCCGAAGAAATCGGGATTAGTGCGAACAAGGGAAAAGTTCGCGGAAAAATTCCAACACTAGTACTGGGCACGCATTGTTTGAGACGGGAAGGGATACGTGCCAGTACAGTATACAGTAAGTGAACTGCGCGTGCTCAGGAGAAGATACATATGCAATACAATCCGAGAGTTTATCTGCCTTATACCCTTATTAACAGCATGTCCGAGACACTCGAAGGTGAAGAACTGGGTAGAGTAGAGAAGCAATAAGTTGTGCATATTGGATGAATGGATGAGACTATCCGAAATCAGCTGTGAAGCGTGCTATAAGTTCGAGTGCTTTAATTTATCATTCTTTGAAGTTATTCTTTTCGTGCATACACTAGTAGGCGATCAGTTAAATGAAGTGGTAATGTATTTTGGTGATGTAAATAAATATCTTCTAAATTGATGTGGTCGATCTTTTTAATTTAACTAAATGTATGAACTTGCAGCTATAAAATTTAAATTTATATAGAGCCCTCGATTTAAAGGTACCATTGAGACAAAATTATCTCTAATAATATTATAATTTTCTTTTTCTTATTTTTCAAAATTATTTATGTATAATTGTAACATAAAACTTCTAAATATTATAACATAATAGTTGATCAAAAAGTATTATTGAATAAAATGGATCAAGAAGTATTTGCAAAAACACGAATTTTTAAAAAAATTATTGATGATTTTTAAAATATTTGAAAAATAACCAGATTAAAATGATTTATTATAAAAATGTGAATAATTCTAAATACTTTTTATTCTACAAAATTTGAATGATTCGCGAGTTACATATAAAATTACAAAATTTCTTATAATATTTTTATGTAAAATGGACATTTCGGTTAGTTCCATCTTGCATTTCAATATTTTATCAATGAGTTCTCAAAGTTTAAACGATTATTCCATTACTTTTATAAGTTGCAAACATTGATTATACCTCTTTGAATGCAAACATAGGAGAAATTTTTTCTACTAATAAATCGTAGGATTTTAATAATATGTTGAAAAATGTTGCCATAATAAACATGTTCTTTTATTAAATTAAAAATGGTTTTGAAAATGTTGTATTTTTTAAGATAAATCTAGAAAATAGAAAAAGATGTAATTTTTTCCAAACTTCTATTCCAAAATCTGAAAAAGACCATCTTAAATATCCTTATTTAAATATTAAAGATTAAAAATTTATTAAGTTTCCAAACAGTGAGCACTGAACATAAACGTAAATTTGTAGCAAGTATGTAATATTTAATTTTTCCGAGATAGGAGAGCTACGCGGTAAAGGCGCAAGCTCTAAGTTAGTTTTAATTTTACATTCACAAAATAGCAGAATATGTAATCAAGGAATACGTGAATTAAAACTAATTAACAAGTAAAATAAAATCCGATAATAAGATTATAATTACTGAAAGAAAATATGCGCAATAAGGTTATTTGACAATTGGTCTGCACTCAAGTAGGAAAAGGTCACCAGAGACTCGCTATTGATTCTTCGTCAGTCCGTAACCCCTCACTGTCGTCAGTCAGACTTTTGGACGCCCTCTACTCTGCATTGTCTCTTCGAAAGAATGCAATAGCTCGTTATTCTGATCTAATATATCAAGCATTTTCTAGACATTAGGAAGCAACAGATCGCAAATCGCGTAGGTTATGTTTTGGCGTTGCTACTTTCCCAGGGTACTTTTCATATACTCATACGTGGGCCAGATGAGAGAAGCGATGAGAATATGAGGATACCGACGCGTGCGATAGTGAGAGTCTATTGATTCTCCTCACCGGCTAGTTCGCTGTTGCAGGTGTGTGAAGGTGCAGAAGACAGTGCGGCTCTATTTTCCACGCGCGAACTACCGTGCGGTCTACGGTTGGATCGAGACCCCACCAACTCGTCCTGACCAACCGGCTGTTTACTGTTTGGCCTCCTGGGCTATCGATCCCAGTAGCGTAAGAAGCCCCCACAGTGGCTGCTTACCAAGTATCGGAAACCAGTCTCATTCCTTATTGCTATAAAAATGTACTGACTCGAGAAGTATGAATATACATGTATACTTAAACAGAAAATTTCCTTTCTGTTATAACAATATCATAATAATTAATCATCCCTGTTCAGCAAAAAGATCTTTTGAAAATTATTTCATCTAATCATTAACTCGACAAAAGTGACTATGTTATTTCACGTTATGTAACATTTTTTGTAATCATCTCCATTATTTTACCTACTATGATTTTGTATAAATTATATTATCCATGTAGAAATACATACATATCTCTCAATGAAACAACTAATATATGTATGAATTCCTTTCTTTAGAATATAATTATATAATATCTTTCTCATATTGAGTTGTTAATTATATCTTATTTCAGAGATTATAAAATGTTATTTTCTATTCCAAGAAAAATTCATGTTTTAGTTTCTTTTTGTATAGAAATAAAAAAAAATTAAGAACCCAACAAGGAAGGTGGTAAAAATTATTACCGAAGATTACTGAAAAAAATATTTTTTGCAATTCTTAAGTGAAGATTTGACTAGTTGTTTTCTTTGAAATGAAAGATTTTTTATTTCTCTTAAGTTCTTATTTTAAAGGTTATTACCGGTTCTAAAAACTTTAATTTTTATTACTGCCTTTTAAATATCCAATTTTTAGAACTTTTAAAAACCTTTGAATTTTATTTTTTTAAAAATGAAGGTAACCGCTAGTTCAAAAGTATATGTTGTTAAAGAATATCGAATTATCATGATTAATTTTTTCATGATTTTTGTAAATGATCAAATACTCTTAAAAAATAGCGAAATATCTCGATTACTTTTTTACCATTTTTTAATGTTTTTGATCTTACTCATATAGAAAATAAAATCAAATCATTTGATTGGAAAAATTGCTTGCTGCTTAATTATTCAAAGTTTATTTCTATTAATTTCAACTATAGAGTTTGGAGTACAAGCTTAAAAAATAAGTTTACATCATTGTAACGTCAAAATAGCAACTTTAATGTGATTTTTCGGCTCGTGGTGCCTTGGTTCACATAAGGATAAATCTTCTCACAAGAACATGACGCAAAGAGTCTACGTCCATACCGATGCTGAACGTGCTGAAATTTACTATATGGTACTCTTGAAATAATATAAAAAGTAAAAAAATATATTCTTATTAAATTATTAAATATAGTAGGTTGTTACATAATTTACTATAAAAAATGTTAAGAGAAAAATTAATTTATTCGTTTATATTAGTCTTATATTCTTACAGTTTTTAGTTATAGTTTTGATCATCTATATGAATAAAAAAAAGTATTCTAATAATTTTGAAGTACTTTTGAGATTAAAATTAGACAAAAAGAATCGATTATAAAAAATTCGAAATAATATTCAATCAAACGAGATCATTATTTTCATTTTGACATTTTTGATATTTTTTAAAAATTCAGTTAATATTATTACAAAAATTTGTACAAGAGCTACTGTCACTGTTAAGATAGGCGCATGTGTGTGCATGAAATACATAATATAATTGACTGATGCAACACAAGAACCGCATTTGATTCTAGTCCTAGCATTAGCGCATTGACAAGAATAACACATTTTTTACCATTCTATTAAATTGCATTGGATTAGTAATGATCGCAGCCATAATATATTTCTGGAATTATACGTTGAGAGTGTATATCAACTTTATTTCTGGGATTTCTGTTTTTTTTTTTTAGAATAATTAATATTTATTTCATATGATATTAACAGTAAGTAAATAATAATATTATTAACATTTTGCTAGAGGTACGATACGAACTGTTCCAATTGATAAATTTCGATAAACAGAATCCTTAAATATATTCCAGTTAATTCTGAAAAATATATGACTTCTCTAGATATTAACTTTTGCAACATAAATTTTTCTTTATTCCATTGCTCTAATTGAGTTTTCAGAGCTAACAAATTTTCTTTACTTTCAAGATCTTCTATTTACGTAAAAATTTCGGAATCAAGTAAAATCTCATTCATACAACGTTTGACAAATTTATTTACAAAAATATAACTAACCATTTTATAGTATAATACTGTTTACAAGGAATCATTTTATTATCAAATCGACTGTATAGCAACCAGCAAGTTAGAATTTCCCTCTATAAGCGATGAACTAATTACGATCATCGGTTGTAAACTTTAAGATTCGGCAGTTGGCAACTAACTCTGCAAACTAAAATTGCAGATTATAACATTATAATTTTATGGTTCAAAAAATGGTTTAATATAACCAATTCTCTCTCTCTCTCTCTCTCTCTCTCTCTCTCTCTCTCTCTCTCTCTCTCTCTCTCTCTCTCTCTCTCAACGAAAAATTATATTCACTAAACTTTCGTATCATTCGTATAAGTTTCTTTGATAATCATTGTTTTTCCTTTACTCAAGCAGTGATAAGTTCCACTTTAAAATTAATTCAGCGCATTGCTATTTAGATCGGACAATTCCATAACTTCAAGAATCGTACTTAAATGATTTTTCTTGATTCTAACCTAGAAATCGCACCTTCGCCACTTGATTCTGGTTCTCATAAGGAAAAATATAGTCCTTATCTAGTAAGGAAAGGCTTCTTTACGAATCTCGTTATAACCCTCAGCTTCGCTTTGGACTGCAAATCTCTTCTTTCATAATTAAAGCCTTTCCGTACCCGGCTAGAAATGTACTACGTTTCTAGATCATTTTGTAAAGTTCGCTGGAACTATATAAGATTTTCATATACATTGCTTCCAAATCAAATCATTGTTTTTCTTTTTTAATATAAAATTCGTAAAATTTGCTGATTTATGGTAAATTTTCCTTTAGATTTAATATTTCAATAATTTAACATTATCGTATTTTCCTGAATCGCAATTACAGTTATAAAAAGTGCTATAGCACAATTCGTAGTCTCAATATTATCAAAATGTTTTATAATAAATGTCACCGACAATACAAATTATAGCTATTTAAATAAATATGCGTGTTTAAATTAATATTTCCCTTCATACTTCAAAAGAAACCAGTATATAACCTATAGTTTTCTGACAAATGAAACATTTTTTATGTGTTACAAACGATAGAATACATAAAGGCTAGAGCTTGCTAGTCTATGCTATGATATAAGTGAGCGTGCCTCTGCAGTCTGAATTTAGAGAGAGAACGTATCTTAAGTATCACTTCCATGTCCTTTTCTAGTAACACGCATGCGCAGATCAATTTCTCCCCCTCGCCCCCCTCTCCCCATGTAAATACAGTTTATGAGTGCTCTTCGGTGCTCTATGCTCTATAGCCCTATACTGACAAATAGTTTTTAAATTGAAATTCTTTATATTTTATATATGGTTTAACGGATAGTATAATATATAATAATAACCAAATATATATAACTTTATTAAATTTTTTTCAACTATTGGATTTTTAAGTATTTATTGCTACTTATACCGAGAAAGGAAAATACAGATGCTTAGTAAATTTTTGGTTTTCTGATGATATTGAAGTAAATGCATATTTTTGAAAGTTTTTTCTAAATGAAGAACTAACTATAGCTAAATCAGCATTTACTCATATCAATTTCTCTAAGAAAATGGGTAAAAATGTTATCTCATATCATTAATTGATTATGAGGAGAAAATCGACCATGGGTTCAGCCATATATTTTGTGTGTGTGCGTGCGCGCGCGCGCGCGCGCGTGTGTGTGTAATATATTAGCTTTCCAATTCGGATATATTAAATTTTCACACTTCAAATAAATTTTATCTACTGACAAGGATGGAAGACAAAAGGTTAATGCTATGTGTTATACTATTCATAAAAAATTAATTCAATTTCTGACAAACAAAATGACGAATTCAAAATGGTGATTTCAAATTTATAGTTTCTAAAAGAAAAGAAAAACCCTTACAATACACAAATGAATGTATTCAAGGCAGAAATTTAGTATTGGGTTTGAAATTATATTTTATAATTATACTTTATATTGTATCAATAAAGGAACTTTTTAGTATTTTGAAATGGAGTGAAACTGCTCGAATTCGATTCCCGTGTCACATTTCGTGCATACTCCCGAGTAGAAATGGATTGAGCGCGCAGAGCCAGCCCTGATAAGGGTACCTGTAAAGTACCTAAACAGGCACGTAACAAGGTGCTATTCAGAACCTGTACAGGTTATCTGAAAAAGACAAAATTACGCAGACCAATATATAAGCCCTGTAGAGCCAGCCGGTAGTTCGTCAGCTGGTTTATCAAGTGTAACAATTGATTGTTGATTATGAATATTGTTTATCTCCGTTACGAATATAATTTGATTCCCTTACACGGATTTAGAAAGTTGTAATTTCGTACATAAAGTAAAAATATTTCTGAAATAAATTATTTATAAAAAAATTTTTAAGACTAAAGATTTTAATGCCGAGTGTATAATGTGGAAAGATAAATGTTTAAATTATAGATTACTTTTTATTTTATATTCAAAGTTTGAACATAACATAATATAATTAAAATCTATAATATCTTAAAAATAATATATAATATATATAAATAAAAAATAATATCTTAAAAAATGGACGTTATAAATCAATTATAATTGAATTATAAGTAAATAAATAAATAATATAAATTAAATATAATGAAGTAATTGAAAAATATAGATATACAAGTGTTACAATATATATCAAATTAATAATGAATAATAAAATTTGGATTTTCACAAGCGTTTATTGTTGGAAACAGTAGTATCACTCATAACAGCTATAAAAATTATCGAAATAGTAATAAATTTTAGTAAAATCAAAAGCCTATTTTATCTACTCAAGATTCGAGAAGAATTTCAACTTATTCATATATACTTTTCAATAAATAAATGTATAACTAATTTGCCTTATAAATAGTTGAATTTTTGTTAATTAAAAAGTATATAATGTATTATAAATTCATTTACCATTATTTTATTTAAATTTGTCAGCAAAAAGAGAATATAATATAACGAACCATGGGCAAATAAGTGAAAAAGCCTAAACATAGGATAAAAGAAAATTATATATATTTATTAATTATTTTTCTTTTACTTTGAATTTTAAAAAATAGAGAAAATTCAATAATGTATACTTAATTTTAATATTATTTTGTATATTTATTAATTGTTAAGAAAAGTATATAGTTGCATATTTTAAATATTTTTAATGAATTACATAGTTCAGAAATTGCCATGAGTGATTAATGACGTAAATTAATCTTTGGATGCCTGGATTATTCCTAATCGAGATGTAGACGGCGCGGCGGTGCCCCGACCGAGTATGAAAAATAGTGACCCGAATTTCCATCCTTGTCTAGTCCGTGCATGCACACAGATGCGCCTATCAGTAATATTGGTAATCATGGATATTCACGTGTGCTAATGAAGACCATTATAAAGAATTGTATTTTTTAAATATAAGTGTCTATACTAATTTAAGATCTCATTGTGTCCCTGAACCTAGAGCTGCGAAGATTCTAAGATTAATTTTTTTATAATATTTAATTGGTGGATATATATGTAGAGTGAAGCAAAATCATAAAAACTAAATGCAATAAGAAACAGTAACTTATTGCTTATATAATATTTATGTTTAAAATTATTATATTAGAATATGTATTAAATTATTTAAAGAAATAAAATCTATTTGAAAAATTACTTTTGTTCAATTTCTTTTATTATGACATTATATGTTGAATTAAACTGCAAAGCCAACAATTGTGTCACATTTAAACATTAATAACAAACACCTATTATTAATAAAAATATAAGATCACTTTATTTGAACACCATATTATCTCTATTTTTTTTATTTCAAAGATTCGTTGGACAATTCTTTTATTTTTTTAACAGAAATATTTAGCCGAACAAAATTTAAGAGCTGAACATTTCAAAAAGGATATTTTTTTCAATTATTTAATATTTTACACGAACGCGATAAAATATATTCAAAATTGAATGCAACAAAAAAATATCTTGTAGTTGTTGTAATATAAGATATGCATTTATTTATTAAATTTATGTCTATTATGTTGGATAAGAGCTTGATTGTAACAGGAATTACACGAACTACTTCAACCATTGGGTTGTTCATTGAGATGATATTGAGCCGCGGCGAAACTGTGCCGACACTGCCGATATGAAGAAATGTTTGTAGTTCGATTAGTATCGAAGGGCGTATACTGCCAGTTTCGCGCGCATCCATTGTCGGCTGCAACGACGTCGTCGTCGTTAACTCACGACTCACTAGAAGCTTACCATCACTGCACCCGCGCCACCCGCGCCGCGAGCAATAAAGGGAGAGAAAGCCATTCCCCACTTTTCGGCCTTCTCCTCCCCCCTCAGACAGAGACGTCGTTGTCGTGTCGGAGTTTTGTGCACTCGTTCAACCGAGCATCAGTTGTCTTAACCATTATAGGCTATACCATGCGGTAATTAATTATTCCTATACGCCTACTCTAAATCAATCGACATTAAAGAAGAGTTCTTTTTTGATTCACACTATCCCTCAGTCCCGATACTGATAGATATCTTTCTCACTATAGTTAGCAAAAACTATGATCTTGATTGTTACTCTTTTATAAACTTTCGCTTTAAGGTTTAACTCATTTGTAACGTTTGATATAGACAAAGAATTTGGATTTCCAGTTTTCACTGGTAACTATATGGGAAAGCAATACTGTTTTTCGTTGAATTTGGGACCGATATGGATTACTAAATGAACTGATTCGCCAATAAATTAATTGATTTTCAACTCCTGCGCGAATGTACTGTTTTTAATGTATATTCTAATGATTTACTGCTTGAAAAATTTCTGAATGTTATTTATTGTTCTGTCGTTTAAATATGTCAATTTTGATAAAACAAGACAGGTGCAAAAAAGATAATTGTACTTTGAAGGTTCTGACAATTATCGAATCATTTTCCAAATCTCTATGCAATAGATTTGATTGGAAATATTCGTTAATAAATATTATAATGTAATTATAAAAACTAAGAGCAGAAGGAGAAGATGACAAATGATTGAATAGTATAAACAAACTTTAAATATGTCTACCAATTTCGTAAGTTATTTACCTAAATAAGTTTCATGGTTATTTGAAATAGAATTTTCTAAATCGATATCCACCCAAAAAAACAAATTCTGTGCCAGAATATTGTAAAGTGTGTGATGTTTTTAATTATATGAAATAGTCTTATAGCAATGATTTAATTTCATATATCAATTCATTAATTAAACGAAATTAAATAAAAAAATTTTATATTATAATCTGCTCCTAATGCTAACAGTGAAAATTTTTTCTTATTTATAAATGTTCAATAGAGTGCTCACTGCGACTTGTGATTTTTTCAGAATAAAAATTATAAACGAAATAATATCACCATACCATTTGGTTTCATAATTGTAATAAGTTTTTTCAATACTTAATGTGTTCCAAAAATATCATTGTGCCACCAAAAATATAATGCTCATATAAATTATATGTAATTCAAAGTACCACAATAGTAAATAAGGTACTATCTTAGTAATTAGGTTTTACTAAAATATTCTACGTATAACAAAAGTTTAAGATAGAAAAAATTCGATGAGTATATTAATAAATATTTCTATTGGTCTTACAGTCCAATTAAATAAATTAAAATTAATACATAATAATATCAATATATATTTATATCAATACTAATACATATCAATATATAATTAATTAAAAATTATAATGACAGTCAGACTGTCCTTGTTTAAAATCACCCCCCTAGACTAATCTGAAATAATAATATATTAGCTGAAAAAATTCTTTATTAGTAAAGTGCAATCTGACTGCCCCCACTACCTTTACCCAATTGAACATAGGCTAAGGTTGTCCAACGTTTCGAGCTCGCTACGGCTCCTCATCAGGGACTAAACTAAACCTTATATTAATATTCTAATTTATATATACTCCTATCCCCATTAAACTAAAAATTTAGAAATTTAAATATACAATCCCCCTCTGCACAAAATGTTCAAAACTAATCAATTTAATAAAGAATGATAAATGTTATCTAATTTACGATTTCTTGAAATGTGAATACTTTCAAGACTCTACCTTTTACATTTATTATCAATACCATGTTCCAAAATATCCACATTCACAAAATCAAAAGAATGTAAAAACTTCAAACAATGTTCTTTTAAACCAGAAGTAATATGTGAACTATGTAAACTATATTTATGTTTATACATTTTCTTTTTTAAATATCTACTTGTTTGTCCAATGTAGCATTCATTACAATTCATACAATTAATTTTGTAAACAACTCCAGATTTGAATGACGAACAATTTATAAAATATTCTGTGGAAAAAAATATTTAGCTGATTCTATTATTAATTTTTATTTAAATAATTCAACTGTGAATAATGAATTTTTTGATTGAACGGACACATTTCTTTTCACTTATATAACTACAATTGTAAACGAACAGAAAACTCAACAATGTTCACGCAAGAATTGATTGGATGCTATCAAATAATAGATTAATTGAACAAAATGGTTTTATATTTTTAGGTATTTATGAAAACTTTGCCAAACTAATATACACTAATCGATCGTGATAAAAAACTGCTTTAGGAAAAAATTGATATCTAGAATTGAGTGTTCAGAATTTCTTTTCTATTATAGAGAAACAATTATTAAAGCTGTTTAATAAGCTTAAAAACAAAGTCTCTGGCCAGATAAACATAATGCAATGAATTCCCTCTCAGCATTGACATATCTAACCTATGGTTATAAGTTTTTACGTAAAAATTGTAGGACCTCTCAAACTTTCAACCACTCAATACTCTTCAGAACATAAATATGAGGAAAAATGTGTTTTTCAGTTTTTTATTTTTTTTTTCAGTTATGCTTTCAGAAAACTCTGTAAAAAATAATGTTGATACATTTTCGGAGTAGAAACTTGAAAATAATATTAGAGAATTTAAATTCAATCTCCTTAGAAATACAAGCAAATCACTATTCTGGAAAAATATTTTTTTCTTTTTCTTTTATCTATTTAATGGGAAGCATATGGTTATTTGCATAGTTTTTGGTAGAACAAATTGAAAAACACGAAAAACCACTACGTTATAGGTATTCTGGGATTAAAAAAGGGCTGAAAACGATTCAAAATATTGTTGTCCCCATTTTTATTTTACGATAGGAAAACTAATTCTTTTTACAGGTTTAGAATAAAGCTGATAACATAGATAAAAGGAATAACAATTTGTTATCAATACTGTACTTCATTTTACGAAATAAAAAATTCGTATAAAAACGAAGAATATGTATAAGTTCTAATTATGATTTATTTCAGCATTTTAGTGTTCGTGTTTATGAATCTTAAATCTAGGGTTAAATCAGAAAATAAATTACAATAATAATTTTATCTACGATCTATTGATTAGGAACGATTTAAGGTTATCATTTCTTCAATTTAGTATATACAGTAATATTTTGACATTTTTATACCAGAGCGTTTAATGAATTTTAGATATAAAGTATTTGTATTCTTTGATATTGAGATAAAGACAAGTTTCCGTTTTTTGCTCTAGACATACATATTAAAAATTCCAGATATGTACTATAAATATATTGTAAGCATTAGTATACTGTCTGAATGCATGTGCATAATTAGATAAAAGAAAACATTTTTTAATTTTTTCTTAAATTTGTAATAATTTACATAAAAAGAATTGCAATCTAAAATAAAGTCACTTTGTAGCTCTTTTATACTGAAATAACTACGTTCTATATTAATGAAAGAATATGTGAAAAATATATTAATTAATGATTAAAAAACATCCGTGTCAAGTTTTTAATAATCCTTTTTTTCAATGCAGGTAAAAATTATAGTTTATTAATTTATAGATAAATAAAGAAAATAATGAATTCACGATCAATAAAAAAGAAGAAGACTAAATGATAATGAAAAAACTTATGCAAATATTAATTTTTAGAAATAAATGAATAAAAAGATTTAAAAACATCACTGTGGTTAGGTATTATTCTTCTAGTGTCTCAAAAATATTCAAACAATAGTATAGCCTCGTTTTATAATTAAATTATAAAATAATTAACATAATTATTGACACAAGTATTATTTGAATCAATATTGCACTACAATATTTAAAAAAAAATAAACGTCAAACCGGACTAATAATATTTATTATCATACTCATATGCATAGAATTCTGCTATCAAAATAAAAATAGTATCTACAAACTTGAAAATACCATAACTTAATATATCAATTGCGATAATACCTATTTCATTAATAGATTTATTTGTTAGTTGAAGACAATCGTATATGAAACTGAATATTTCGTTGTATATGAGAAAATAATTATAATTTAATATCAAGTATCATAAATAAAACGGTTTATAAATTTCACGAACTGTAAGGTTTCTACATTTTTAATATTTCTTATTGCTATCTTCATATACACATAATACAGTTTCATCCCTAAGAAACGGTTTGATTAATAGTTTTGCAAGCCTTATTTGTGAAGGATACCTTTCATGTGATAAAGAATATATTATTGTCGGTACACGTATACAACAAATTACTGTACAGGTCCCATTAGCACAGTTACAATACTCATTTAGAATAGTAGACTAATCATCAAACTTATTTGGGTAATATTCAATAAAACTTTTGTTTTATATGTCTTGATTCAACATGTATTTTTATGTTATTTGGAGATTTCTTACAATAAGTTAATTTTAAATTATTGATTCCATCAAGTAATTCAGCTAAGTATGAAAATTTTGGCCTTAGACCTGGTAAAATCCAGTAAATCAAATTTTTAACTCTTTGTCGCCGATTTCAGGTATATTTAATAATTCATAGATAAAAGTTCCTAAAATGCTAATTATATTAACTCCAACTTTTAGATTCTATTTCTACTTTTATTATTTCTAATTTCATTACATGTATCATTATCGGATTCAACATCATCGAGCTCTATATAATATGTATGTATACATACATACACTGCGTGCTTGCACTCGTCATGTTCTTTTTAAATATAAAATTATTTTATATATTAAAAAATGGTAAAATGCGTGACTTACAGTACAATTTATATATATTTAGTTTTCTCTCCTAAGTTTCTTTTATAACTACTTAAGTTGAATATGAATTTGAAATATTGAAATGACCATCGGGGCTCTTGTTATTTCAATAATATATATATATACACGGTACGGACTGTTACTTATTGCGCCACTTTGAATATGTCGAAACCTAATTTTTCTCTTTTTATCTACCAAAACAATGATTATATAGTGACATTGAATTTCGTGCAATATAAATTTACTTAGACGTCTCATTTCATCTGTACCATACGTAGAACGGTGAAACAAATTTTATTGAACCTATTATTTTGTCTTACAAATGGTAAAACTCGAATTATTCGAATAATAAAATCGAATTGTCATTTACATATAGAATTTATAATAATTACTTACTTTGAAAGCACTAAGATTTTGAGGAGAAAAAGACTATGTCTATGAATTTTATTTATTTGATATCAAATTATAAAATGAACTATAAAAATAGATATGGTTTTCGTGTTTTTCAATTTTTTCTACCAAAAACTAAGGTGCGATCAGCTGCTTTACTGGGGTTTGCTCTGCGGAACGATTTTCCAGTAAGTCAAAATACCGTTTCTGAATGTTTATTACGTTTGATTACGCCAATAGCGGAAAACTTTCAGTTTGAAAACTGTTCACGACATTTATATGGGAAACATACTGTAATGCATTACAGCATTGCTACATGAACTTATTGGTATCTGAAGACCTTTCGGAATACACCCCGGATTTTTGAGAAAATTGTATTTAAATCATAAACTAAAACGAGTGACCTTGAATTGTTTTTCAAGTTTCGGACACGGAAGCCTATGATTTTTTTTGCAGCGTTTTATAAAAGCATGGCTAAGTAAAAAATAAAAGATAAAAACACACATTTGTCTTCATATCTATGTACTGCAAAGTGGTAAGAGTTTTAAATTTTGAATGACTTTATAGTTATGAGTACAAATTTATTACCACAGGCTAGATATGGTAATGCCGAGAGGAAATTTGACTATGATTATCCGACTAGTGCCTGTGTGGATAATGAAGAATTACATATAAAATGAGTTCTTATACTATTACAAATTTTTATAGCTACCCAATGTATTGGTGGATAATTAGTTTGAGCACAATTACTAGTTGAATGTATTATTTGCAATAAAACTGAAGCAATCCTATATATTTTGATTATGGAAATGTAAATTATCAACCAATCATTTTATTTAATCTTCACTGAGACATGATCTATTTATTCCTTAACGTTTGTTCCGACAAATAAATATAAGGTTCTACTACACGCATGCGTATATTATGTAATGCAATTGTTTTCACAACCTATATCACAACTGTATTCTGAAAATCTCAGTCAAGAGGACAATCAACTGAATTTTGTAGTTAAAAATTATAAAATTATTAACAAAAAAAAGTAATTTTCATCTTACGCGCAAAAAATCGTAGATTACGGTCCAAGCAACGAAATGTCAACTAAAGCTGATTATTTCGAAACGCGTTGACTTTATCGAGAAACACGCTTTTCAGTAGAATGCTCAAACTTTGTCACGTGGTGCGTATATTGTTTATTTCAATACTATGCATGTCGGATATCGAACCAGGTCTAACTTTTTGTCGATTCGAACTTCGAAACATACGCTTATGTTACCGACCTGCACTTCGACTCAGCCAGTAATATACTAGGTAAGAAAAAAATTTATGACTCCTCTGAAAATCGAAAAGCAGAATTTCTCGTCTGTTCGCTTGGGAGAGAAATAGAAAAAACAAAGAAGCATACGCCATAAAAATTTCTTATAATCAAGCATTGTTTGTGCTCGTGTTAAACCTCACCTTTAAACTTTATATTTCTTAAAGCTTTACACCCCTAAAAATAAAGAAAGCATTTTTTTCAGTTGATAAATTACTACTTTTCAGTATACTTTCAATATACATTTAATTGAGAAAAAATCGGAAAAAATGGTGAAAACTAAGAAAAAGAATAATTAAGCGTGCAAGGAGAAATGTTGCTTTCTGTTGACGATAAGGATAAAGGAGAAACTTTGAAAGTACTAAGGATGCTAATTAAGTTCTGTGAGTATACAACGATAAATATAAATATATCTCTAAATAGTATAAAAAATTTTCTCAGAAATGTAGTTCAAATATAACATAAACATTTAACGTTTTAAATTTTGAAGGTTATTAGAAAATAAATGACCTAATTTTAATAAAATAGTTCTACCATTTGAATATAATTTGTTGTACAAAAATATGCATTTTAATCTTTCATTAAATAGTATTTGAATAAAGAGTTAATAAATATTTTTTCATTGGTCTTACAGTCCAATCAAATCAATCAAAAACAATACGTAACAACATCAATACACATCTACATTAACATTAATACATCAATACACATAAATAATAAAAACAAAAATTAAAATTAAAAATTAATTTAAAAATTATAATGACAGTCAGACTGTCCTTATTTACAATTACCCCCGTAGACTAATCTGAAAATAAAATATTAGCTGAAAAAATTAAGGGACTGATGAGGAGCCGTAGTGAGCTCAAAACGTTGGACTGGATCTTCAATTAGGTAAGGATGTTGGGGACAGTCAGACTGCACTTTACTAACAAAAATTTTTTCAGCTAATATTTTATTTTCAGATTAGTCTACGGGGGTGATTGTAAATAAGGACAGTCTGACTGTCATTATAATTTTTAATTTAATTTTTAATTTTTATTTTTGTTTTTATTATTGTTGTGTATTGATGTATTAATGTTAATGTAGATGTGTATTGATGTTGTTACGTATTGTTTTCGATTGATTTGATTGGACTGTAAGACCAATGAAAAAAAAATATTTATTAATTTGTATATAAGCAGTCGACAAAATTACAATTAAATTATTTTGAATAAAGAGATTTAGGTTTTTAAAAATCCACTATTCAAGCGAAATTCGACTAAACTACAAAAAAAAGGTATCTCATATTCGAAATTCCAATTTCATATCATCAAACACAATTATATACTATAAAAAATATATCATACAAATAGCTTTCAGCTCATGTACATTAAATTTCATATACTCTTTTAAACAGTATAGATGGGCCCCTGCAGATATTAACTTTCTTCTGGAAAGCCCTTGTATGCGATTGTTGTGAAATTTGGAATAATTGTGTTTTCTTTATATGGTAATTACCAATATCGGAGTGAAAATTTATATTGTATTTTTATGATGAAATTCATCAAGAACTTGTACAAATATCATGGCATCATATTTATCTATACAAATACAAAAAAATTTATATGAAATTATTATATTCCACATAAAATATTCCATATAAAATTATTATAATGATGAAAACTAAAATTGTATTTAGTTAACAAAGAACCAATATTGTAGTTAAAAAAGTTTAACTTAAAAACTGAATCGCTGTCGTAGGGTTTCTAATGCGAAGGGGTGGGACACATAAGAAGAGTGACTCAGATGACCTGCTACCGTATCGCCCGCAGACACAGCGTCAGAGCTGTTTCATCTAAAGGTAGCCTACCTACGTTCCTCCTAAATTGACAAATTGACTATGCTTGAATTATGAAACTTTGGGAATATATTAATTTATATATATATATATATATATATATATATATATATATATATATATATATATATATATACGTTGGCATCCATTTTAACAAAGGTGCTGCGATACAAATTGAAATGAGAATAAGTTGAAATTTTCAATTTTAACGTTGAATCCCTATCCCAGATCAATCATTATCATCATTTTATTTAATATTATATTTTATTTAATTTTATTTAATTTTATAAAAAGCCACTGCTTACTTTTTTTTAAGAATTTATAATACTTTATTATAACCCATATTATGGTATTTTTATTTGTTCTTGAGTAATAGTAGTAAATAATTAGTTCCAAGTGACATGAAAACTGAGCGTAATAAGAAAATATTATGGCAAGAAAAGAAATACTCGAACTCATACGTGAGCCTCTATACTCGTACTAGCAAGTCGAGCGCTAAAACAGATGTGTGCATTAAATTCTTTATATAGACATAGTTATCAGGGAAGCCATTTATTTGGATGCGACTATCTTGAGTTGAAAACAATTGCAGGGTAGGGAACGGTTTTAAGTGATTAATGCCTGAGATGACTAATCAACATAATCCAGAAGTATTATTCCTATTTTTGTTATTTCAAAACAAAATATAACTATCTAGGATCTACCAGTGTACAGTAGTAATAAATAATTAAGATATTTTAACTATTAATAAAATAAACAAATGCAATAAATATTGTAACAGCAATAAATGGTAAGGTAGTAGTATCCTTTTGTTAAAAAAATTTTTTGGTTTCAATATAATTTACGCATATAATTTATTTATTATCATTAGAAAGCACTTTATAAGATTGAATATTATACGAGAATAACATTATTTTCGAAAAAAATCAAACTATATTATCTTATACCGTATGTATTTTATGAGTTATATAAATATAATTTATCGTTAAAAGTTCTTATATATATAGGGTCAAATTTACCTCACAAAATGGGGGCTTCCACAAATTTCTAAACTAAATATTAATGATCTCTTTAAAAAATTGTAAAAGGTTTTACTCCTAGAAAATATACGCTTTTAGAGATCTTTAAAGAGGAAACTGTGCAAAATATTGCGCCTATTATGATATTAGAAGAGAATGATATTATTGAAGATCTGCAAAAAACTTATAATCTATTACAAAGTTCTGATTTATATTTAAATGCTGCTGCAAAATTACACAAATCTTAAAATTTTTGATAGCAGATAAAAGAGATAAATAAAGGTTTCATCAATATGTACGTTAAGGTACAAAGCTTTCTGGAATCACCAAGTATAAAGTCGGATTCCTACAACTATAAATACGGCTCTCATTATACATAACTCTCTGATTTAAAATAATGAAGCAAAAACTAACTCTGTTCATTCTGAATAAATTTATAATTAAGTTATATATACATAAAATATGTACTGTCAGGAGGTAAAACAACAAAATCGAAAATTAATATATTTAAAGACCTGTAGATTGTACAGATTGACATTAGTCCGCATGACGTTATCATGAATAAGGCGACAACGCTAATGTCGCATACTTTGAAAGAATAAAAAGAATTCGTAAGGATTTTATATTATAGGTAAGTCACCCTGTACTCTTAGCGCCATCTTGTCCATCATGACGTCACAACCACCAATCCCATCCCAATAGCATACGAAATCCGCACCTGTCCATTCCATATGCTGGAGCGGGGGTAGAGAGTGAGGGAGAGAGGGAGAGAGAGAGAGAGGGAGAGAGAGAGAGAGAGAGAGAGAGAGAGAGAGAGAGAGAGAGAGAGAGAGAGAGAGAGGAGAGAGAGAGAGAGAGAGAGAGAGAGAGAGAGAGAGAGTTGAAAGGGAAGGGCGGGGCAGGAGGCACGGAAGGAAAAAAGAAGGAAGAGAAGCGAGAGCAGTAGGTGTAGTAGCTTACATACACACTATGATATACTGTAACACTTTCGTCCTGCTACAATAACCGTTCTTTCTTTGTGCACGCCAAGTTTAAGTATACATGCCTTCTCTTGCAGCGGCACATACGGTTTTACATATACTCAAACAAGAATTTACTAAAATATTATGAAAAAAAGTTTTCAATTATTTTATAATTTGCAGACTCTAAAAATTAGATTTTTATAATTCGCACACACCACAAAGTAATTAAAAACCTAAAAAGAACAAAGCCCGGAAAATGTGAAAAACTGACTCAAAAATATTAAATGTCATTAAAATAACATGCATTTGCTTTATATTTCAATACACTTTTGTAAATTTACTTTTTTTTTATTAATGCTCTCTAGAAATCAAGAATATTAAGATTGTAAGTAACTTAGTCATGTCTGGTTGAGCTGATTATGAAGCTATATGCAAACCTACTAGTATTTTGACACGAATTTCTTAAAGAATTATAAAAAAATAACTTTCTAATATTCTTGAATTTACACTATCCATAAAATATGAATAAAAACTTAAAAATAAAAGTCTAGAAAATGTGACACCCCGACACAAAGCCATTAAATTTTTTTTTAAATAAAACATTGCACGTAATTAACTTTTAAATATACTTTTCTTAAACTGATTTTTTTTATTTTGATCCATTTCGAAATAAAGAAAATTTTTACATGTCACTGGATGAACTTCGGAAAAGAGCATTTCTTAAAATTAAAAAAGCATGCCTATTTATGTTGATGAGCTGATTATGAATATGGTATTCGAAAAAAATTTAGACTTTATTTAATGGTGACAATCAAGATGAAAACTAAAAAAATACAATAAAAATTATGGTTTCTTAAAAAACACGTACATTCATAATATTTCAAATGAAAATTGTAAATCTCATTAACAAACAAGTATTTGGTTTTTTATGCAATTTCTCTATTAAAGTAATATTTTTTAAGAAAAATCAACTTAAAACCTATAACTTAATCAATAGGCTATATAATTCATTTCAAAGCATTTAGTCCGAAAATTGTATATAATACCTATTTTAATAATAAAAAGAAGAATGCTACGAAGTTCTATATATAACACAAGAATGAATTATTTATGCTGAAAGCTGCAAAAAATCGAAAGATGTGTAACGTACTATTAAAAACGTTCTCTTCGAAACCTGGATAGAAGTAGAAAAAGTGTATTTTAATGCAAAACTCATTCATATTTAAAGTTTAAACAACCACCCCTTGGATCCTGTATAGTTTTAATGAAATCTTAGAGCTCCTTCTGATCTAACTGAAATCATAATATATGTTTTAATAGTATTTACTTTGACCGTAAGGTATTATTTAAACAAACATTAATTTATGAATTTACACACTTGAAATATTAATAATTCATTAATATTTAATTAAAAATTAACTAATCTCATGAACATGATAAAAAAATTTGAACATAGTATCACGGTATAGTTACTGAACAATCAATAAGTAAATGTTGTGATCTCTGATTTGATATAAGCAAAATAAATCAGATCAAATTGACATATTTTGAGTTTAATGAAAGTGTGTAAATAACATAATTGAAGTTATTTTTTATTCGAGTACTTGCTTGATAAGTTATGATGAATGATAACTTTCTTAATGAGATTTAATATTTTCATATATCATGATCCCAAATTTTACTAATTTTATTTTGAAGTTTTTTATCATTTATGAGATAAATAAAAATTTTAAAAATTGTATTTTGTAGAAAGTTCAAAATTTTGAATATTAGAAATTTTTTTCCATAATATTTATGAAATTCGAGCCAGTGTACTCATAAATTTTCCATGGCGTGTGCAGTTTATCTTGTCGTCTATATAATTAAGTTATTTCTAAACATCTTAATTTTCTTTATTTCTATATGGGTACAAATAAAGTAAGTATAGAAAAGTGAATTTAAAGATAAAGCATAGGGAAGTTTTATTTTAATTATAATTTTGGGCGGACTACCGTAAAATGTATACACATTGTGTACACACACACACACACACACACACACACACACACACACACACACACACACACACACACACACACACACACACACACACACACACACACACACACACACACACACACACACACACACAAAATATATATACGATTTTGCTGTAAAATTGTATATTTTTTGAGGGTTGATAGAATTGATAGAGGCTCTCAGAAGACATTGAATTCTTATTACGAAATTTGTAAAAAAAATCATAAAACCACGATTTTTCAAATTTATCTTAAAAAATCACAAAAATTAAAAAGAATTGCTGAACTTAAAATAAAAATGTCTTGTCTTTTTTCAATCATTTTAACGTACAAGCAATATTTAAAAATATATTTTAGAAAAAAAATTTGTAAAAAAATTTTAATCGCTGTTTCCGAAGAATTTTGAAGATTGAAAATCGAAAAACATGAATTTTATGGGTTTTAATTTTATTTGCGCCAAAAATTATAGACACTTATTGTAGAGTCTTGAGAATTGTTGCATGTTTCTCTAAAAATATCTCTTATGTAAGTAAAATATATAACATAAAAGTATATAAGTTTTGTTTGAAATATTTTTAAGCATTTTTGTATTTTCCGGGATAATTTTTAAAAATCACCAATTTTATAGGTTTAGTAATGTGAATTCAATTTTGTTAAGAATTGGGATGAGAAGATTAGGATTGTTTTAACACCCAGAGCACAAAATAGTACTTTTGTTCCCTACGCTAGAAACTAGAAAACAAGAGAAAAGTATATCGATATATATATATACATTAATATGTTAATAATATAGGACAGTCTGACTGTCATTATTTTAGTTAATATATTATAGTATAAAGAGTGTAAGACACATAAATTTTTTATTAATTTAGCAATAAAGAAAATTGTAAAATGTAAACTTATATATAAAACTCAACATATTAAAGAGTATAATAATAGTAAATTCCAATTTGATTCATTATACCTACAATGGCATTAGTGATCGAAACGAAAATCCTAATTCTATTTTGAATTGAATAACAAATTTAGTTTTCAATGATTTTTGTTATATATTACATTGTTTAACTTTTATTTAGGATTGTTTTATGAAAATTTTATTGAAAATTCATATAGTAATATAGTAAACATGTATGAATTAGAAAAAGTCTGAAATAAATTACAATGTGAGGCTTTGTAAGTACACTATAAAAAATATACGAAGCTGTCTTAATTAACAAAATATTGATTGTTAAAAATATAAAATATTTTTTTACAGCAATAGAATAGCAAGTAGTGAATGTGCTGAGATATAATCTTTATGTCGACACGATCTGAAAACATTCTAGATGGAATGGCTAAATATTTAAGCTATGAAAATGGAAGAAATGTATAACTAAAATTGTGATAAGCTCTAAATGTCAATTATAAGGTTAACAATGTTTTATACAGAAATTAATCGATGAATTCATCAAAAGAAGAAATTTATTATTAATTACATTAAAACATGTAAGACCTCTATAACCCTTTATAGTGGTAGATACCGTCCATTTTCATAAAACAAACTTTTACTCACAATTATACTTAATGGCTTATAAGAATGACATTAAAAATAACTAATATTAACGTAAATTTTTCTTATATAAGTATCAGATTATATACAATTCAAAAGTGAATTGATTTTAAAATAATCCAGAGTTTATATTTTTGAACAATATAATTAGAATTTTACCAATTAATTTAATAATAAAATATCAATATCAAAATATTAGAAGTAAAATGTAATATAAATTCAGAGAACATAAATCGTGCATATTATCTAATAATAAGACCAGTACTGGTCTCTGTATCTATTTAAATTGAAATAATTGTTCTAAAGTTTTATATTAGAAAATTTATTTTAGAAAATTAACTTAATTTTCCATTACATGGGTTAAGAATATTATTGACATGATTATATACTGCTGGAACTACCAACTGGAAACAACCCTATTTATAAAATATAATGTCATTAAACCCTGAAACATTATAGATCATATTCATATTATAATAAATATAGTTTTTAAAAATAAAAGAACTATAATTGAATACTTTATTTACATTATAGGTAGATGTAATCAATCATGAAACTATTAAGCAGAATATATTGAAAAAATATTTTTACTATACTTTGAATAATTGAAAATTAAGCAAAATCTAAGACAATAGTAAGCTATTATTATAAAAATTTTTCCTTCAAATTATTTCTTTTTTTATATAATAATGTATATTTAGGTAGTATAGTATTGTTTTGTACATTTATTCAAGAAATAACAATACAGTATCAGCATTTTAATCAGCTGCTCACGCATATAATTAAGTTTTTATTTAAAATGAAAATTTTTTTTTGAACGTACAACTCTGATAGTATTTTAATGATATACATGTACTGGTTTTTTATGAAATTCTAAACTAGTATAATTAAAATGAAATAGTATAATTCTGCTCTGGTACGATTTTTTAATTGAATAGTTTATAGTTTACTATCTATGTGAAATTAAAAAAAAAATGTTTCATTTTATTTTTTTCATTTAAACTGTATATCTTTTTAATAATAATTCAATATAATCTGTATTCCCACAATCAATAAGTACAAAAAAATAAAAATAAGAATTCAATTAATGTGTTTGGTCATTAATAACATATAACATAGCATATTTTATAGATATATAATATACACGTACACTTTTAAGTATGCATATAGTATAAAACCTGCGGATATAGCATATAACGAAACGATATATATAACTGACTAAGCTCGAGCTCCACAAGAGTGCACGTGACGCATCTTGTTACATGGCGCACCGCGCATGCCGTAAGACAGACGTCATTTTTCAGTTACCTATAATTTTGTGTGTGTGTGTGTGTGTGTGCGCGCGCGCGCGCGCGTGTGTGTGTGTGTGATTGATAACTACCTAAACGGAAAACATAAATGATATAAACTGTCGTTCATTTCTCAGTACTAATTTAATAACTAATATACGTATAAAGTATGTACATTTTTAGGAAAGTTTTATTCAAGTTCTCATGTTATTCAAATGTTAGAAACGAATTCTGATGCTCTAAAATTTGAGTATTATTGTCACCTTATTGTTTTTACTCGTATAGCGTGTTTTCAAGTTTTATGATAAAGATAGAATTAAAAGTAAAATGGCATTCATCGTGTACAAAAAAAGTTGTATTACAGAAAAACATATAGAAAAAAATAAGATTGAAAGAAATTTAAAAAATGGGCGAGACAGGCGTTATAAACTGTAGCGTGCTGCGTGGGTGTTTAAAAGTGATGAGAACATTTGGTATAGAGTTATGGAACGTCGAATGGATTCAAGAAAACTGAAGACCTGAAGACTGAAGCAATTATTGTTCCGCTTCTATTACATAGATATGTCTATTCTGAACTAAAGGGATTGAGAATCACTGATTAGTACTCAGCTGGATTGATTCAATGATATGTTATTGCACTAAGTAATCTATATATATATATATATATATATATATATATATATATATATATATATATATATATATATATATATATAGCTGTACAGCTGCAGGCTGCACTGCTGCTGGAGAGCAAACCGAAAAAAACGCGTCAGCAGAGCCAACAGAGATCAGAGCTTCGGACAGCATTCTCAGATTATGGTTATTTATATATCCATATAACCTAATAATGCATGCAAAAATTCACACACATCAGCTTTGATATTTGCTTAGCATCAGAAAATAGTTATAAAACTCCGTTTAGTATTAAAGAAGAAGACGGCTAACTGTAGGAAAAAACAGAGAGAGAGAGAGAGAGAGAGAGAGAGAGAGAGAGAGAGAGAGGGAGAGAGCTAAGAGAAAAGAGCCAAGAGGTGGCAACAGCGCACTCACGCTTTTATAGTTGCTCTTGCTCCTGTTCTTCGTCGACTTCGTCATACGAAAGAAAGTGCCGCGCATACGAGCTAATCTAATATTATATATATATATATATATATATATATATATATATATATATATATATATATATATATATATAGGTATATACCAGATGCTTATACAAGAAGTCTATCTACATTTTGCATTACTACAATCTATACAAAAAGTACACGTTCTTCTCGCTCATAGCATCCTCGATAGCTTATAGCATCGTTGCTGATACATATAGAGCTTCCTATAAGGTTGCTGCAGAGATCAGGCAGCTAGACAATAATAAATGCACTTTATACGGTGTACATAAGGTCTACTATATGGTACTGCCGAGCGTTTTTAATTTTTTTCCATATCAGCCACTTTCCTTATTTTACAAATCCTAAGTCTCGTATATGTATTTTTCCCTTTCAATTTTGGCTGCTACAGCTATGATATTAAAATTTACAAATATACCCATTAGAAAGAGATCTCTGAACTCTTTCTAAACACTTGAGGCTAAATAAAATAGCAGCCAGTAGATGAGATATACTAAAACAACCGAAAGTAACCTCGAGTCTCAACATGGTTTCGCTCTGCATGATTTTTACTCTGTCGCGTTAATCGTAAATGGTAATAGTCATGTAGTAGTCACGTTATAGTTAGATTATAAGCGCAGCTATAGGAATAGGAACACTCACCACATGAACGCTGGACAGGCTGGCGCCGTCAGTCTGCTTTTTATCCGCCTTTTTGGCCTGGCGCTTGGCCTTGCTATCGAGAAATCGCTGCTTCAGCACTAAGGTGTCCTGAATATTCTGTTCGCAGAAGCCGTGAAACGTCTGGTCGAATTTAGGCACCAGGTCGGTTTGCCGCCGCCGGTACAACTCGATTCTGCGGCGAAGTCGATCTACCACGGCTTGGCGTTTCGGCGGCAACAGCTCGCCAACCCCGGGGGCCTGCCCCATCTGCTGCTGCAGCAGAAGCTGTTGCTGCTGTTGCTGTTGCTGCTGCTGTTGCTGTTGCTGTGGATGGTGGCACAGTACGCCTAGGTCCGCGTGCGCCTGGCTCGGCGGTGGCAGGCCTAGTCCGGGCCGCTGTGGCAGCGAACCAGGCGGGCCTGGCTGGGGCTGACGGGGCAGCAGCCCCCCTGCCTCCATGCAGACTCCGAAGTCGACTTCGGGGCGAGCCAGCTCAGAATAAGGGTCGCCGCGGGGCGCAGGGCGGACGCGCGGGCTGCGGGCCTGGCTCCGTTGGCAGTGGGCATCCTCCGCTCATGACCTGAGCGCGCGGTAACCGTTGGACGCGCCTGCAGCCGGACGGTGGATGACCTGCAAGAGCGAGCGATCAGCGGTACGGAGGAAGTGGAGCACGCGGCCGTGTTTACGTACACGAGTAGAGCGCGCGAGCGAGCGCGCAACAGACGCGATAGCGCGCGCGAGACTAACATTAAACTCTGACTATAACGCGATACACGACGACGACGGGACGGGTCTCTGCCTGCCGCTCTGCCCCTGCCGCCGAGTGCCGTTGCTGTCAGAAGCTGCAGAGTGCGTGCCGAGCTGAGCTGAGCCTCCAGTTGCGACTTTCCGAGTTGCGTTGCGACAGCGGCGGCCGCGCGCGTGAAACGGTGGGAGAAAAGGAGAGTGAGAGAGAGAGAGAGAGGGAGAAGTGGTGCCGTCAGTGCCGCGCCATGCAGGCCCGTGGCTCGTGGGCCCATCAGGCTACAGAGGGCCGAGCTGTAGTATATAGTTATGGGAGGTATCTCTTTATATACTGAGCTGTAGTGAGAAAGAGGCCGAACATGGGTCGAACCCGGCTGAACCTATGTAAAACGCCTATTTACAAAGCAGAAAAGGAAATCTTATATAGCATGTTTTGTGCCGTCTGGTCTGCAGGCTTGTTGTTACTGCACTGCGTCGATGCTTATGGCTATGGGCTGTGGGTGCCTGACGACTGTCTGATTGCAAAAAGAATGCGGGTGCTTTAGTTATATTGTGACTGCCATTCTTGCTATTTAACTTGTTTGCATCTAATTCTGGCCGTTCTTTTTGCTGGTTTTTAGATTTTGAATCGTGGCTTGAAAAGGACGTGCTTTCAGCTGTTTTTATTACGAGCGTTTATATTGTATTTTGTTACTAGCACCTAGCACACGCCACACGTTGTCATTGTCGAATCGAGCAGGAATAGTGCCGAACATTGCCGAACCGAACGAATGCGGAAGTCTAAAGCTAAACTAAACGCTGATCGGCTTTTGTCGGAAGAGTCAAACCACTAAGTGAAGCCGAATGAAACTAATGAAACTTCCAAGTTCCAATGAACAGGTAGTTTGGAACCAATCAGGTTCAGTCAGATTATTAATGCTACTCCCATATAAATATTTCAAATTAGACTGTTCATTGTAGAATCGGATATAAAGTATACATTCATCGTGAATAGTATCAAATAGATAGGCTGGTATATAGCGAGACATAATGAGACATTCGGTCATCCAATACCTACATATGTACACTTATTTGGTAATTGCAGGTAACCTGCGGCAGCGGTTTGTGATCCAATCTGATTTAGTCGTAATGCGTATAGCTATAGATGCGTTAGCAAAATCATAGCACATACTATTTATGTGAAAAATGCAAATTCGTAACTATAAATTCTAAATACAAAATTATAGTAACCCTTAGCATGAAGTCTGCTAAATAGCGGTGCAATACAACGGTTCTAAAAGCATAAATGGATACGGTATATCAAAGTATTTATTCATTTCATTAACAAAATTAATAATACAGAAAAATTATTTCGATACATTGTGATTGTATCGTTTCATGTTTTGGTAATATAATACAATATACGCCAACCGCTACTACACTCGGTCTCTTTAAATGCTTCTCGCAGCTTAATAAATAAATTGGTATTTCATTCAAGTACACTTGTCAATAAATCAGTTAATCAGCTGTTGCTTGTCAGTTTAATCTACCTTAATCTATATAAATCAAAATGTGATAATGATATAAATATGTGTGTGTGTGTGTGTGTGTGTACGCGCGCGCGTATGTATGAATTTAAATGGATGCGGTCAGAGGCCTCCCTAAAATTGACACATTATAGATTTTTTAAGCATATAGGGGTGTAACCGTTTATGTCAAGGTTTATTGCCGTATTCCTTAAACCGAGCAAATTTGATGTATTGACCTCATAATCTGATAAATAAAAATTTGTAAGTTTCGTATGATCGGAAATATAAGTATTAACAATTTGTTGTTTGCTTATAAATATATAAGGGTTCGTAAATGAAGTGTTGTATATATTTTAGAACGATTTGAAATGCCTTTCTAAAACATTCATTTTCATTGTGAAGGTTTCTCTATATCGTTGTATAAAATCGAGATAATGATGTTCACTGAAATGATAAAAAAAGTTTTATCTTACTAAATCACGAAAAACAAAAAGCTTACTTTTTATTTTTTATTTATGATTATGTGTAAGACATCAATATAAGTAAACTGATATCTAAGTTCGGTATCCAACAAGTTATACACAGCAGAATTGTTCCTTAATTTATTTCTAAGTTAAAATTTTATGTATAATAAAGTAAATGATCACTAAATTTGAACTAATAACAAAATGGAGAGCAAAACACTACGCACTATAATTAATCTCAGTCTCACTGTCTGTTTAAATGACTTGGAACTGCAAACTTTCTTTTAACATATTTTGGGCAACTGAAAATGAATTTTTTTCTACTGTCGAAAAAATTGTAGACAATTTGTCGCATTACTCTTCACAATTGCAGTCTTGAAAATTTCAAATTAAAGTTTTGAAAACTTAGATTTTCTCTTTTATTTAGGTATAAAATAGTAGTTTTATAAAACTTGTTAATACTTTTTTGTAAATTTATAATTTTAAATAAACAATAGATTTCCGTTTATTTAAAAAATTGTATGTATAACTGCGATTAGTTAAAAACTATGAAAACTGGATTTGTACAAATTTCAACAATTTTTTTTCTTGTAATTACTTTTATCTTGTAAGATATTAAATTTGAAATATTACAGTTTTAGTAATATAACTGAAAAATTTCTGTTATATATGTGTAATATTCCTATTATATAAGAAATCCTCGAACAATTACAAAGTAATATTTATGAAATATTACTGAAATCTTTGTTAGATAACTCTTAGGGCTGTGAAATAATATACAGAAATTTTCATATATGATATAATACGATGATATGATATAATATATAACAGATATATTTCTGAAATAGAGGGAAATACTTCGACATAAATTTTTTATATATAAATTTTTATATATTCCAGTAGTATAAATGTCTGAAACATTACAATGTGATATTTTTGAAAGATTACAAACATCTTTCGGCTAAATATAACTATATATGTTGTGAGATAAACAAAAATATTTCGTATGATATTACGAAAATATATCTGAAATATTGTTCGAATTCCCATGCAGAAATCGAACTCAATAAATGTATGCTTTTCACATTAAAAAATTTTTTTAATTTGAAATTTCCTGAAAAAAAATTCTATTGAATAAAACAAAATTGGAAAAATATTTTGGTCTTTGAAACACATTTATTGAAAAGGGTAATTGTAGGATGGATACTTATTGTATGTTATATTAATTAGCTCAAGGATGACGTATTTTTTTACAGGCTGTGTATGGCCGTTCGAATTCTTATTTAGATTTTTTAAATGTCTCATTCATACACTGAGTTTTGAATTTTCGCTTAAAAAAATTGCCAAATATGGTACGCGAACCCTGATGATCCTTATGACTACAACCTAACGCCTTAGCTTACTGCTACCTCAGGTGGTAAGTGAAATATATAGATATCAATCGAGTGTCAATTTTTATTTATCAAGAGACTGTTTTTGGCCTGGTGGAACGAAAAATATAAAGAAGCCAATTAAATAATTTTCGTCCTTGAATCACATTTTTGAAAAGTTAAGAGTATAGTTCCTGAGGATGAACCGTAGCGATTCGAAACGTCGGGCAAGAAGGTAATTCTAAATTTAAGGTGGTGGGGGCAGTCAGGTTGTCCTTTATTAACATAGAATAGTACTTTTATTATTTTTATTTTACTTATTATTGTATTTTTATTTTTATTTTTATTTTATTATTAATTTTATTTTATTTGTATTTTTAATTTTCTGATATAATTTATTGTAGTAATAAGTTTTATTTCAGATTCAACGGGGGTGAACATAAACAAGGACAGTCTGACTGTCGTTATTTTAGCTAATATATGATATTATAAATACTGTAGGACCGATAAAAATATTTATTAATTTAATTCAGAACAGTCGACGTAAGTACAATTTTTAATTTTTATTCTAAGACATTTTTATTTTTCGATAAATTATATGAAACTCGATAGTTTTTGAAAATAAAATAAGTAAAGATTTTGAAATATTGAAAATTTAATGTTACAGAGATATTAATACTGAATTGCTCGTAAACGAAATGTATATGATATATATTTCTTTTGTATCAACATATTAAATCAACATATCGAGAGTAATATTACATTTGAAATATTACAGAATGATTTCTCTACCATCTAAAGATTGCTAATATAGTATGCTGGCTGGGTAATAATTTAAGAAAAAATTTATAAAGTTTTTTCAATTATTCCGACTTAAAATATAGTCTTAAAAATATGAAGAAAAAGTCGATTTCATAAAGTCGAGTTTTGCAATATTGTTAAAACTCATTTGCTAATTATAAATTATCTGACATTTCTTTTCATTTATATAGATATTTATTTCGACAATGTATAATCTTGTATAACTTTAAAAATCCTTGCTAATGATAAGCGCGTAAGTCATTATTAGGCACCTATTGGTACCGTGTGTACCAGCAGACTTGGTAATACGTATGGTAATAACAGGCAATACTGGCGCCCCTTTACTAGCGCCAGCTAGTTCTCAAGATGTCAAGCAGTGTCAAGTTATTGGGATTGATGGTCGTGATGTCATAACAGCCAAAATGGCGCTCAAAGTAGGGTAATTTACAAATACAATTAGGGTAGGTTACAACCAATTTTTTTTTTTAATTATTTAGCAGCGTATAAATATAAAATGAAGGTATCAATCATCGATATTTATTTATTTACAAATTCGACACCTTCGTATTATAATTTTAATAAAGGCGAACGTGTTTTAAACGCAGATCATGTGATATTTTTTGGTAAGAGAAGTGCTGTATATGATTGTATACATTTTCAAACTTTCTGCTTACAAACGTCAAATTTGCGAAATAATCCTTACGAATTTTCGGGCGCGATTTCTAATACAGGGAAAATTTTAGACATAATTTGTTCTTGTAAAACCGGATTATGTAAGAAATACAAGCATAGTAAAGAAGTTGTTTTACACCTGCACAAGTTAGTTAAAGCATCATAGTATATTTTAAATATTCTTATGATATATCTTCACTAATCTCTACAAAATCTTTATTTTTTGCTTTCATCTCTAATCAGTCACGAATGAGTAATGGACGTGGTGCATATTTTTCAATTGTTTTCTATGAGGTACTTTCTATAAGCACTTGATATCTGTAATTCTGAATTCAAAAATTCTTAATTATATTTAATAAAAATCTTTCTAAATATTTTTTTTTAGATATATTACAATTCTTCAACTAATCTGTTCAGGTGTAAAAGAACTGCTACACTATGCTTGCATTTCTTATTTAATCCTGCTTTACAAGAACAAATTATATTATTATCATTAATTTTATTTTTATTTTTAAATTTTAATTTTTAATCTAACTGATTTGTAGTAATACGTTCTATTTCAGATTCTTCGGGGGTGACTATAAACAAGGACAGTCTGACTGTCATTATTTTAGTTTATATATTATATTATAAAGACTGTAAGACCGATAAAAATCATTTTATTAAATTCATTTTAAATTTATTTTAATTTCATTTAAAATAGTCAACATAAATACAATTTTTTATTTTAAGAACAAGTTATGTCTAAAATTTTCCCTGTATTAGAAATCGCGCCCGAAATTTGATGAGGATTATTTCACAAATGTGACGTTTATAAGCAGAAAACTTGAAAAAAATAATATCACATAATCTGCGTTTAAAATACATTCTCGTTTTCATTGACGCATTTAAAGTTATCAGTATATATGCGTATGTATCTTCTATATATATATACAGTGCTATCTGGTGCTACTGTGCACAGTGCATGCACTCCGTACCTACATGACGCCAAAATTGAGGACAAAACTACCATCAGACGAAGCCTCAACAAACCAGGCCAAACCAGGCCAAACCAGGCCCAACCTTATACGCGCTTATACCTTCCCATAAGCAGATAACCCAACAGCAGCCAACAGCCAAAAGAATAGGCTATTGTTTATGGTAATAACGGTAACTGGACTGTCTGGGCAATGCCTACTGCTTTATTTCTGTTCTTACTATGACCTTTACCCAGCTTTTGTATCCACTTTTATACCTTCATTCTCTGGTCGTAACATATGAAGAGCATATTTTAAGTAGATGCTGGTTGATGTTATTCCGTGCTCTTCTATGTGACATTCTGAATTTGTAATAATGAAGCTATTAAAGTATAACAAAAGTACAATTTTATACATGGTACTAATTATAATTTTAGTGAGACAAAAATGAGGGACAAAAAATCCATAAGAACAGAGGCAATAAGACAATTCGATTCCAAAAACAGACATCAATATTTAACAATCAACAGTATTACTGGAGTAAAGTAGAGTACTCTAACACTAGCTTAACCTCAGAGCTATAGAGATTATGGAGAATAGTCATATTTCCAACCAGCTGCTATGTTAGAGATGAGTTACTCATCTCTGTTACAAAAATAGATACATGTATAATACTTAATAATACCAATTACCAATGTGAATCAATTGCATTCATGTGGTCTTCGTTCCTCGATGATTCAGCACAGGTTAAGCGAAGTATAGTAATAGAGACATGTGTGTACGGCTAATACTTTTACTATAATAATAATATGCAATATGAGGTTATAAATTGGTACTCTTTCATACAATATTATTAAGTCTGATTCTATGTTTTGCATCACATTCAAATGATTTTTGCTTGATCCAATCCACATTCAGTCTCATTGAGGCTGGTCTTTGCTGTAGTAAGTTGTATTTGTAGCCTATAGCGATTATAGGTTATATAGCGGTTTGATATTGGATTGGAGGCGGCGGACGTTTCTCCCTGTTTAGCTTCTGAACTGGACGCTCGGAACGACTGAAACAGTGGAGGTACTAGGAGGGACGCCCGCATCCGTCACAAAGACAAACCCTTTTAATAGTTAAAGTTTATTTGAGCCTTTGTAGCCAATATTTAAAATAAAGTAAACTTTCAATAGGCCAGCCTTAGACTTAAAGTACAACGACAATGGAGAATTTATTCAATCTATGGTGAAACTCTCGGATTGTCTTAATGCTTCGTAGACAGTATAACAATTGGAGTAAGCGAAAGGGTGCAGTACAGAATTTGGCTCGGTTCAAGTGCATAAGCAGAGCATAATTTGACGGTTACAAATTATCAAAAAACATTGAAATTAAAGTGTACGATGCATTTAAAAGTCTGAATCAACACCGACATTGAAGCCGAGCGAACAATCGCACCGGCTGCACACGCGCATGCTTAGCTCCATTTTAGTGTCAAAATTTTTGGACTTATACGAAATGAGGCTTTCATCGAATCAAAGATGCGCTCTTCTTGCAATGATATTTTTTATCTATTCTAGTTTATTATTTGTCGTCGCTGAAAACAACGATAATAGTGAGTTGCACTCTCTCTCCCTTTCTCTCTCTCTCTCTCTCTCTCTCTCTCTCTCTCTCTCTCTCTCTCTCTCTCTCTCTCTCTCTCATTCTCTCGTTCTCTCTTTCTCTCTCTCTTTCTCTTAGATTTAATTTAAATTTGTTAAAGTTTTTATTAATGTGATTTATATTTATTTTTATATAAACTTTTATAATTATTTTTAGCATAACAAGGCTCTGCATCTAGTGATCTGATAACTAGTTAATTTCAGCTTAATTCTCTTTTATACTTATCTGTGTTATCATAATCTTTCCTCTTTTTTTTTTTTGCCTGGCGATGTAATGATATATCTGAGAACATCTTCCTGGGTTATTTGTTATTTCAATTATTTTATAAATTGTAGAGACGGATATGATGTCTAGTATAAGGCCTAATGATAAAGATGAATTGGATATAATAGTTTCACAAGATCCAAAAGGTATTGAAGCTGGAAGTACACCACATCTTGTTTGTAAAACATTTCAACCAGCGACCATTATTTGGTGGAGTTATAATGACAAAAATTTAACTTCTGTCAAAGAATCTGACTATGTAGAAAGATATGATTTGAAAAAAACTACTAGGCAGGATAGTGGTAATTATACCTGTAATGCTCAAATTTCTATGAGACACATAAAGAAAACTATTTACATAAGAGTAATAGGTAAATAAATTCATAATGTAAATAAAAGTTTATTATTTAATTTAATTTATCTAATTTTTTGTCATTTTAGAACCAGCTAGAGTAAACAGTAGTGAAAGCATTAGAGTTAAGGCATTAGATTCGGTAAACTTAACATGCAATTTTTATGGAGATCCACTTTTTAAATTCAGTTGGTCTAAGAGTAATAATTCTGATAATTTTGAGCGACTTAAAAATATGACAACATCGACACAAGTAAATGAAACTCATATTTTATTAACATTGCAATTTAGAAGTGCAAGTCGTAAAGACAATGGAACATATATTTGTGAAGCTCATGACTTTTACACTGCTGTCACAGCTGAAAGACATCTTTTTGTTGTCGATGTTCCATTAATTAATATTGATTTTTTAAAAGCTGTTGGAGCTGGAAGTATTTTTCTAAACTGGACTGTGAATAATGGTAATGAGCCAATAGAATCTTATTTTATTCAATACATGAAAAATGGAACAGAGGAATGGAACTATAATTCTGAATTAATTAATGGAGGAAATTCAAGTTTTCTATTAAAAGGGTTAGATAAAGGAGTGGCATATCAAATTGGTATAAGTGCAAAAAATAAAGTTGGACGATCACATAGTCAGATATATCCAAGATGGATTAGAACGCTTGAAAAAGGTTTTACATTAGTTATTGAAATTTATACATTTTTCAGATACTGCTACAATTATATTTATTTTGAAATACATTATTTTATAATTAAAATTTTTCTTTTTCCTAGATCCAATATTTATTCCAAATTTAAATGTTAATGGAATGACATCAACTGCAGTAACAATCGCTTGGAATAATCCACCTTCTGAACTTAGAGAACATATTCATTACTATATCATAGAAGCTAGTGATGAAGGCCAACCTAGAAAAGCTGTTATTCCTATTCAACAAAATCAGTTGTATTTATTTGAATATTTAAAACCAGCTACAACTTATAAATTCAAAATATCTGCTTGTAATGAATTTACAAGACAATGTGGCAATTGGAGTAAAGAAGTTGAGGTTGAAACTTTAGATGGAGGTAAATTAATTTAATATTTGTTGTAAAAATTATACATTTAAATAATTTATAATAATATTAAATTATCGGGAGTTTAGTACCAAGTGCACCACAAAATTTAACTGTGTCATGCCGCTTTGATAATATTAGCAGAACAAGTCTTATGTCTATAAACTGGAAAGCTCCTCAGAAACGTAATAGTATAATATTACAATATAAAATTGTAATAAACGGTACAGCTACTTATAAAGATGAAAGTGGTCAGTTAAAGACTGATCATTTAAATACATTTATAGATCATGTAGATTATCAATATAATATTTTTAGAAAAAATCAATTACCTCCTAACACTAATTATACAGTAAGTTCAATAATTTTATTTGATTTATAAATAATGTTTATTCAGCTAAAACTATTTTAATTTTTTTAATGATAGATTGGCATATCCTGTCAAACTCGTCAAAGATTTTATGGGAATGAAGCTGTAGCAAATTGTACAATGCCTGTAACTGTACCCGATCGAGAAAATATAAATGCACGATCTTGGCAGAAAATTGAAAGCCAAGGAAGACAACTGTTCAAAATTTATATACCAAGAATTTCTGAAAGAAATGGACCTATTTGTTGTTACAGAATATTCATTGTAAAACTTGGCCCACATAAATCATTGGCTGATTTGCCTTCACCTGAAGAAATTTCCGTCTTTTCATATGAGTATGTTTACTCTTCACCTTTGGGTGGAACATATCTTGCAGAAATGTTTGATAGTAATCATCTATCTTCTGAAGTATTTATTGGTGATGGTGAAGTTTATAATAGAAGCAGTGCTTGTAAACGCTGCATTGGATTGAAACAGAAACCTATACCAACATTATTTAACTTTATTCCAGAGGTTGGTATTTTTTTGGACATACATTATTTTTAATTAAAAAATCGTTCTTATAGATAATCATATAGTTTTACTGTTTCTCTTAATAGAACTCAGGACCAGTAACTACTACTACAAGTTATAGCACAGAAGTATTGAAAACGTCTACAGCTAAAATTTCTGATGATATGAAACATGACGTACGTAATTATACATTAACTACAATACCGATTTCTATTCCTAATCAGGTGGAGAATAATAAAAGAAAGAAAAGAGAAGATATTGCTGTTTCAAAAAGTGATTTTGAAAATTTGCCTCTTACTTTGTTTGATGGTGTTTTAGATGAAAAAGCCAATTATACAGCATTTCTTGAAATTATTGGTGAGAGATAAGTTAAAATTTTTTAAATTATGTTTCTATTAAGAGATTCTTATTAAATCTTTATATAGTTTATGGTTCTAGTAAAGGTCAATTTCTACCTATATATAGTAGCTATTTGCCACCTTTGTATGGAGGTGTTGATCCTAAATTAGTAATTGTGGAGGATATGACTACATTGGCTGTTATTTTACAAATATCACTTGTTCTCATACTAATTATTATTATTTTATTAATTACACTATGTGTATTGCATCGTTACTCAAAACGTGTTCAACAACGTGGAGAAGAAATAATAACGCTTCGAAATAGTTTTAGGTAAATAAAATAATTTGTTTAAATAATATAATAATAAGTATAAAAATTGTAATAAATTGCAATAAAAGTAATTTTTTATAAAGCTTAACTAATAAATTAATAATTTCTATAGACATTTATGTCAGAGCTTGAGAGGCAGACATCAACTTGTTGCTGCTACTCCACCAGATATGCCACCTATTCCTAAAGGCGAATTACTACAAGCATATTTAGAGCGTCATAGAGATTCTGATTATGGTTTTCAGCATGAATTTGAACTTTTACCCGATAGATTTTCTGACCGTACAACAAGAGCTTCTGAAGCTCAAGAGAATATATATAAAAATCGATATCCTGACATTAAATGTTATGATCAAACTCGAGTTAGATTAGCACAAATGGATGGAATTTGTGGATCTGATTATATAAATGCTAATTTTGTTCTTGGCTATAAAGAACGTAAAAAATTTATTTGTGCTCAAGGTCCAATGGAAAATACAGTTTGCGATTATTGGAGAATGATCTGGGAACAGCACCTTGAACTAGTACTGATGCTAACAAATTTAGAAGAGTACTCTAAAACAAAATGTGCGAAATATTGGCCAGATAAAAGTGAAACTAAGAACTTTGGTGATATAACAGTCGAACATGTTGCTGAATATCAGTATTCAGATTACGTTGTGCGTGAATTGAAAATGACGCGAACTGGAGAAAGAGATACAAGAAAAATTGTACAGTATCATTTCTTAGTTTGGAAAGATTTCATGGCTCCTGAACATCCGCACGCCATTTTGCGATTTATAAAAAGAGTAAATGAAGCATATTCATTGGAAAAAGGGCCTATTTTAGTTCATTGCAGTGCAGGGGTTGGAAGAACTGGAACTCTAGTTGCACTAGATTCTTTAATGCAACAGCTAGCAGAAGAAGGTCAAGTATCAATATTTAATACTGTTTGTGATTTAAGACATCAACGAAATTTTTTAGTACAGTCCTTAAAACAGTACATCTTTATTTATCGAGCTCTCATGGAAATGGGACAATATGGTGACACTGAAATAACAGCCACACAACTAAAAGTTGCAGTGGAAAAGCTACGACAGAAAGAAAATGGAAAAGAAAGATCTCGTATGGAAGAAGAATATGATGTTAGTATAGTTGATTATATCCATTAAAAAAATTTTTTAAATTTTTCTTAGTTTTAAGATTTCAGAGCTTGTAAGTAAATATTTTCTTTTCCAGAAAATAAGTGCAGTATTAGAAGATAGGAAATCTTTTTCCGTGGGAGGAGGAGAAGAAAACAGAAACAAAAATAGAAGCGAATCAGTTATTCCCTATGACAGAAATAGAGTGATTCTTACACCTATACCTGGAAAAGAACACTCAACTTATATTAATGCTTCATTTATTGAAGGCTATGATAATTCCGAATCTTTTATTATAACACAGGATCCTTTAGAAGCTACAATTGCTGATTTTTGGAGAATGATATCCGAACAATGTATATCTACCATCATCATGCTTTCAGACGTATGTATAAGAAATAGTATTTAGAATAAAATAATTTTTAAAAGTTTAGTTTTTGAGTATATTAATTTTTATACAGCTCGCAGAGGGGCCTCGTAAATGCCCACGATATTGGCCTGATGACGAAGTTTCTTATGATCATATTCGAATTCGTTATATTCAAAGTGAAAGCTGCCCATACTTTACTCGTCGAGAACTTTGTGTGTCTAACACTAAAGTTGATGAAAATGTAATAGTTACCCAATATCAGTATCATGGATGGCCAACGGTAGAAGGTGAAGTACCCGAAGTCACAAGGGGTCTTATTGAATTAATTGATCAAACCCAAACCAATAATCTAGAATTAATGGGACCACTTGTTGTTCATTGTAATCATGGTTCTGATAGAAGTTCAATGTTTGTTGCTTTAAGTATTCTAATTCAGCAATTACGCATTGAAAAAAGAATCGACATTTTTACGATAGTTAAGAAATTGAGATCACAAAGGCATGGAATGATCAGTACTTTTGTAAGTATAGGTTAATTATAATATTTACCTTTGCTTTTTGAAAACTTAATAGCTATGAATTTTTTTTCAGCCTCAGTACGAATTTTTACATCGTGGAATCGTAAATTATTTAGATTTACACAAGCTTGGAGAAGAACATGAAGCAGAGTCTTAATAAGATGTGATTAATATTAACTAGATTATTCTGCATCAAATACTTTGCCGTAACAAGTTAATGTGAAGTGCGCACGAGAACAGTTTACCCACAAAAAATTGCTTTGTAACACATTGCTTCATGTATAATAGGTAAATACTAGGTTCTAGCCAATCTGAGTTCAATTTTAATTGGATTTTTGCCGTTTCCTCGGAAAAAAGCGTTTTGTTCAGAAGCTGCAAATAATATTTATTAAAAAATCTGAATAAAATTGGTCTTATTGGCAAAAACATTAAGTTAGAAAAATGGAAAACCTTTACACAAATGTGTTGGGTAATAAAATAAATAGTTGTCGTTTGCCGGTAAAGTTTTTCTAAAATATTGTTAATTGTATTTCTTTAATTTAAAATTTTTAATCAGGAAAGATGTACACTTTTTAAATATTATTTAAAATTGTACTATTAGTAATTGGGCTTCTCATAAAAAAATCTTCATAAGACAAAATTATATTTATGTTTCTATGAAATATTTGTAAACGAATCTAATAAGAGACTATTATTTTTAACAATGTTTTAGAAAACTATAATAATATTATTAAAGAGATTGTTTGCCAAAGTATCAATAACAATTTAAATATTTGTTGTTGCCATCAACATTGATGTAGTAACGACGTAAACACGTCTTTTGCCCAATAGTAATTATTCAAAATACCAATGATAATCTTTTATAAGAATTCAAGAAAATGTATGCATAATTTTATGCCTACAGTTTTGTATTTGTACAAAAGTACGTTGAACGTCACAGTGAAGGAACTTGAATTTTTATACGTAATATGCACGTCTAATTAAATAAACATACGTAATTGTGCATATACGAATGCGTAGAAGTAAATATTTCCTAGGGAAAGACTGATATACTTTTATTAAACAACTTACATTGTAAAATTTTATAGGAGAACGGCCACTTTGAACAATTTCAAACTTCGTGTATTGTATTCGTTACCAGTCGCATATTTTATGGATAATGTTTTCTCTTTTGAAAAAAAAATTTTCATCTTATAAATTAAGTCTAATGATTAAAGACTTAAATTTGGCGAACAAATATTGTTTTACAGTACACAAGTATCAACAAAAAAGACAGAAAGAAAATTGTTCTTTCCATGCATTATTTTATTACGAATTCTGTAGAATTACCTTCTTTGTTGTAAAAAGTTGGTTTAGCGATCTCTTTTATTTTCATAATTAAATAGAATACAGTAACTGTATTATATCTTATATAATTTAGGCAGGCGCTTAAGAAATCAATATTATAACTTTTGTCTTTCACGGTTTCTTCGATTTTTTATTCTTCTAGTCAAGTTTTCTCTTCAAACCGTGTTTTTTTCTCGTTTGAGATATAAATATGTGTCATTTTCGAATTTATCTAATCGTTAAGTTAAGAACGTCTAATTCATTGTAAATTGTTTAAGATTAATGGATAGTAATTTTTATACATTTTAGTTTTATACTTGGCTTGTGCCATTGTTAACGAGATTTTAATCATAAGAGAATTTTTTAATACAAAACTTGAGACAGTCAAGCTCCTTGTTATATACTCGTTTTATTTTGCTAAACTTTATTCTAATGCATTTGCTACAATCAGACTGTAAGTATTTGACTGACGAAGACAGTCGATCTAATTTAAAGCGGCTTGTGGACACTTTGTAAATAAAAATTTATACATAAATATACAACAAAAATGCAAAACTCCAAAAAGTTGTATTAATAAAACTGAACACTCGATACTAAAATACATTTATATATCATTGATATTTTAATTTAACTATTAGCTTATTTATTTTAATGTTTCGTTCTCCTGTATTAAATTCTTTTATTACTATAAATATATTTTTACAATTTTTAACATAGTTCTTATCCTATCAAGGTTTTAATTAAGTTGTTAAAAAGCTATTTTATCAACATTGATTTTATCGATCTAAGAATGCGGCGGCTTATTCATCTATTTTTGAGTTCTTTTACGACGGTTCATTTGTCTTAGAGACAATAGATGCTCAGATATCTGCAGAAAATATTGGGAATTAATTAAAATGATTATACATAATATTCAAAAAATATACAAAAATAATAATTACCTTCCGAGCTTTTTCATTATGGTAGTAGTCAATACTTTCTCTAATAATAACCATAAGAGGTATTAACTCATTTTCGAAAGATGCCCTGGAAGTCGTAAAAAAAGGGAAGTGTATATAATTCATGAAACGAGGGTAAAAGAATAAGCTTAACAGAAAAAGTAAAGCTGTTCCCAAAAAACTACTAATGCCTACAAGTACTGGATTCATTGGATTCGTCTCCGTTTTTATGTTTATAGCTGGCGTTGAGTCATATTTGAAATCAGGCTGAAAGAAAATAATTTATTAACAATATAATTCATTTTATTAAATGAATCAATGTAGTATTTTACAATCATTTTTTGGTATATTTTATTGTTCATTATATAGTAAACAATATCAATATTAGTAAGCAAGTTTAAAAAAGCATACTTAATTTAACTCAAAATTTACAACTTCATCGATAAGTATTTAAATATTACATTTTATTAAAAACGAATGAATATAAATAATGTTTATAGATGCACATAATAAAAATTTATTGCAATAATAAAATTATTGTCTCTTTGTTTTTTAAATTCGCAAGTATTTTAAAGCACTCAATGAGTAAAATATTCTATTCACTGTACAGAAAAATAAAATGAAGACAACAAAATAGCCGAAAAAATCATGGAATCAAAATTTTACTTTTTCTTCAGAGGAAAATATTAGGAATGCTTCAAAGAGTACACAAAAGTACTCATCAACGTCAGTTTTCTGTACTTGTGAAATATCTGGCATTTACGTTTTTGCGCTACACGTGCCCCTCAACCATGGACTCGACATTTTTTACACTTTTCCGTAATCAATATTTTATAATAAAATTAAATTTACTTTTTATTTCACCTTTTGCATAAAAATAATGTAATTTTCTTTAAAATAAAAAATTTATCTCTATAATTTTTTAAATAATTTAGTTTTTATGTATATATTTTAAATATTGTACCCAGTGCTCTTCTAGAGCGTCTTTTTATCCATCTGCCTAACAGTAACGAATCATGCGTTCAATAGAGAGGTAATGAGGAGTCGAGAAAGATAATGCAGTTCTTGATCTGCAGCAGCGAGAAGTTTAAGTCATTGCAAGCCAAACTGTGGAAGCCCTCGATGCAGATCTATGTCAGCGACCGCACTTAACTGCATTCATTTCTGAATAATATCTTGTCATCATGGAATTCACTGTCCACGTGGAAACTAATACTGAAATCCGCTAACGTGAGAATTACCATTATCGTAAATTTGTCCACGTAACCACCGCCACCTTTAAACGACTTATCTGCTATCAACGGGTATACTCTAGTCCGTTAGCAAAGAAAGAGACAGAGAATTCTCTGCCCTGGCCTTACAAATCCAACCTTCACGATCTCTCAAATGGTGACAATGATTCGGACTTGGGCTTGTCAATGGTGATAATTCAGAATAGACTGTCGTGTCCATTAATCCGTAAATGTTTTACGGCCCACTGCATCTCCATGAAGCGGGTAGTCAATATCTCAGATAGCGTCAAAATTTAGTCGACATATATTACAGCCTTATTATATTTCTCAAAGCAAGAAAGGTATATATAGTATAATAGGATAAGAATATAATATAGTAATATAATAAGAATATAATATAGTACCTACTGTCCAATTACAGTAAGATCGGAAGCTAGTTGTAGTAATTAGGATCGTTCATGAGACCGTCATCGAAGACGAGAATATATTCTTCAAATTTATTGGACGGGTATAAAAGATAAGAAATGGGCTTTCGCTCTAATCATCAATCACATATTCATCATAAATACTTGGTTTTACTGCACAAAAGTACAGACCAAAAGGAAAAACTTCACACCTTAATGAAAGCGTTGCCTAAAAATTCCATACAAGATCAATTACTTCGATTCGATTATTTTGATTTATAAATCCTACATTTATTTCTTATTAAAAGCATCTTTTTGGACATTTCTTGTATATTTGAGCCACACAGCCAGTACATACGTACATAAAAGCGCAATTGATACAAAAACCAAGACAGGAAAAGTCGTAAAAAGAAAAAGCCTTTCTGGCAAAGGGAAGCTCAGTGCTAAAATGATAGATCAATTGACGATTTACTATGGACTGGTTATTCGACGTAATCACGATTCAATTGATAAGATGAAAAATGCAATTTGGGCTACTTATTATCACTACAGCTCCATCGACGAAAACCTACAGCACAACAAATGCCCAAGTGGCGTAGACTCTTGGTGCGAATGGCAGAAAGCTGCAGCTTCAGATGCTCTAAACTCTATTAAACACAGCTCTACAACACTTCCTACTGAAGTTCTTAGAGATATTAGACCCATTTATGAGGACTTGAGTAAAGACGAACCCTTGCAGTGATGTCTTCGAGGTTTCACGCAAAATAATAATGAGAGTCTCAATCAGCCAATCTGGAAAATCTCTCCAAAGTCAGTGAGTGGCACCTCTACAATTGTTGATTTATGACGATAGGCTATTCCATTACAGATGAGCCATTTCTTGCATCTGCAAATCTCCAGTCAAAATTAGTCGTGGCACATACTTATTCCCTGTAGGTATCTTACGTGTCTGTTGCGTCGATGGAGAGGCGCGAACCAGTGGACAGATCGTATTTCTCGCCCTTCCTTTTTGACACGGGTATCGAAATAGTCTGACAGTCCGATAGTGCTCTTAGCCATTTTGTTAACTCTAACTAGTTCTTTCACTTTAATGTTACCAAAAGTCATTTGAAGCAGACGGTAGGGTAAACAATCATTGTTGAGGCTTAAGTGGAGCTACAGTTGTTCCGTTATCTTACTGGCAAGAGAACTGCGTCTTTTGCCCGCAGGGTAGAACTGAAGTTCATGGTAGGACTATGTTTTCGCGATTTATGGCTCGCACGAGCTGATCCTAAATTTTGAATATCCTACTTGCATCCAAGACTTTTTTTCCATTTTTTTCTAAGTTAATGGTTAATGGTTTCTTTTAGAACAAAAGAGTACGAATAAATAGTTTTGTCTTTTGAGATGTTTGTAAAATCAAAGCTCCAGAACCATTAGCAGAAAATATAATTTACATAAATGACTAGTCTCATGGACCAGCCAGTATACATGTTAAAAAAATTTAATTATCTTTCACTCCTTAGAAGAGTGACGATTTGGGTTGGGGTCAAGCAATGCACATAGTGCCACTCCTTGCCATTTAATACTCGATAAAAAAAGAAGATATTTCAAATCTGACAAATGAATTTTAAAGTGTAGGCGTATACTTTAACGATATTGTAAGATCTCAAATATAAAAAAATCCCGCCTTTTTACCACCTTAGGTTGCAATATTTAAAAAACCTGACATAATGTATCAATTCCGACTACGGACTCGATTTCTATGCAAAAAATTAATTCGGAAATTAACCTAAGTTGGCCAACAACAATGAGAACCCTTTATTTTGCAGATTTGTGTTATAAATTCAAACATTTTTTAAATACTCACTAATCGCACTATACCTTATATTATAAGTTTTTATGACTTTTAGGTACATTATAAGTTTTTCATGATTTCCAGCATTAAATTTTTTTTTGTCGTACATGTTTCCCTATGAAATTTTCAATCAGTGGCTCTTTTACTCTAAATTTCTCTGTTCCATTTTCGTGACATGCACTATCTACCGAATTTTTTATCGGTTAATTCGCTTAAAAAAGTGGTTAAAAAATTATGCATTCTTCAAACAGGTCATTTAAATTAATTTCCTGTATACTTTCTAATTGCTATATAATTTAAGTACTATCTCACATAACTTCAGGTCATATGAAATTGCTGCCGTTCAAATTTTATAATTATAATTTTTACGATTTCATTTTATACAGTTAGCTCTACACGAAGCTTTATCCAAAAAGACGGCGTCTTTTTAAATTAATAACAACTTTCTTAAGGAGGGACGTATTACTTATATAAATTAAAAAAAAGTAAATGTCGAAGACAGTTTTATTGGTTGAATAAAACATGCTTCGTTTTAAATATTTAATGCTCATGAAATGGCTGAAAAATATAATTATTCGTGCTGTTTATTTTTGATGGTTCTAGATTCATATGCAATTGCAAGCAAATTTATTAAATGATGCAAATGAAAATATTTGAAAATTTTTTCAGTACTCATTGTTATTTTAAAAAATGTATAATTTTCAAAGCATTATGCTTTCATCCATTTCAATGTATTTGCTATAAATTTTGATAAGCTGCAACGCCAGTTACTATTACAATGCATTTTCAAATACAGGTAGTACAAGGACAGCTATATATATATAAAACTAAAATCCTTGTAAAGAGTAATATTAAATTATTCTTAGATAAATAACAATTTTTTAAATATGATCAGTATAGAGTAAAATTAGATAAATTAAAACTATTTAGTTAATAAAAAAAATATGAAAACGTTTATTTCACTAAATGGAAATGTTTTTCATCTACTACCAAAAATCTTAAATCATGTAATATGTAATAGAAATATACTCGAAAATTTGAATGGAGCATTATATATTTGTTATACATATAGATATATCATACCACTGTTTTATAACCTTGGGGGGTAGACAACTCATCTCGGAACGTCTTCAGCGGATAGAAGTAATAAGCATACTGTGATTCTCCTGGATAAGGACGATTAACGCCCGAGGATTCGTATTGATCGCTGCCAATGATTTTTGGCGTTTGATAACTTATTGTATTTATAAGCGAGTCCTGTCTGACGGGGGTGCCCCTCTCCACAGCCGTCCTGTACATAGAGGCAAGCTCCGCCGGTGTAAAACCCAGCGGGGCTGGGCTCAGTGCAATCCCGCCAGCGGTTCCGTGTCCCAGCGAGGCCGAACTCTCAGCTGTCTGCACCTGCCGAGATCGAAATAGTTATAGACAGAAAGTTGATGAACCCCAAGCGCTAGGACAAATATAGGGGCGGTCGGGCCGCGATCAAAAACCTGGTGGACCTGAAGATCGTAACGCGGGATCTGCGGCGATCGCTGTCCGACGTCGCCCAGCTCGTCGAAGCGCACGGGGCCGCTCTCCGTGCTCGTTCGCTCGGGAACCGCTCCGTCAGTCGGCGCCGGAGCGAGGCCGTTGAGCAGCTGCAACTCCCCGACGACGTTGCGCAGGTAGGCCTCGCTGGACTCGGTCGCCTTGGGCTCGTCGTCCGCGCGGCACGTGGGATAGTGGCCCAGGACTATCGCGAGGCAAGCTCCGAGCATCAGCCTTCCGGACGTGGAAGCCATCCTCGCTTCTGCCGGGAATTCTCCGAAGACGCCTTGCCGCAGATCCGACTGGCGCGGTGGCTCCTTAGAGTCCGGCTGCGTTTCCCTCCTGGTCGTTTTGTCGCGCTCTCTTCATGTTCGACTAGATGTAGACCAAGGAGTATCAGTGGCGGCTGGTCAATAATCATGCTGCTGTCTGCTCGTCCCTCGCCGATGCGCTCGACGACGGGAGCGAGTCGCCCGTCCCGCGCCGTACAAGACTCGCGACTGACTACTGTCTCGCCTCCGCGAGACGCGCAACGGCGCGTCAGCCGCGCTCTTAGCCCTGATATATACTTGTCGCGTTTCCCTGCCCCTGGGCACACACGCCATCGGAGCTCTTTTCAAATGGCAGTATGGCAGCGACGCTATACTTGCACCTGTGAAGCATGCAATCTGCATCGTGCTGAACTTGTTAGCCTCTTTCTTTCCAATAACGAAACGCTCGTCTATCCTGCGTTTGGCGCTCGGCTGAATTTTGTATCTCCTGTTAAGGATGTTATGGCGGATATCTGCTACCTCCGTTAAGAGATTATTAGTTTTTTAATCTCGGAACTTGTAGAATCAATTTAAATGTCAGCAATGTTAAAAAATCGTCATTCCGATCGGTAAAAAATTTTAATGCGTCTGTTTTAAATCAATAGGTATTAATGAGCATAAAGGTTATTGAAATGCTAAAAAACAAATAAATCAGCGACTGAATAAAGCATGATCAAAAATTACGATTCCCGCTTATAATCCTTCTTCCTTTTCCGTTTCATCTTTTATTGGCTTCAATTAATATTATTTGTTATAAGTTTCCTTATTCGCATAGCAAAACCTACCGCTAAGCTTCATGCAAAAATATAACATTTTGTAAGACATTTCATATATCTATTATGAACTTGTACCAAATAATATACCTATCATAAATAAGTTTATCTGAAAAAATGATTTTGAATATATATATATATATATATTTATTGTTTCAAATAAAATTTGAGATTTGTCAGTGCAAATATTAATAAATGCTTCGTAGCAGAAAAGATTAATATGAATTTAACTAGATTATAAATAAGCAACTTAACTTACTAAGAATAATTAACAGTATGTATTTACTTTGTATAATGATATTTCATAATATAGAGCTGTTTCTGTCGACACATGAAAAAAAATTTACGATTTTGTTTTGCTCTCTCTCTATATATATATCGATCATCTTTTTAAAAAATCTGAACGCGCTGTCAGATACTTAAATAGCTAATGATATAGATAAATAACAAAATAAAGAGTTCATAAGAAACTCAGTTACCGAGGGCATTGCACTCATGTAATAGTGAAACGATTTAATTCTCGATACACAATACTAAACATAATGTTTTTCCAACCTGGTCCAATCACTGTTTCAAATGGGAACTCGAAGGATTTGCGCTCGGCTGAACATCGATATGTAGCTCTAACATAGGTCGACATCAGGCCGACTTATAGTTTTGCTCAGCTATGTGGCCGCATGCATCATGCGTGCATTTAAAAAGACGGATATAGTTGATGTGTGCCGTGCTCTTCTTCTTCCCGTCCGTAGGTCATTCGGCGCCGTTAGAAAATTAACTAGAAAGATGGTAAGTATCAATAATGGAATATTTTGATCGGTATACTGATTACCATTTTCGATAATAATTACAATGATTTTAGTATGCGCATAAGTCCTTTATGTCGTAGCCACATGTCGAGTTTTATTATTTTGCACGTAAATCGTTTTGCTTATATATTTGTGTCTTCAATTAAATCAATGTTTAAAAGCATTAGAAATTCTATAATATATTACTTTTAGTTATTATTAATAATAGTTTTATTTTTATTATATAATATATAAATCACCACTTTTAAACCCATCGACATTTAAAATTTTAATTTTGAATGATATAAAATTGTTAGGTATAATTGTTATGTAATTGTAATTCTATAATTTTATAATAATATATTATGAAGCAAATCATTGTGCTTTTGTAAAATATATTTTACATAAATTATTCATATATCATATATATTACGTCTACATATCCGTATATAATTAAAATTCTATAATCCTATAAATATTAAATTTCTTACTTATAATAATATAATCATATTAATATATAATATAACTATTAATATAATTTGTTTCTTAATAATATTAAGACAGGGATTTTTATGTTTTGTTTTATATGTGTAGTGTCATAACAATTTTATGTGCATATATATTGAAAATTTTATAATGAATAACACATACGCGCACACACGCAAGCATGTAATAAAATACATATATAGAGAAATTTCTAGGCAATATAATAAATCAACAATAAAGAAAATTCAGATTTATAAATGTTTTAGAACCTTAATAGTTGTATTATTATTTATATTCAATTTATATACTTTATAATATTATTTACATACCTTATAGAACTCGATATTTAGAAAAGTTTGATATTGAAGAATTGCAGAATTAAGTACAATAGCTTCACGATTTTTAATACACAAATATTATACAAATAGATATTGTAGATAGATATTGTATTATTATTTTACAAATTATTATTACGTTAGAAACTTAATATCGTATTAGTTGGATAAAGCAAAAAACCATCAAATAAAGAAAGTTTAAAAAAATTATTAAAGTCAAGACCAAAGAATAAGATAAGTAGAAAAAGATAGAGAAGAGTAAAGATATGAGGACCTTAACAAAGCAAACGATATGAACATAAAAAAGATGTTATAGAGGAGTAATCTCGAGCATTGAGAAGCTCTTGTTTTTAATCTGTAATTTGAAGCTAATATATTACTTCAGGTGAAGTAAATTTTATCGAATGAGTCATTTTTAATTCGACATAATAACAGAATAAACTCGAGAGAAAGAAAAATTAAATCAACAATTAACGCAATCAATGATACTACAGATCTTATTAATGACTCTATGCAAAGAAAGGAACTTTATACAATACTAAGAAAGAGTAAAAAGACAAGTGCAGGGCGAGATGGACATCCTAATAGTTTTCTTAAAATCTCTCTGAGGAAGTTCTAGATTATATATTTGGAATCATTAAAAAAGAGTGGTAAAACAACCAATTTCCCAAATTTGGCAAGAGGCAACAGTTATACCTTTACCTAAGCCAATCAAGAGACACAGAAAAATCAGGATATTCTAGACCGATCGCTCTAACATGCTGCATAGGTAAAATTTTAGATAAAATTATTAACAATAGACTGAAATGGTTTTTCGAAAGACAAAATCATATCTCATTAACAACTTGGATTTCGATAATATTAACAATAGATAGTCTGACTGCTATAGATTTAGCTATTTGTAAAGCCTTATCAAATAATAAAAATTTAATTCTGAAATTTTACTATTGAGAAAAACACTTATTGACCACTCATATAAATAAACGAAAAGATTAAGTGACATAAGAGATTAAACATAATAAAATCGATTGCCTTAAAAAACTGGGATACCAAGAAAACATTAAAAGGTGTAAAGCTATAGTACAAACATGCTTGGACTTTGGGTTCATCATTTATGATTCCACCTCAAAGTAGCTACTTAGAAAACTGGAGTTAATGCTGTATACAAGAATTGTAAATAGAGCTTTTCGAACTAGTGCAGATCACAGCATAATTGCAGAAGCAAATCTTTTACCATTAAGTTCTAGAAGGAAGAAATTATATATAAAGTACTCACGTCAGTCCTAGCTATATCATGTAAAGTTGTGATTAAAAATTAATTAGAAGCCAACGGACATAATCACACCAACAATATAATTGTTGCCAATCGGCAGTTTAAATTTATTATGTGATACTAACGGTAGAGAGGAGAACTAAAAAATGGCGGACAATGGCGTGACAGAAGCATGCAAAAATATTGCTTAGATTAGTAAAAGTTCAGAGTTCTTTAAAATTTTTTGTATTGTATTGAAAATGGAAAATTATCGAAATAGATCAAAATGAAGTCTAGGAAACGTTATAGCAGTGTTCAGACTAAAAAAATCATCCTCGAGTTCTCTCTGCATCGTCGAAAGAGTTTTATAAGGATAGAATTGTATTAAGAACTTCGCTTTTATATGAACTGATGAACAATCATAAAGAGTGCATCAAAATAATAAAAATTAAATGCTATTATAAAACAGTCATTTACGGCTATTATGCTAGTTATGTTTCTAAACAAAATACATGTATAACCATTATTTAGAAAGATAAATTTATTTAAAAAATTATTTTTATTTAAATTTGTTTTTTGTTGCATTATGTGTTTAGTTTAAATGTTAGGAAAATATAATATCAGATTCATTCTGTTGTTTAATAACCTATGGGATTATAAAATATAGTAACATTTCTTTTGCAATAATAATATATTATAAATTTATATTCGTTTTTGTATTTTTGAATCAAATTATACTAGAATTTCACATTAGTATAATAAAATATAATAAAATAGTATCACATTTGCAACAACGTGCAAAACAATAAAATTCTATTCACATATCATCTCAAATTTCTTTAGTAAATAGAGCATAAATTTTTATTAATTTTGGTACTATTGATTTATATTATATATAAGAAGAATTTCACATCACCAAAGAGTATTTTATTATCATTTATTTTGGTTTTCAGGCCTTTTTCATTAATGAATAAATACAATTTTTACATATATATTATACATTTACCATTGTTCTTTACATTCATTATTTTTATATTATGTCAGCCACCAAGTTATATTATAATAACATGTTAATATGTCTGTAATATGACATTTAAAATATTACACTCTCTACAGTAATTTAACAGAAATATTTGTGTAATGAATCTGTGTAATATTTTCGTTATGAAATCTTTGAAAAATTATAATGCAAAATATTTCTGGAATATTATATTACTGAAATCTGTTAGTTAGTCACTATTAGGTGCCATGAAATAATATAGAAATAAAATTAATAAATATTTCTATTCGTCTTACAGTCCAATTAAATTAAAACAATATATAATTATATTAATATATGTTTATATTAATATTAATACATATCAATATATAATTAATTATAATGACAGAGTGTCCTTGGCTAAAATACGTATTTTACATTCTGTATTTTAAAATAATATAGGAATATTGCATATTACATATACATATTGCACGGATATGTCTCTGAAATATTACGATAATTCTCATACAACAATTGAACTCAATAAATGTACATTTCACATACACAAATCTGAAAAGTTTTTTCCTAAAAAATCTTTCTTTCTCTAAAAATGAATATGACAAAGGTATGATTTTTTAAAGTGCACATTTTTCAACATTTTAATAGCTTTAAGTACTTCGAAATTCATAATTAATTAACTTCTCCGTAAACTTCAAAATTCTAATTCATGCTTGAATCTCATTTAGCAGTTTTAAATCATTCAAACCCAAAATTTTTTTACATAAACAATAATTTTAACAATAAAAGTTGAACATTGTCTAATATGCAAATCACATAGTTTTGGCAGCTTTGTCCCTTTTTGGTTTAAATGTTTAGATTTCTAAACATTCAAAAGTAAGAATTCAGGTGTCAATATAAAATCTCATTTTTAATTGTCCAAAATTGTTAACTAATTGCTATTTAACATTTCTTTTTGGAGAATAAATCTCAAGAGTTTTTTAATTAAACTTAACTATATTTGTAGTAAAAAATTGGTTCAGTATTAAATTAGTACGTGAAAATATAGTAGATACTAATAAGCTGTCGATTGCTATCACATAAACAATCCAATAAATGATTTTTTTGAAAAATTCAAATTAAGTGAAAAGTTCAAAGTTGCTTCGAAAAATTTTGAAAAACTTCGAGGATATATTTTAGCAATTCTAAGATATTGTTTTTCTTGAATAATATACATATGTGTATGGGGGGGGGGGCTGGGGCGTGCGTGCGCGCGCTTTAAGGTGCGCATCGAAGTAAATCTCACAAAAGTTTAGAACTAATAGAACAATTTTACTGTTAAATTTAATAATAAAGAAAATAATGAAAAAAAGTTAAGAAAGCATAAGAAAAAATATTAGAAATATATAAATCAGTTTATTTGTAATATTTTCACATACTTGAGAGATAAATTGAAATATTTTATATTGGTGTTATCTAATAATCAAAAAAGATTCTAAATATTTCATATTTTTTAAACATTCAAATTTTTTATAATATGCAGCAAATTTTTGTCATGCAGAATGGCTGGTACATAAGATAAGTTTTTGTATATGATGATATTTTATTTGAAAATGATATTTTTTTGTAATTATATTTTATTACAAATATTTTAAGAATTACAGTTATACGAAGCTGTTAATTATGGACGGTAGAGAGGAGTGAAAAATCCGTTAAAATTGTGTCAAATTACACAAAATGACTTCGGGACAGAATTGGCCGCAAGGCGGCGACAACAAGCTTGCTTGCCAGATGCATGCATTTGAAGAATAGAGAGTGAGGGTATGTAGTGAGCGTAGAGCCTATTTTGAAGGACAGATCGGCCTACGTTCAAAAAGGTTTTCTTGACGACACTGATCGACAACCTCGTTCCCGCTACCGGACAGGTATAGGAACAGGTATAGTGTGTTAATTCATAAGCCAACCATACAGAGGAGTTCTAGAATTAGGATCTATTTTCGCTTATACAAGTGATATAAAGTGTCATAGAAATATAAACCCTATTTTTATAAATTGTACATGTCTTGTGTTTCTATAGTGATAAATAATAGTGAAGCAATAAGTGTCACTGTATCTGCCACTAATCATAAAAGAAAAGCAGCTAACATAGAGAACGCAGCGCTAATGCTAAGTGAAATAAAAATTAAAAAAGTACAGCAGTAACCAATTCTAAATCACCTCTCCTGGATTTAGCTAATGGAAGCTCTGGTTCGACAAAAAAGAATATTTCAGGATCCAATCCTCAGCAAAATTTAATATGCAGCAATAATAAAGAAAAAACGAATGCCGCCAACGAAATCAAAGAAATAATGCAGGACGTAACTTCAGCAACAAATAAATCGTCTACGACGACAAAAAATAAAGAGGTGATTCCTAATCACAACACACCAAACCTACTTTACCATGACTGAAAAAAAAACAGATTTGAAATTTTTGAATCAAATGAAAATGAAAGTTCAACTCAGTTTTCTCAAATAGAACACGATGACATGGAAATAGTCGGTTCTAACATTATTAATTTGATTCGAGCTAAAAACGAGAAGAGCGGATCAAACGTGCACAAAGCTGCTACGATAAATGCAGGGGAGTCCCCAACGTACAAGCAGCCCCTAGGTATACGGAACGAGCTATCTGAGTCGAATAAAACCTTCCGAGCACCATCAACCCAAATGCAGTCTTCACCAGCGTGAACACAGGTTACAAATAAATTTAAACCACCCCTTATTACCATAATACATCAAACACCGAAAGACACTGTAAAACTAATCGAATCTCTTTTAAATGTAAAGAACTTTCATATTAAACGAATACATAACGAGAAACATATTTTATACATGCAAAACCTTTCGGATTATGATAAAGCAAAAAAGTACTGATAGAAGTTAACACAGAATTTTTTACTTTTAAAAGATCTAGGCGATAACCATTCGGAAACGGAAATTTTAGATGAACTTCGTGCTCTGCAGATGCCCGATGTTCAGTTTATTAAAGTCTCGTGATTTTCAACTAAAAAATCCATTTTAAACGATTCGTTCCTCCCTATATTTATTGTTCAAGCATCCTCTCAAAGCAACATTAACAGCCTTATAAAAATAAAATATCTTGCCTATTTTGCTATTAGATGGGAAAAAATCAGAAAATTCGATATAACTCAGTGCCACAAATGCCAATTATTAGGACATAGGTCGCATAATTGCAACGTCAACTACCGTTGTGTAAAATGCAGCGAATCTCATGAACCGGAAGTGTAAAATACAGAAAGATAAGGAAATCAATATTGCGTAAATTTAAAAAATTATGTACACCTAGCGTCGTACACAGACTGTCCGAAATTAGTCGAACTCCGTAAAATATATTATAATAAAACAAATGAAGTGAGAGAAACAAAAAACAATCGAATTTCTCAAAAAGCCGCAAAGTCATGCCAGAGCCTAAATTTGCAGATGTTCTAAAGCAAGGCCCGCATAATGATCCCCCAATAGATTTTCCAATACAAACTCTAAACACAAAAGTACAAAGTCAAACAAATATAAATCCGGCTATTACCTCACCGCAAATAAACGTAATAAGCTTTATAAAGGAATTTAAAAAAAGTATTTGAAAGGCACTAAAGAACAACAAAGTCAACTAGATTCTTTAAAAGAGACACTACTGTGGGGTACCCACATGCCAAGTCTGCCAGCAGAGGGCAGCTTGGCACCTTAGTTAACCCGTGAGCGACCACACAGGCCTCCGGTTAATATATAAGGCCTTGACCCGGTCCATATGACCGCGTCTAAGGCAGGGGTTACCGACAATGCCTTACTGATGAGTCCAGTCGGTAATCCCGGGACGAAACGCATCACGGCCATTGCCCTAAAATCTAGGTGTGTACATACGGGAATATAGCGTCCCCTGTGATACATCCTATACTACTAAACCAAGATGAAAGAATAGACTCAATTTTCAACACCCTTAATAGCAGCGATGGTGATTAACACAAGTAACTTCTCTTTAAATAAACAAAATAATCAAAGTTATTTAGCTTTAGAATTTCTAAAAATAATCGCAATAAACGTAAACTTGCTCATTTCCAATCAAAAACGGTATAATATGCTAAACATGTTAAATAAAGAAACCGGATATCATATTGATTTCAGAAACTAAAGTTAATAAAAATCATAAAGTCTACTTTAAAAATTTTACAATTATTTGACAAGATAGACCCAATTCAACACACGGAGGCGTAACAGTAATCCTCGTAAAAATTCTATTAAATTTAAACCCTTCTCACACGAAAAGTTAGCTAAATTTAAAACCCTAGAAACTACCATCGTAAAAATTAAAATAAATTACAAAGAAAACTTGTTCCTAATATCAGCCTATGCAAATCCGAATAATCAAAACGATTTTTGCACTAAGTTTTTTAAAAACTTTTCAGTATTTTTCAACTCGATAAAGCAGAAAATTATTATATTATAGCCGGAGATCTCAATGCTAAACATACAGATTGAAAAAACAATAAAAATAATTCGCGGTGGATTTTGCTAAAAAATTGGTTAGATGATGAAAGTATAATTTATAAAACAAGTTTTTACAGTTCTGAACTACATTCTTATGTAAACGGAAATTCGTTTATCGACGTATGCCTTGCGGACACACGTTTACAAGTACTAAACTTATGACCCCACAATGCTTTAGAAACAATAAACTATGACGGCGACCACAATGCTCTACATATAAAAATAAATAAAAATACCACAGACAACCTAATCCTAGAATCGTCCCAAAATACTCCGATTTTTAATTTAAAAAAAACTATTAGGAGTGTGAATAAGTCTTGTATTTGTGTGAATCTTTTGTAAGAGATGGCGCCACCAATACTGTGCGAGTATTCAATGGTTACATATGTCATAATCAAAGCTTATTCATATGTCAACAATTCCATACTAACACATTAGTTAAAATTTTTTCGCATCATAAATTTTTGATATCGTGAAAATGTCGAAATTTGAGCCGAGTCGACGTCATTTGCGGGAAGTTTCACTTTATTGGTTCAATTTGAAGAAATCTGCTGCCGAGACGCATCGATTGCTTCAGGAGGCTTATGGAGAAGGTTGTGTCGATGATTCAAGTGTTCGCGGATGGTTTCGACGCTTCAAAAGCGGTAATTTCGACGTGGAAGACAAGGAGCGTTCCGGGCGGCCGCAAATCTTTGAAGATCGAGAATTGGCGACTTTGCTTGATGAAGATTCTTGTCAAACGCAAGAAGAACTTGCTGAAGCATTGGGAGTTGATCGAACAACCATTTCCAAGCGTTTGAAAGCCATGGGAATGATCCAAAAGCAAGGAAATTGGGTGCCGTACGAACTGAAGCTGAGAGACGTCGAACGGCGTTTTTTCACTTGCGAGCAGCTGCTTCAGCGACATAAAAGAAAGGGTTTTCTGCATCGTATCGTGACTGGCGATGAAAAGTGGATACGTTACGATAATCCGAAGCGAAGAAAATCATAGGGACTACCCGGCCATGCATCATCATCGACGGCCAAGCCAAATATTCATGGCGTCAAGCTCATGCTCTGTATATGGTGGGACCAGCTAGGTGTGGTTTACTATGAGCTTCTGAAACCGAATGAAAGGATCACAGGCGAGGTCTATCGACGACAATTGATGCGTTTGAGCCGCGCACTGCGAGAAAAACGGCCACAATACTCCGACAGGCACGACAAAGTTATTTTGCAACATGACAATGCTCGCCCACATGTTGCACCGCCGGTGAAAACATACTTAGAAACGCTCAAATGGGAAGTCCTACCCCACCCGCCGTATAGTCCAGACGTTGCTCCGTCTGATTACCATCTCTTCAGATCGATGACGCATGGCCTGGCTGACCAGCACTTCCATTCCTACGAGGAAGCCAAAAAATGGGTGGATGACTGGATAGAGGCCAAACCGGTCGAATTTTTTCGCAACGGGATTCGTATATTGCCAGAAAGATGGGAAAAAGTTGTAGCTAGCGATTGCCAATACTTTCAATAATTCATTTGTAACCATTTTTTCACAATAAAGGCTCAAAATTTGAAAAAAAAACGGGAAAGACTTATTCACATACCTGATAATTTTAATAAATTCAAATACTACCTAGAAACAAATTGTGATTTACAAAGATATAATGGAGATACAGTTCGGCTCTCTCAATTAGAGATACAAAAGACAAGCACAGGAAAAACGCAAAAAAGTATTGGTGTATTCAGAAAAAAAGATAACATAAAAAAGAAAATTAATTTTTGTATAATCTTCCAATACTATTCAATACTTGATGTAAGCAAGCATATAACTGTTATATATTTTTCTTTTTTGTACATACTTGTAAATAAAAAAACGCTCCCCTTCTCCTACCATATCCCTTCCCTCATCCCATATAAATAAAATCTATATATCCTGACAGCTATAAGTTTTCTCCAAAATTTTATAACATATAAATTTACGATATTGTGTAAAAGTGCTTCATCAAGCAACTTTATAATAAAAATAAACGAACTGCTCATTATTAATACTAAAATCTATGTAAAGACGGAGTATGCTATGTCGTCGCGTCAACGACATTTACTATCTTAACATACTGTAATTGCGCTCCGTTGTTTATTGTAGATATCAACTATGTAAAAAAAATTTCATTTTTTTGGTCAATAGACCTTTTTTTTGCTGTGTATATTTCTCTCTTTTATCAATAAACGTATTTTTGCTGCGTCTATTTCTACTGCTACTGTTCCTTTACTTTCCTTTCTCCCCATTTTCTCGCTTGTAAGAGAGAGACAACACGATTCTCTGTATTGCTCTTTCACTCTGGTTTAGCATTCAACTGTGTTCACAGAGCACACGGTCTAATATATAATTCTATGGTGGAGAGAGCAGACAGTTAAATCTCTGCTCCCTTACTTCTGCTTCTTTTCTTCCCCATACTTGTTTTGGCTTTTGCCTTCTCTTTCTGTTGCACTCAGAACCATTGACAAATTTTCTAGACAGCGACGTCTACCGTACACATCTGAGCTACCATCTCCGGCTAATTTTTGATAAGCTTTTCTCATGCAAAACCAGCAAAGTTTTCAATCTTTCTCTCTACCTTTTATACCGCTCATTATGGTGGTACAGAGTGTAGAGAGAAAAAGTGGAAACTCCGCTTAAATCGTGTCAAATTACACGGCAGGATTTCACGCTAGAATTGTCGCTAGGCGGCGACACATATGTTGCTCGTTTAATAGCATACATATTTATATAGAAAGCGAATCGAGTTTTCGACTCCTCTACAAGTTATTACTCTCCATAGTCTATTCCATGAAAACAATTACATTCGTTAAATTATATTATAAACTAAAGCTATCGAAAATAAATATTGAATTAGAGAAATATAACTTTGTTTTTAAAATCGTATTAAAGTGTATTAAGAAATCAATTATCATTATATTTTTTTAATGTTGAAATAACATTTCTTTATAAAATATTATAATATAAGAAAAACAACTTAGAATGACATAATTTTAATATATATCAAAATTATCTAATAAGTAACTTAATGATTAAAACAAAAATGTTTGTTGAGACACTTTTTATGACAATTATGTTATAATTATTTTCTTGTTATTGTTATAAATTAAATTGATTATTAAATAATCATAAAAATTAATAAAAAATTATTGAGAACAATTGATAGAATTTTTTATTTTAATATTAATAACAACTTTACTAAGTATATTAAGGAAAATTATAGACATTTTCATATATATGCTTTATACATAGTTAAATTAAATTAACATTCAGTAATATTTACACATATTAATGTTTAAATATAGAGATAGAAATTTCATTGTTATTTGCAATAAAAGTGAAGTAAAACATTTATATAACCACTATATTAAAAGTTTAATTAAAATATACGTAACCATTAGACATAGACTGTAATTTTTCTTATATGATTGAATTGAGCATTATATTTCATTTATTATTATATTATATTTTGATAAATTGTCTCCCTGAAAAATAAATAAGAAAAGTTTTTATAACAATTTAACATTACTAAAAAAGATTGAAACTTGTAATTTATTATTTTAATTAATATTATTACCATATACTTCAAAGTATATATAAATTAAATGGTAAATTGTTACTTAATTATAGTTTTTGTGTAACTTCCGAATGAATGGTTCTTATAAATATTAATATTACATTTTTATTTTTAACTTGTGATAACTTTATTTTAAATACTTATAAATAAAAATATTATTTATAACTAAAACTATGCAGGATAAATTTACTCTAAGTCCACTAATACTATACTTAGTATTCAATTTATATTTATTTTATTCGATAACGAATTTAATGAGTTGGTTAATTGTAATATACAAACCATATAAAATATTAAATTTTGCTACAATATTTTTGGATTTATACAAAATATATTATAACATTATCTTTATCCATTGACCATCATGAATATTATTGTTTTGTATTGTCCAAGTCATTTAAAAATTTGGAACCCTTTTCCTTTAGTTTATTATTTATAATGTTTTGTTTTGTTTCTTCAATTTCTTGTTGTAATTTTGCATGCCTTATCAGAGCATAATCAATTTCACCAACTAATTGTTTGATTCTTATAAGATGGTCTCGTTGTTGATCAATTCTTCGTTTTTGATTTGTACCATAAGGTACTGTTCTACCATCTTTAAATGAGTAATCAGGTAAATTTGTCAATGGACCAAATGAATTTTTATTAGTATGAACTCTTGTCGTATACATATATTTGTGTTTAAGATTTAAGCACTTTTTACTTTGATGGAACTTTCTAAGCAGAAAAATATTAAAACTAAATGTTTTTAATAAATTTTCTGATAAGTTTAGCATCTGAAAAATGCAATAAAAACTCTTGCAAATAAAAATGTATTTTTGAAGTCGGTATTGTATAAAGATTGAATTAATTTTGTAGCTAACCTTAACATATAGAAGAACTAAGATTTTTTATGATAAAACTACTAATCACCTACTGTATAAATTTTATTTAGGTTAAGTATCTTACGCAATAAGGAAAGCTATTACTTTTTACACGCAACAATGAAAACTATTAATTTTATTATTTATATATTTAGTTTCGTTTTTCCGACCGAAATGCCGAAGATTACGTGCTATGATCCATCTTCACAATCGAGAGTTATAGATGAGCTGGTTAGCTCACGTCAGAATTCGAAGTGTTAGCTTTGCTAGATACCCTCTAGATGGCGTCGAATTTCGCTCTAAATGTATTCGAGCACTAGATTTCTATAAAAAATACTTTAAAATTCCCTCTAACTTTTATTTATTAATACATTTTTTAAAAATTTTTACATTAAATTTAATACAAGTATTTAAATAAATTATTTTATATAATCAAATAGTTATTAAATAATTTTTAATTTAATAAAAAAATATTTTACAATACTGTTTGTACTGGGTCTTTGGAATGCATCTTCAAAACAATAAAGTAATAACTTGCATAATTCTTGACAGTTGAAATATAATAGGCGATAGTAATGGCAGAGAGCAAAAATAAAAAACTGCCAGCCTGTAAAAGAATACAGGAAAGTATCGTCTACCTAAGTAAAATTTTTGAATTTTTTAAAAATGTTCTTTAAAAATGAGTAAAAATTATCAAAATAAATAAAAATAAATCATAAAAAATGCTATAATAGAGTGAAGAGTGTAAAAGTTGCATCATAGAATTTTCTGCTCATCGAACGAAAATTTTTGTAAAGAACTATACTTTTAGAAGAAATGTTAATACTAGTTTAAGATTTCATAATATTTCTGAAGCCAAAGATGTTAAAATCATAAGACTTACTTAATTTTATGATATTGAAATGGCGAACAATCATAAAGAGTAAATTAATAAATATTTTTTTATTGGTCTTATAGTCCAATCAATTCAATCTAAAAATAAAATAAAAATAAAAATAAAAATAAAAATAAAAACAAAAATAAAAATAAATAAAAAAATAAAATAAAAATTAAAAATAAAAATTAAATTAAAAATTAAATTAAAATTATAATGACAGTCAAACTTTATATTATTATGGGAAGTCGACAAAAGTACAATTCAATTGTTTTATCATAAAGAGTAGATTAAAATAATAAAAAATAAATACGATGTGACAACCAACATTTACAATTGATAAGATAGTTATGTTTCTAAATAAAAGACATATATTACAATTAATTAAATACTCTTATTAAGAGAAATAAATCTATTTTGCTCATTTTAACTTCTTCAATCACATCTTCGTCGCTTGATTTTGGTTCTCATGAGGAAAAATATAGTCCTTACTTAGTACGAAAAGGCTTCTTTCCGAGCTTCCTTACAGCTTTCGGCTTCGCTCCGGACCGCATAATACTCGTTTCGTAAATAAAGCCTTTCTATTTCTGATAAGAAATCCACTATTCCCGTTCTAACAACTTGACTATATGATTTTACTCTTAAACTATTTTTCTACATAGTCGTCTTCGACTTCAATACGTTTTTTGAATCTGTTTGCAAGCTTAAACCCATCTTCCTTAAAAAAATGGCGTGCCCTGTTTTTGGTCCCACGATTTCACGATTTTTTCGATTTTGTCATGTGAAGCGAAGTGCTGGCCACTCAACCTTTTTTTAGCTTTGGGAAAAGTAAATAGTCACTTGAAACGAGGTCTGGAGAGTAAGGTGGTAGGGGGGGGGGCGAAAATTGTTTATTAGAATTTCTGGAATAAAATTTGTTTTTTTGGTTAGGAAAGCAGATGTGAACCCATGTTACACAAACATTATTGTAACCAAACTTTTTCAACAAATATTGTATTGATTGATTTTCAGTACATTTGATATTCAGAAGGGTTCATTTAAAAAAAGACCATCAATAGTCCATCGTCTGTCCTCTTGAATGATGTTTTCAATCGTTGTAATTGCATTATCGGTAATGACGCTTTTTAGGCGTTCTGCATGCTGCTGATTGCGCGTTTCTCGATAAAATCTGTGTACCATCTGTGTAAACTCATGCCGCTATCATTGGTAGAACCTACTCTGAAACTATGATCAGCTCAAGTTCGTTAGGTGGCATCTGAAAGAAACGTGAAACTAGGGAAACTAACTTTTTGAATAATTTTTGTCCATACAAAATATAATATTTTTTATTTGATATCTAGTTAGGAGTATTAAAAATTATTACATTGAAAAAACTGTAAATGATTTATTTTATATTAAAAAATTTTTATTCTTCCTATTATCTAATTATTCACATTATGCATGTAGTATTGAGCACAAAAAACGAAGTTAAGTTAACTTGCAAAAACAATATATATTCATATTAACAGGAAATAGTTTATAGTAGACTGGTTGTCGTTAGAGGCACTGTTACTCGAATTCACTGGCAGCCTGTACAAGCCCGGATTCGCGCATGTGTACGTGTCTGATTTAGGGCTTTTATTGGGTGCCCGTCTTCTGTCTGAGTTTTATGCAAGATACTTGAAATTATTTCTACTTGGGCACTTGTAAGAGTAGAAGTGTTTATGACCCTTTCTCGATCAGTTAGAAAGTATAATTTTACGTTTCCTCCTGAGGAAATAAGTGCCTCTTTCTCGACTACTTAGAAAAAAGAATCCTACTTTTCTTCCTCAGGATTAAAATTGAATGAACGAAACCGTATAATCTGGCAGAAATTTCAGTTTTTCGCGTTTGCTTAACATCTGGAATTTACAATAAATTATCACCATAATCACTGAATGGAAAAATAATAATTATTTTAATAAAAAATTCTACAGAAATTAAATAACCCAAACTAATACTTTTTTAACCGGAATGTTATAAAGGCGTCACCAAAATTTTGTAATAATGATCATATGAAATAACTGAATATATTTATAAGATAGATTGTAAGTATTGTGAAGTTCGCAATATTGGAGAAATTAAAAGAAAACTATGTACATTTATAACAAAATATGGAAATCTGAAAAATAAAAAGGAGAAATAGAAATTTGTAATTCTCAACAAATAAATATATACGAATGTGCATTTAACTTTGCAAACATCATAATTTTAGACTTAAAAAATTATTGGAGAAAAAGAATTATGTTAGAAATGATTATCTCATGAATTAGAATTTCATGTTTTCGTTGAATTTAATAACGGGCACAAAGCTGTCGAATTAGCAATCTGATTTTTTTCATTCGCTTTAATTTCTTTCTCGTTAAAAGTTGACATATTAAACGAGCGTACAACGTAGAAGGACGAGGAGAATGCTCTGCTTGCTAGAAGGGAGCTGTCCATTAATAATACCAATGCTTTAGGAACTACACTTTGCTTGAGTGTTTTTCCAAATCAATCGTTAGCAGAGATCAGAGAACAGCGAAGATATTAATACTGTAAAGATTTGATCCAGCAGTACATCGAGGAGCTTCAGGTCAGCCACCTCTCTTTGGAGGCCGCAACCCCCCAATGCTGTCGTGCTCACGATCACTGATTGGTAGAGGGTCTGAAAAGGCTCCTGATTTATATAAGGAGCCTCTGGCCCCTTCGCATAGAAAAGTGTCAGATTAGGAGGTTTTAACAGATCTTTAATGTGGCCCATAACGACAGGGAGACCATTTTTCATAGTCTCTCCTTATATATTTATGATGTGTGCAACCGTGGACGAGAATATATTGAGACTCAACATGACTGAAAGAAATACAGGTGACGATGTATAAGATCTATTTTCGATACGCAAAAGGTCATCCTGCAATTAACCAGATACAGGATCGAACCTTAGTGGTTGACTGTCTTTACGCAGTCAGCTTATGTCACCAGACTTACGATGCACAGAAAGCTTCGACTAGAATGGTTCTGGAATCCAATCACCTCTCAAGAGGTCAAGGCCTGTCTGCTACGTAACTAAGGGCATATAAGTTTACTACCCGTTAATTACATTCAATACCCGTCGGGTTTTTACTTCAGGTATCGAATCTGATACTTTGGTGCAGTAGAAGTCAGATAGCCGATAGATTTCCGACCAATTTTAGCCTTCTCAGTCTCCTACTTCATGTTTCCTATAAGATGCTGGTACTGAGGACTGAGACGGCTATCTGCATTGGCGACTAACAGTGCAATTTCAGAAGTAGATTTGACGGCTACCCGGATAATATCATCCTCCACTACGCTATCTTAAAAAGTCTCATTGCTAGTCATCAGTCATTTTGCCAAGCCATGAGCAGCGAAGGCGCAGGTTGCAGCTTCTGTTTAAAAGACCACTCAAATCAAAACAAGAGCTGTTTGTCCTACGCAGACATTCGACGTACTGTATCTTTGTTTTGATATGGCGTTGAACAACATTGACATAGGGAAGCATGATACACCAATGCGCAATTCCAACGTCCGTATCAATGAGGAAGGGCTGGATATACCGTCATTGCGGTATCGACGCTGCGATTATTTTTCTTCGAATCCTCATCGAAGGATTGATTTCCTACATTGTCTTCAACCGAAGAAGTTGCTGATTTAGAATGCTTCCAAGACCTCAATATACGTGTTAATAGTGTATAATAATAACGAGAGATATTATTTTCCTTCGAAGAAAAACTAAAACATTATTTAGACGCATTTGTTTGGCCAATATTTTGTGTTCGTTTGATTTTGTTTTATTGGGATAAAAAGTTGTATCGGAGTCTCAAAATAGTCGGAAATTAGTATTTTCTTTACTGAAAATAATTTGAGAGAATTACGAACTAGGCTCATTTTTAAGGTTATTCCATTTTTAAGATATCAAATACAAGTAATTAAAAAAATATAGATTATTATAAATAATGTGTTGTATTCATGAAAATCATGTATTTTTTCAAAATTATGGTTTAGTCATATATTGAAACAGGAATTTGGGACTATTAGTACACCTTTTTCAACAAACTGAAATACTGGTACATTTAGAGTATTGGATATTTTATTTAATTATTCATCTTTTAAAATCATATCACTTCTTAAGTAACTTGTTTTTATTCATACTATTATTTAACGGATATGTAACTTATGATTAGTTACTATTTAAAGGTTAAAACTTGTATAATCTAACATACAATTTTCAGATACTCATTTAGTTACATATTAACATTATTAAATTTATTTTAAAGTTATTAAATTTCTTAATATTGAAGTACATATTAACTACATGTTATTTTAGAATTAATGTAACTGATTTAAACTGTGAAGATTCAACCTCAATCGAGTTTAATTTTATGTTTCTGAATAATTTGTATATTAAGCTACGTCATTTTTTCGTTATTTAAACAGTACATAAAAAAAGTAATAATTAATTTTTAATTAATAGAACAATAGTAAGATTGGAAGATTATATTTGGATTATTTTTGCTCTTTTTTCAAAAGACACTATATTTAGAATTTAGTAAATATGTTAGTCTTCTCAATTTTCATATTTAGCGTACTATCGGATTCAAAATCTCAGAACCTAATATATATTATATAATATTTTTAGATCGATAGTAAGATTATTTGACACTTGATAAAGATTTAGACGCTGTCTAAAAGAATAAGAAAGTTATAAGGAATCAAATTAATATCATGTTTTTGGAAAATATTTTATATTTATAATGTAATTTTCGTAGGCCCTTAGCACAAACCATATAATATAATTATAATACTTTTTAACAACAAATGTATATATGTGGTTTGTAATAAATTACTCACTCTTTAATAGTATCATTTAAAATATTCGTTTCTCAACTTTTCAAAACATTCTCATTCTAACATCACTGGATGAATTAACTTAAAATTTTATAGTAATAGTGAACCGACAAAGTAACGGGCCTGATTATCTAAAATGTTATAATTTAAAGTTTACTTGTAACATAATTTACAATAGTAGGTAGGGATCGTGTACGAATTTCACGAGTGTAAATTTTGTATTATTTCGATATAATTAAAAGCTTTTATGGCGTAGACGGTTTTTGAGAATAGTTCAAATCTTCACAAATGAGTTTCCTTCCACGGTGCTTCGAGATAGTTCCTGAGCTCGAGCAGCATCCGGAGTGTAACGGCCTTAGAAGGGAGGATAGTCGGAGATTCTTCACTGTGAGCTCCAGCGCAACGCAGCCACTAGCGGGAACAGGTCCCCAGCACACGGGAGTCGCTTCCTTGGACTGCCTCAAGAAAAACTCGCGACCGCGTCCAGCGTGCTCCCCTCGCACCGCACCCGGCCGTTGTGCTCTCCCCGCGCTGCGTAGCGACGCCGCCGCCACCGCCGCCTCCTCCGACAGCGCGTCGGCGCAGGCGCTCGGCCGATCGATGCTCCTCCCGTCGATGCGAACCTCCGGCGCTCCAGTGCGCCGCAGACGAGCGCCAGTGGGCGAACGCGCCGGGCGGACCCGCTGCCGTCCTTCGCACAGCGAGACAGGCTCGCCTCGGCCGCCCTGGGCAGGCAGCTCGCAGCCCTCCCCGACCGCGCCGCAGAGGGTCCGCGGCCGCAAGGACTTCCGGGCCGGGGAGCCGTGGCCCGGCCCCGAGGGAGGCTCGCGCGGCCGCCGCCCGTCGCCCGCCGAGTCGAGATGCGACATGGACGTCCTCGCGGCAGCCTGCGCTCTGGTCGCGGCGGCTCTCTACTACAACACGCTCTACGCGGGCTTCGTGTACGATGACAGGTAAGGGAGGGCGATGGCGGTGTCTTCGATCGGGCTCCGGGCTGGCCGGATGCTGCGCGCGTGCGGACTGCGGTCCAGGCTGGGGCCAGGCTCCCGAGCTCCGAATTCGCCTGTCGCTGGCGCTGCCGGAGGATGGAGGCGCTTACTTGATAATCGAGTATACCCGGAGCTTCGGTGCTCGACAATTGCGAGGGCTGCTCAGTGCGTCCGCTATATCAGAGCTTCGTCAATTCGATTCTTATTCCCGCCCATTTCTTTGGACTCTCTGATTATATGGGGGTTGCTCGAGCAGCCCGAGCTGATCATAATATTTCTCCTTAAGTATCTGTAGGTTCTATATACGTATATTAACTGTCACATATATTCCATATATAATACATAGGATCATGAGTGGTAAAGCAAGCATGAAATTTTCTACATAAGTATTTGCTGTTATTAAGAACTTAATATACACAAACATTTAAAGGGCTAATGAGTTTTTAAGATATAATTTATATTAATTCGATAATTATGCTAACGTTGGGATAGATACAAAATATATACAGAATCAGGATACATGTTGAATTATTTATCAGTGAATTATATTTGACGCTTAATAAGCTATTCTGTATTTTTACTCTACTCTCAGTGACCTCCTTGGAGCATAAGGGGTCTTCTATAGCTGATAGTGAAATTAGACAAAGTATATGCCAATAGATAGAAATAAAATTTTATATATTAATTTCTAGAATCAGATATACTCAAAATTTTCTTCTTTTTGTTCTGCCTTCTTCTGCTATGTAAGCTTCGGATAATTTTTTAATAATGTATATAGAATGCAATATATTACATGAAGATGTTTATTAGTACGTTATTAAAATACATATTAATTATAATTATAATTGATTTTCATTTTCATTGTAATTTAAAATTGTTTAAATTAAAAAAATTTTTGGAAATAAATAAAATTATCGTTATCCTGCTAGGGTGGAAAGTCTAGTATTTATCTCCAAATTCTGTAACATTGAAAAAGGATCCAAGTTGTTATTGAATTAAAATTGTGGAAGAAGAAATTTAAAATAGAATTGAAAAATAATACAAAAATTTTTAATAAAATAGACTAAAAAATTGTATTACGATCATTCTACAAGAAATAATTTTTATTACATACTTACTTGTATGAAAAATTAGCGTTATTAAAAAATACGTAAGCAATTATCTGATTATAATGACTTTAAATATGCAATTCCTTTATAGGTACAAGGAACATTTATACGATTATAACGCATAGTCTAAACCACTCATATAGTCAGAATAATGTCTATCTCTTTCAGCTAGATATGCATTTACTTACAAGAAAATGATTTGAAATTAGACTTGAAAATAAAAAATTATTTAGAAAAATAATATGCAGCTATTTGATATAATAACATTGATTCTTGACTGGTGCTTTTGACATTACGCAAATCTCAAATTTTTATGACATTTATTTCGCTATTACAAATTGACTAGTGTATTTATTATATAAAGGTTTTAAAATTTTTTAATTAATATTAAATAATATTATACGGCCTAAAAAGGGTTAGTTTAACCTAATCAAAACATCAAATATACTAAAGATATGTTAATTAAAGTGCACATAGGCAGCAAAGGACTTTTATACTATATACTACAGATTTTTATCATAATTTAAAAATGTAAAACTATTTATTGAAATTTGAAAATTAGTCAGAGAAAATTAGTATAAATTTATATTATTTTCCATGTAACCTGAAAATAATTATAAAAGCTATAAATTTCAATGCACCTCCGTACTATTTTACATTTATTATCGACAATCTATTATAAAATAAAAAGTTAAATATATTAAATAATATATATTAGCAAAATAATAACATCAATCATACTTTATAATATTTATTTAAATAAAATATCCTAATAATGACTTTTACAATCTGCTCTATCAAAAATAAACATTTCATCTGATCTAGATTTTTTTTGTTTTTAAATATAAGTTATAAACTATTTCATTTATGACAATCATATGTTTGAGAGCTTCCCTTTAAGATTAATATCTCTCGTTAATAATAAATACATTTCACAATGTCACCTATCGCCCCTTCAAAATTACAATCTGATATCAACATTTTTTAAACGTTTGGAACATCTACACTTCGAAAAATCCTAGAACAGATTTAAATACTATTTGAAAAAATTCCTGTAAACTCTTTATCAAATTCTAAACAGTATTTGATCCTTAAAAAATAAAACTTTTTATATTATTTCATCTTCTTAAGTAAAAATATCATAAATTTTTTATTTTTAGTCAAGTAAGTTTATGAAATCCTAATGTTGTTTTTTTTCATTGCATAATAACAATAAAAACACTATATTTTCGCTTTTAAATTTTTAAACTGTGATATTCTATGTGTTTCTTACTGAGATATTTTTAGATATTTGACGAATAGTGCGTCGAAAACAAAAAATTTAAGAATATTTAAAAAAATTTAGGCTATATAGTTAAAACAGAAATTTAAACGAAACAATATTTAATACAGCATGCGTTTTTTGGCGATAATGATTTTGCCAAAGATGAATAGCTTAAAATGTACCTGTTTTAAAGATATAAACCACTATACTGATGATGAAGTGTAATAAGTTTTCCTAAGAAAATATAATTTTGACGCATAAAATAAATAAAATAGAAAATATTTTTATAGTATTTTTATGAAATGTATAAATTAAATTGAAACGTGTTCGAAAAAATTTGCATTTTCCGAGATAAATAAGAAAAATATGATTTTTAAAATTATTTGTGTTGAGCTCGGTTTTATATTACATTTACATACTTTAGAGCAACATTGGAGATTCCTTCTTGGAGGGATGATTATTTTTAATTTTCAACGATGTCCATATAAACATTTTTGATTTTTATTGATGCTATTCATTCCTCGTGCCATTGTTAGTTTTCAATGCAATAAGTTCTAGTAATTTTTTTTCAGTAAAATTTAAGTCTTTGGCACTTGATTCCGAAAATAAGAAAATAGTTAAAAAAAATTTGCAACAAAACTTATATAGCTCACCGAAGTATTTCTTGTATTTATATTATTTTTATTTGTAACAAAAAAATATTTTTCTATAAAAAATGAATGACAAGGCAAGCGGTACAGCTGTATATTGTTTACCGCCAAATACTTTATTTTATGCGAGTACATTTGAATCTATTTTTTCTCAAAATACAGCTTATACCAAATAATTTCGTGATACAGAATATATTTAATTCAATGCGTTCAAGATTCTTGTTTGAAACTTTTTTTCACAATTTGTAATATTTTTGAAGAGAAATGCGAAAAGCTCATATTTTTTATAGACTATTTATGTCTTTACCATGAAAATTTATTTTCCAGTAAATGACACTAGAATATTTGTAATTAATACCCTAAAAAAATAAGAATACAAATTTTTATTCTGTTTGGAAGTAAATTTTTCAGAAGTTTATTTAATTTAACAAAAATTTACAAGGATATTATTATTTTAAATTAATTTAAATTAGTATTTAAAAATTAGTTAGCCTATTTAAAATTAGTATTTTAAATTGGCTGATTCTAAATTATTTTTCTTTTATAACACTTTTGCTATAAAATGAATAAGAGAATTTTATTTGATATTATGTTCTTTAAAAGGTTAGCTGTTGAAAAAATACAAACGACATTTAAAAGGTAATAAAAAAATTACTTTTTACATAATGTTTTTATATAGAAATATTAAAAATGATAGAAACTTGATATTTATTATTATACTTAGATGTATTATTAATCTATGTCAGGTGCAGATTTTACAAAAACATACTTAGATAATAGTTGAAAAGATTTCGTTTTAAAAAATTAATAGATTATTCATATTTCTATTAGGCTAAAGTGAAAGAAAATAAAAAAGATATTTTTCAAAATGGGTGAGCAGTTCAAAATGACAGCAATGCTCAGAATTAATGTAATTTTCCTAACTCTTTTCTGCAGTGGTTATTTTGTTTTTTATAAGTTCATTCTAAAATTTTGTCGAAGACGAAGATATTAATTATTTAAATTACAAATAAAGTATAAATATTTACTTATATATAATGGAATCTGAAGTATAATTTGCTGTACCGAGAGCATGAAAATGTCAAGGAGGTACAGTTACATTGAAAAATCGTAAATATATAAAGTAAGATATTTGCAAAAAATAAGAAACAGGCGTCAAATTCTATTTGAATTGCATTACTTATAGATCTAGTTTTATTGCTTAACGCAACATTCTGGAAGAGAAGGAAATAGCTTTATGTCATCAGGCATATCTTGAGTGTCTGAGAGTGACCGTAGTTGTGAAAATTGCTGAAATAGCATGTTTTGGCAGCGGTATGTAATAATCAAAGCAGGCGCTTAGGCCACAGTGTTAAAGGGCGAGAGCCCCGCTCTACACTTGATGAATTTGCATATCGGAGCGAGCTCAGATGGCACTTGGAGCTGGTAATCATGCATTTATGGTGGGCGAACTAGCGCCGAGAGCTGGCCAGGGTAGCAATTGTTGGCGCGAAAGCCATCAGGTGTGCCGTCGGTCGGGCGGCGCCCCCGCAACACCTGGCCGAGCACGCAATACCTGTTGCTTCGCGCCCATATCGATCGCTCCTCACCTCTCGGCCGTCGTAATCGGAGGCGGCGCGTGAGCGCGCGGGCCCGCCGCGCCGCTCGGCCGCGCGCGTCGTCTCGCTTTTCCCGCGCGGCTCGCTCGCTGCTCCTCGCGCGCACACGAGCGCCTCGGGAAAGCCGAGTCGCGAGCTCGCTCGACGGTTCCGCGCGTCACCTGCTCGCGAGCGCGACCCTTGGAGGGATTTCGCCGCGCAGGGCTCGCCGTTACATCTAAAGTTATGCCGGTCGCGTTTACCCGTGGAAACTTGGTGAAATCGATACGGACTCCCTTTCCAGCCTCTCCTGCTCCTCTCCCTGCCCCTTTCGCCGCTCCGCGCGCACCGCGAATTCGCATATCCCGTCCTCCCGCGCCCTCGTATAAGCAGGGCCTTTATTCGTGTTGGTGCGCGCTGGCTACGAGCGCGAAGCGTCGCGATGCGTCGCAGTCGCGCATCACCCTCTCTCTCATATTCGTTGTCTTTATTCTGTTCTCGATGCTTACAAATATTTTTCCTCCATAATGATGTATTCATCCAATGTATCCTTTCCATCTTATTACCGAATTTCATTTAATTTATCAGCTGATAGAATAGTCCTATTTCTTCTATAACTTTTATTTAATGCGATTTCCAATTCATTTTTAATAAAAGTTATCTGTATCAGAGAATCCAAATTGTAAAATGATGAATCTTAGAACCAACGCATGAACTGGTATTTTAAATTTATTGTATGAAACTCATGTCGTTATGAACTACACTGGCGTATATAATTTAGTGACAGTTTGCATTTATCTTAAGATAATATATGTTTTGGACCTCGTTGTTACCGATCTGGGAAAAATATAAAAATATTCGGTAGATAAATCACTAATCGCTGTAAAAAAATTGCAATCCGGAAATTGATTTTTTTTGTTGAAAAATTAAATAAAATACACATACATTTTTGGGATGGTCATCTCTTTAGTTTCGGTAGTATTTCTATCAACTTAAGACAATAAAGTTTTTATACATTTTTAAAAAATTTAATTAAAATGACTTTTTAAAAATTGAATTAATGTATTTCTATATTTCTGAATATAATGGGAGAATGTGGGGAAGATATAAGATGAATTTTCAAAGTTATAAACGCTTATCTACTAAGAATTACGTAGATTATGCGATGTTACTTTTCTAAGATTTATATTACAAAAATACTATAAGAAATAATTTTTGAATTACCACTATCATTGATTTTATATAATTTTGCAGTTTTCAATTAGTAAATAGAGATACATTTTTGCCATTAAAAGAAAATACAGTAATTGTTTAATTCCATTGAATTGAGAAGAAATCTAATATCTAAAATTGGTTTATATATTTGTTAAATTAGTTTACACGATGCGACTAAAGATAGTCTTTTTAAAATTATTATTATCTTTTGTTGAATTATAACTGATTAACTAATTATATCTTTGGAAGTTAATAAGCGATCGGAGGAATTAGGCTCTAATGGTCTCGATGTTCAATGAATATTTCTGAATATAAATAAACGTAAATTATTCTTTTTCTACCGATATATATTACCTTTCTTTCATTAACGTCTGTTCGAAGAAAACTGTGACAATTAACTAAAAAACTTAAAAGAACGTAATCTGAATATCAAAGAACTCAATCATCTTTCAAATTTATAAAAACTTCAAATTTAAATATTTGATAAAACTAACTTTTAGTCAGTCATGAGGAATAATGGAAACTTTTCGGCAATATATAATCGCAAGCAAGTAGTGCCAGACAAGTTGAACAGACGATATATAGATGAAGATAGGTAAGCATAAGAGGCAATATTTTGTTTATATATGGAATTGAAAAATTAACCTAACGTGTATGTGCGCACCAATATGCATACTGAGTAGACAAAATTTTTTAAGATTATCTTTACAATAGAATTGCACAATAACATGATGCTGACTGATGACTGCGTTCTATCCTTGTTTCCATGTATGATCGTGCGGTACTACTTAATCGAGCTGTTACTACTGGAATGTATTGATTGCGTTCATTCTATTTAAAATTTATTATTTTATTATTTATTTTATTAATTCATTATTGTATTCATTGAAAATATGAAAATATATAATTAATTGTGCCAATTTACTTTGGGGAACAGGGGCAGGCAATATTAAGAAAAACATCTCGAAACAATCAATAATACATTATACAAATATTAATTTATATTTCTTTATTGAAAATAAATTCATTATTTTATTTCTTGAAGAGTTAGAAACTATTTTATACTATCTTTCAATTGCAAATCGATAATACATTTTTTTCTAATAAAAAAGACAGTTTTCCAATTTTTAAAAATTTGAAATATTTCAAATTCCTCGGTGAATTTTTAACCAAATTATGAAACATGAACAAAATAAAAGGATATCAGATAATTTATTAGTAATAATTTTCTAAGTAATTGACTTGTTATGGTGATTGCTTATGTTTGAATAGAATATTATTTACATCAATTTCATCAAAAAAGAATTCAGTATTTTTTTATGATGATAATAAGGTAATATAGTAGAATAAATGATATTCTTGTAATATCCATATGGTTATAATTATAATTATCAGGCTCGGTAAGCCTTGAATGGTTTTATTATTAATTTAAAGATGGATCAGGCTTTTTAGACAGATAATTGAGTAACGGTGTATATTTTACCTTTTTAAATTTATTATCGTTGAGAATGAAACTTTGATTTAATTTAGGAGGGCGATTCTGACGAATGTGGATCTGAAGCCAAACACACCATGGTCGAGGCTACTGGAGAATGACTTCTGGGGTACGCCGCTCCGAGAGCGCGGTTCCCATGGTAGCTATCGACCGCTCTGCGTGGCCACTTACCGACTGAACTACCTTCTGGGCGGCTTAGAGCCCCTTGGCTACCACCTGGTCAACGTCCTGCTGCACGCCCTCTGCACGGCACTTGTCGTCAGGATTGCCAAAAAGGTATGGAGTTGCTTACTATTCTCTGTAGTTCTGCACTTGGTAATAGAAAAGTGATCTTATGAATATAAAAATATATGTCAAGCCTACTTTGTGAGATAATTTAAAATAGTTGATATTATATCCAGATTATTGAAAGCGATATATATAGGGCAAAAATTATGAGAAAAATTGATAAAAATATAGTCATAACAAACAGGCGCGTCATCTAAATATTTTTCTAGTTCTAATATTTTCGTATTTGTATCTCTTCCCTCCAATTCCGACCATTTGAAAATTGTAAGAGACTGACATCAATTATTTCTGATATAGAGTAGTGCAGTTATTTGAAGAATTCAATTTCCAAAATAAAACGTATGTTTTTGAAACAGAAGTTATTTTCTTTTCTAGAAACTTTCATACCAAATAATTGACATCTGAGGTATCTATGTCTTACGGGACACGTGCATTAAATTATTAAATTATTTAATACTTATCCTAACATTTACAGCCATAAATATGATTTTTAATATCATTAGCATCGAAAAAGAACGTAAATTTTACAAGACCAGCTTGTACAAATCCAGATTTATCTCTAAAAGCTCAAAGAGGGACACAAAATTGGGATATCGATTCTAGTCCTAAGTGAGTCCATTATCTCAAAAATGAACTCTTTATTTATGTTATCCTCTATGATAACTGAAATACAATACTATCAAAATGTATACAAACAATAAGTGTACTAATTGTAATAATAATAAAAGAGAAAATAGGATATCTTTCGAGGAGGATAGCGTCTTGAAAGTTTAGAAGGCTCATAGTACAGATAATCAGTGTTATGTACCTCGCTCAATTTAGACCAAACTCGTGATCCATATCTTTCAATTTCTTTTTGAGGAATAAAATTGAGCGGGTGTATTATGTTTGTCTGAGATATCTAAATTTAGAAAATTACTTTACTAGTCTAAGTAAGTGTGAGAGCTTAAACTGTTTAAATTTAATCGGATATTACAGCATTTAGGTATTGAAAAGTTTTAAATAAATTTATAACTCCAGTTGTTCGTACCTTCAGGTTAACAATGTCTGGTTTTAACAGAGGCACCATCAATCTTTTGATGTCCCTTATAAAAAACAATAAAGACCCGGATTTATAGTGAAATAAATGAAAAGTTTGTTCAGTAAATTCTAATATTTATTTTAATCCTAATGCTTTAAAAACATTTATAAAGAATTCCATTACTGCACGCAATGGCATATGCTTTGCCATGATCATAAAAATGTATAAAATGTAACATAAATAAAGATTACATAAAACATATTTGACTAGCAATAATAATTTGGATAATTTGAAATAAGAAGCTCTCCTGGGAAGTAATTATATAACATAATTTAGGGAAATGGTATAGAAACGTATACGAGTTAAACCTATACAGGAGACAACAAATGCGAAACTGTCCGATGTCGATTGCAGGTATTACCGGGTCAAACGTTAGCGCAGGCCATTGCTGGCTTGCTTTTTGCCGTTCATCCCATTCACAGCGAGGCCGTGGCCGGCATCGTCGGGCGCGCCGATCTGCTGGCTTGCCTCTTCGCCGAAGGCGCCTTCTTGTCTTACGTTGCGCACTATGAGCAGCATCGACCGATCCTCAACCTTCTGCTCACGCTTGTTTTCTCAGTTCTCGCGACACTCGCCAAGGAAACCGGAATATCCTCCTTGGCGCTATGTTTGTTATGGGACTTTTGCCACAGCGAGGCGATCCTACGGAAGGTATTGTTTTTTTCCTTTGTATATATATTCCTTTCGAAGATGCCTTTATCTAGAAAAATTTTATTGAACGGTGAAATTGTAATTACCCATAAAAATTAACAGTTTTAGAAAATATTCAGAAATCAATCACTATAACTGAAATCGTATAATAATATTTTTTAGACTTCAGTTTTTAAGCTTATGATGTTAATAATTGGATAGAACCCTTCTAATTTTAAAGACATGCATATTTAAAAGGGTAAAAGAAATAAACATATGCTTCTGAAATTAAACTAAATAGCTTATTCTTTACTGCGATATATATCAATAAAAAGTTAATATAAAAGTAGTACTTATTAGTTTATAGAAAAATAATATAATTTATATAAACTGAAAGATTGTAAAATAATATTGCAGTGATTGAGACTCTATTGCTTTATATAGTAGATGCCAGTGCAAAAAGATTAAAAGAATAAAAGGTTTAATTATTTTTTATATTTTTTAAAAATGTTGTGATTTTTTATATGAATTTGGATAACTCTTTTTCAGTTTAATAATGAAATTACATATATTAGTTAGTTTGTTCATTCAACCTTATTTGAATTGTTTATCTCTTTCTATCAAATTTGGATAAGATATGATGAAAATAAAAAAGAGCTATTATTTACCTACCCAATGCAGTAGGTAATTTTCAAAAGCTATAATATCCCGATTCACATGGTTGTTCAAATAATGAAATATCAAATAGAATTTTCGTATTCGTTTATTAGACAATAAGTTTTATCAATCAATTTTATTAATGGATACGTGTGAATTATTTTAAAACATTTTTCAAAATGTTTTTTGATTTTCGAAGTGTGTAATCTTTCAAATCTAAAAATTTTCCAAACTTTTAGAATCGCTTAATAGATATTGTATGGCTAAATAAGATTTTTGCAGTAAGTAAGTTAATTCTTTTTTGTTTGACATTTTATTATTGTGCTAAAGATCATATTCTTTATATGCAGAATTTGCTTTAAAGAGTTATCTACATTAGTTCTATACTATTTATTAGTAATTTTTTTTTATTACCAAGGATTGTTTAGAGTATTTGACATTTTATTGATGATTCAAACTTTATTTTTTTTATTACAAATAAATGACAATAATTAATTTTTGGTTGCAAATTATTCATTTATTAATTAATGCCAAAAGAAATTTCTGGAAATGCAATTACTATTTTTGTATATGAAAGCCTATAGAAATCTATCTAGATAAAAATTTGAGAGCTCTGATTAATATTCGAAAAGTTTTTCATCGACTTTTGCTCAAGGTAAAATGTTATCCAAGGAAATGCTAGACGGTAATGCTTCAATTAGTACGAGTAGAGCTCATCGATGCGAAGTATTTATAGCTATAAATACTTCGTACGATAGCTAATTCTTCTGTACACGCGACTTGCTAAAAGTACGCGGGACCTTCTAACATTCTGACTGCCCTCGGCACTGTCGCCCTATCGACGCTTTCGCAGCGAAGATCCCCGCCCTAAAGCCCTCTCGTCCACCCGTTGCAGATGAAGAACCGCTGGCCCTCCTCGACCATCGTCGCCGGCAGCCTGGCCATCATCACCCTGGGGCGGCTGCGCGTCGGCGGGGGCCGCGCGCCGGAGTTCGCCAGCGCCGACAACCCCGTGGCCCGGCACCCCTCGCGCCTCGTGCGCGGGCTGACCTTCCTCTACCTGCCGGCGGCCAGCCTCGGCATGCTGCTCTGCCCCTGCTCGCTGAGCTTCGACTGGTCCATGAGCGCCGTGCCCCTGGTCAGCAGCGTGCGGGACCCGCGCAACCTCGAGTCGGTCCTGCTCTACGCCGGGCTGGGCGGCGCCGTGCTCTGGTCGGTGCGCGCGCTGCGCCGCGGGCGGTCGGGCGGCCGCGCGGGAGCGGGGGCGGGGGCGCCGTCGACGGCGGCGGGCCCGTCCGCGGCCGGCTGCGGCTTCTCCCCGGCCGCCTCCTCGGCGTCGCCCTCGGCGGCGCGCTGCCCCGTGTGCGCGGGGCGGCGCGCGGGCGCCTGTCACACGGACGGGTGCCGCGCGGCCAACAACAACAACGGGCCCGTGGCCGAGTGCCACTGCCCGAAGAAGAAGCAGCAGCAGCAGCAGCAGCAGCAGCAGCAGCAGGCGTCGGCGGGGGCGGGGCCGAGGCCGCTGGGCCCGGGCGCGATCCTCGTGCCGTCGTCGCTGCTCACGATGCTGGGCTTCCTCGTCTTCCCGTTCCTGCCCGCGAGCAACCTCTTTTTCTACGTGGGCTTCGTCATCGCCGAGCGCATCCTTTACCTGCCGAGCATCGGCGCCTGTCTCGCCGTCGGGGCCGCCATCGCGGGCTCGTACAACCTGGCCCGGCGAAGGGGCCTGGTGCCCCTGGCGCGTGGCATCCTCCTGCTCACGGCCCTGCTGCTCAGCTGCATGTCGGCGAAGACCCTGCTGCGGAACGCCGATTGGTACAACGAGGAGAGTCTGTACAGGTCGGCACTGCGTATCAACCCTCCTAAAGGTATGGATCGGGCATGGCTCAGGCATTTCTTCTTTTTTTTTCTTTTTTTTTTCTTTTCAAGTCCTTTGGGCGCCATTTCGTAAGTACTCTAAATGCAGTAAAAATTATATTGTAAAGCTAAGCAAGAGGTCTAACTTAAGTAAATTCTATGTTTTACTCTGATACTTCGAAGATTAAGACATTAGCACAATATGCCCGGTAACCGATATTATTGACGGTATCGTTGAAAAATTTGTGCAGGCTATACTGCGCAACAACTCCTAAAATACACAATAGACGCGAAGACCAAGAGGTTATTGTATAAATCATTGTAGAATCGTTTCAAACATTGAAATGTATCGGAACTGAATCGGTTTATAAAATCTATTATTATACTAGAAAAATGCTATTATTATTATTTATGTTACCACTACCTGTTTTAATTATAAATTGAATTTAGTTTAGATACACGAAATTATTCACTATGAGCTATAAATTTAATTTTAAGTTATTCTTTTATATTTATACCGATATCTTTTATATCTTTTAATCTTTCTTTTTTATTTAGATTTGCTTATAATTTTTTTATTTCTTATTGTACTTAATTTAGAAAAAGACGGCATATTTTCAGTATCACATATATTTATATTAAATAAATAATAGCGGCATGAAAAAAAAAACAGAAATACCTCTAGTAAATATGTTACACATGTATACCTGCATTCAGAGAACTTTAGATATATGTTGACATTAAAGACCCTCTAGCTTTAATGTGTTTTCGCCGTATATTCTATTTCTATCATTTTCACGTTGCTGTATCATTCACTGCGACTGAAATATAGTGTATGCCGATGAAAAATTACTATAATTTCATGCTGTCACAGCATGTGATCCATAAAATGTGTTTTTTTTTGTCTGTTTTATAAAAATAGAGTGCAAATCAATTCTAATATTATTAATCTAATATTATAATAAATTTACATATTTTATTCAGTTAAAAACATTTCTATACCTATCTGATCAGGAACATTGATTTACAAACAAATACGGACTATGCCATAAAGGGTATTGCATACAGTTATGAAAATGTGAAACATATATGCTAAATTATATTTATATAATATTTTTGTTCATTAGAAATGAAATAATAGACGACATTATATGTTACTAATATTTATGAAGTTTATAAGAAATACTTAAATTAAAAATACATCTGCAACGTATATTTCAACCTTCCAAATACGAATCTCAGATAATATTTGTTCTAACAAATTTTAATTACTACATAAATTAACGAATAAAGCTTTTTTTTTATTTCTTCTAAATTCAAGATTTAAGACCCGATTTGAAATTGAAAGATAAACATTTTGAAACAGATGTCATTTCAACTACGAAATACCTATGTAAGACTAAATTTTAACGAGTAACATTGATTGCAAAGTAGCTTTTTACAATTTGTATTACATAAAACAATCGCGATATAAGACAAGAAGTTTGCTAAAATCTTATCAAATATATTCGAAATAAAGAAATAATTTTTTACTGTTTGTAGCTAATTGTTTGAATATCTGGTACAGAAGAGTCGAGGTTCATATTTACAAGCACAAAACTCATGTAAAAAATTCTTTCCAATACATTTTTGAATCAATATTTTCCTATTTAAAAAGCTGAAGGGCAAAGAAGCATTTATCGTTTTCACTCTGACTAGTTGACGTGCTGATACATCCTTTTCTTCCTGCTTGCAGAAATGTTAATATTTTTCGAAGTCAATTTTATTACAGGATAAACTTTTTATTTTAAATTAGCAATAAAAAATGTGCTTCTGAAAACGTAGCGACAGTACTAGTGGGATTGAGACGGACGCGAACGAGAATCCTCTGTCATTCGGGTATCACTGGTGTTGAGAGCTGGTCGTAATAAAGCCGGGGAATCTAATAGGACGGGAGATAGGACGGAAAACAGGGCAATTAAGATTTACACGGAGCGCGTAGGGGCTCAGAGCGGATGAGCCATCTATGTGCGTACAATAAATAACATATCTTATATCTTTATTGCGGTTCGGCTTGGCAGAGGAGAATAAAGAAATATAGGGTCGTAGATGGGGGAGAAGGGAGGGGGATAAAGAGGGCGCGCGTCAGAGAGTCAACAATTATCGGCACTCGGCACGCGACAGCTCCTCCGGAGAAGAGCGCGCAGCGCGCGAATTCCGCAGGGACGAGCGGGCAAACGAGTCTCGACCCTCCTTACCGCTCCCGCGCACGCCGGCCTGGAGATTGATACGCGGGGCTTTATTAAAAAGAGCGTCGAAGAATAGAGGAAACAGCGCCGAGCGATCGATACGCGTGAGGCTCGGCCTCCTTCCTTTTCTCCTTATACACATTATATATATACGCACATCATATATGTATATGTATGTATACGCAAAGTGAAAATGCATTTCAGCATACGGGAATTTGGGCAGTGTCCTCAGTGCCCAGGGGCGGGTTCAGGAGGCAGAGCAGGCCTTCATCGAGGCACTACGCCATCGACCGAATATGGCCGACGTCCACTATAATTTGTAAGTCTCTCCTATATATATATATATATATATATATATATATATATATATATATGTCTAATCCCCCCGGGGTTCCGGAGAGCACACTCGAGAACGACTCCGCGAAGGAGCATCGAGCGTCTCTCCCACTTCCGTCGCTCCCTGACATTTTTCCTTTGCTTCTCAGGGGCATCCTGCAGCAGGGTCGACGAAATTACGACGAAGCGATCTTGAGCTACCAGCGGGCGATTCACTTCAGACCGTCGCTGGCTCGTGAGTATATATGCGGAGTTTGTGGAGGGAAGGTGTGCTGTGAAATAGGTGCGGGCTATTAGGAAATGAAATTTGCAGAAAGTAAGACTTAATTATAAATAGCAAATAACAGATCTAATAGAAAATAGGAAATTCTGCTAGCGAAGTGAAAAAATCTTATTTTTTGTTGAGGAACATCTGAAAATCTGAAAAAAGAGATAATTTTACGTAATAACAGTCCTGCATATTAACGAAAAATTATTTAAGAATAAATAGAGTATCGAAAAGTAAATCGACCTGTACACGTCCGAAATACTTCACTTTGACTTCTGCGGTTAGCCTTGAATGGTTTACGATATTGATAAGGCATCAAAAATGTAATGAAATTTCAATCTATAATTATGTCTTTCAAAATATACTCTTAAAAATAAATTTTTCCTAAGAAAAATATATATTTGTTATTGGGAATTTCGTTCATTGTTTAAAAAAATGTTTTGGTAAATATATTTATTATACTGTAATTTCTTTAAAAATTCAATGAGTAATTAAAACGTGTAGTCTTGTGGAATTGTGACTTTTTGATAAACCATAAAATTAAAATCAGTTTTGTGATTGGGTTGGTCCCGATGCTCGGGGCTCTGTGCCTAGCAGGCCCCGCAGGCCCCGCAGGCCCCGCAGGCCCTGCGTTAAAGGCGGGACGGAGAGGGGGAGGGGGAAAGGCGAGGGTCATCACTGACTTGAGGCTCTTCCGCAGAGGCATACCTGAATTTGGGGGCTACGCTGGTGTCCGTCGGCAGGGCCACCGAGGCGATCGCGGTACTGCGAGCCGGTGCCTCGCTGGACGGTTCGGCCCTGAAAGACAGAAAGGCCCATGAGGCCGCGCGCGTCCAGGCGCTCCTGCAGCTGGGCTCGCTCCACGCCGATCAGGGCAGGCTTCACAAGGCCCTCTCGTCGTACCGGGAGGCGCTCCATATGATGCCAGATTATTATCCCCCGCAGGTTTGAAATTTTTGCAACTTTATTCGTTTCTCCTCGCTTTCATATATTTATATTTCGTCATATAGTAAACGTAATCGTTTGATAATCCAACTATCGTTCGGAGTGCTATTAATTTTTGTCTATAAATAGATAATATATTCTAAATTAGAATGAATATAAAAAAATGAAAAATTCAATATTTTAGAAAAGTTTTATAACCTTTAAAAAAAGATAATACGTTGCTTGTATCAACTATCCTATTTATTATTATCATGAACATCATCAACATTATAACCACTACCATCATCATCATTATTATATAGAATATCCAAATTTATCTCGCGTAACGTATAATAAATACAATTTAAATAAGTCTCCGTAATTATTGGCCGGAAACAACATTAAAACTAGATATTGACAAGTATAACGAGCACAAAGCATTAAATGGCTTTGCCAGTTTCGCACAGCACTAGAAGAAAAAATATTATGCCAATAAAAAGTAGATTACATAAATTTAAATTATTCATAAAAGATTGTATGTTTCCCTTATTTCTGGGCCAACTTGAAAATCCTTCAAACGCATTTTCTTCAGAGCGTATACAATCTGCTTGGTGAAACATTGTCGAGACTGCAGCAGTACAACGAAGCAGAGAAGTGGTTTCAAGCGAGTCTGGCCAGCCAACCAAATCACGTGCCTGCTCATATTACTTACGGAAAGCTTCTCGCTCGCAACGTTAGTATCTTTTCTACTATACTCACCTCAACTTATTTGCTTTTTCAATTAGATCCTCTAAAATAATATTTTAATCAAGATTTGCAATAATTAATAAAAATGTAAAACAATTCTTTGTCATATTTTTAGAATGAATAATTTTTAATGGTCCGGTTCTTTAATCTATTTTTATAGTTATATAGAATTTAAGTAAAAATATTTCCAAACAAATTTGGCCTGACAAATAAACGTGTTTCAGTCAAGCCGTTTGTTCGAGGCAGAACGATGGTTTCTGCGTGCCCGCAGGCTGGCGCCGCAGGATCCTAGTGTGCATCACCATTATGGTAATACTGATGTTAATTTAAATACATATATACACTTCAAGGAATAGTGCTTGCTTTTTATTTTACTTTTTAAAGAGTGTACACTATAATATCCTATGTAGTCTTTAGGACTCAAAATTTAATTACGTAAACACAAAATGTTAGCAGAAGAATCAGTAAACTGCAAAAAAATATTTTTACAAATAGTTTTTTGATTATATCAATTTTATAAATATAATATTTTTTTATGTATATTTAATTTCCATACATTTTTAATTGTTTTTTAATTAGTGTTTTTCTTATTTTTGGTAAACACGATTTTGAAATTTTAGAAGATTTGAAAGCTTTATTCGTTACACTAAATTGAATTTGTACACGAGCTTATACAGCTTTCCTAATTAATGAATTACATTATAACTTTTTAAAGTTGAACATAATGTATTTTTACTGTACTCGTTGAATTTATTGATCACTGAAAAATACTTTCTTTTTAAGACAATTTTTCGAATTAGAAAAACATACTGTTAGAATAAAATTCAAAAATTAATTGCGGCAAAGCAGACAAAAGTATTCTTATAGTTTTTATCGAATTGTTTAATGCCAAACGTCTAGTTTGCGAATGAAAAATTTGGTATTTATCGCGTCACTTTTGTTAGCCAATACAGAAGGTACTAGACGTTCTCGCTAGAATCATATGTAATTTTATACGGTATACGTATGTCAATGTCCAACGAACTCAAAACGTTCAACTCAAGACTGATATACAAGACGGCTGTTCAATCTTCTTGCTTTGGAGCCATGCGTTTTGTAATGTAGCACGAACTTTCTTATATTACTATAGCTATATCGTAGCAACCGTGTTAGCAATAAACGTCTTCACGCATAAAACCTTAAGATTGTAATACGATAGCCACTGGAAGAAATTTAATGCTTTTATAGTATAAAGTTTCATACGAGAAAGCTTAGATTTTTTCTAAGTATGAGATGTCAATGTTTGTATTTTCATTAATAAATAGTTTGAACGGTCTAACAGTCTGTATATAATAATCTACTATATTCATATAATGACAGTCAGACTATCCTCTTTTATAATGATCTCCGTACAATCTGACATGGTATTAATACTAAAACAAGGAAATAAAACGAAATTAATTTAAAATACAAAATAAAAATAATTTATGGACAATTTTAGTTAAAGACAACCTGACTACCCCCAACGACCTAAATTTAAAAATACCTTTGATGTCCGACGTTTCGAACCGCTCCGGTTCCACTTCAAGGACTAATCGGACTGTCACTATATTAGTATAGCAGATGATTATATATAGACAAAAATCTTATTTCGAGTACGAAAAATTTTAATAGTATTCTTAACTACTTTTCATATTTTTATTGAAGTTATAATTTTAATTTGCTTCTTAGATTATTAAAAATTAATACTTCAAATACATTTTCCTCGGTAAATAACTGTAATGTTTTCTTTGAATTGTTAAAAAAGATTACTATTCAGTCAATCGTTATTAATACGTCGTCATCACAAAAATGTAACAGAATGATCCGTCAGATTAATTTTATGCACACCTCTGTTTCATCATCCCTGTGCATCCTTGTCCCGGCAGCCACATTTGTTTATTAAGCTTTTTAAGACTGCACTATCACGTTGATTATTAGGGCATATTTCTAGCTTGTATTTGTTAGTAGTAAAAGTAATAAGAAAATCTTGTTGCATTTAATATTCTTGTATTTATATAATCAGAACTGGCCAATAAGACTTTAGACTAATATAGAAAAACATCTTGCCCTAGTTTAATAGACTTTGTCCACAGATTGTCCTGCAGAAAAAAGTTTTTTTTTCTTTAAATCATGATAGTTCTGTTCCATTTTTATACTTCGATTAATCTACTTTTAACATATATTATTCTTCAGTGATCGTCTGCTCCTTTTACTTGCCATCTTTGAAACCCATTTATCTTTAACAAGTCACTATTTTGGCTGTTTTTTGTCCCGAGAGTTTTATCGCGTGATATAATAATATATTCATCTTACGCATACAATTCTCGCGGAGAAACTTATATGGTTTACGGCACCAGTCCAAAAGAGTCTTATAAGAACTAACATGATTTTATTTATTCTCAGTTGAAAGCAAACGAGCACTCGATTTGCAGATATTCTTATTTCTAATTTATTCTGAAAAATCATTTCGTCAAATTTTATTCTTCGGTCACTTAAAACTATACAAGGGATTTATCAATTATTTCCGGGATACTCATGTCTACGGGACATCCTGAATGATGTTTGTCTGCTGTTGATATACGTCACATCTAAATGTATTTATCCAATTATCAACGATTAGCAATACAAGGGCAAATGTGCCATGACAACAGAGCTTTTATGTCACTGTTAAGCCCTTTAATTAGAAATGTTTAACAGCCACTATGAGCTTACTTTTTCGATACTGTTTAAATCAATTGAAGATTTTTTATTTTTACTCATGATAAAAACAAAATAAATCGAGAAATATGTCTCTATCATGCTTAATAAAAATAGGGCATTGACGAACGCACGTATTACATTGAACATTGATCTAAAGAAAAATATTCCTTTTAATCTCGTAATGAAAATATAATGATGTAATAAAACAGTTATAAATTTATTAAAATCTTTTGTTAATTAATTATAAAGTAAAATTAATATTTTAAACTCAAAATATTAATTAAACTCAAATTGTATATACATAATTATAATCTAAATTTAAACTCAATTTATTATATAAATTATTAAATTTGAGCTGTCTTTAGAAAAAATACATATTTAAATGTTATTTATCTGAATGTTTCGTTAAATTACTCGTTAAGTATTGATCAAAATGGATTTCAGTTAGAAAAATATATTTATTTTTAATACTTAAAAAGTTTTACAAAAGAATGTCTAAAATTTAAATTATCAGGGGTGAGCGGCAAAAACTATTTTTAGGAAAAGAAGGATAAAAATGAAAAATGGAAAGCTAGTTATAAATTATTTTTTCTGCTTATATAATCACTGTTTCGTTTCTGTGAATATTTTTTACATTAGTGTAACTAGAGCTTGTCGAAAACAAATCGAATCTTAATGTTTTGTTAATCAATGTGTTCGGATTTACTGAATCCTCTTTCGGTGGTCTATTATGCGCATAAGAATGTGGAATCAACGAATGTAAGGAACAAGACTCATATGCCTAATTTGTTTCTAATCTAATGCATAAAAATGAGTAGATACGAGCTTTTATTACTATCGAATACTTTTCGGATAAGAGGCCTATTCGGTCTTTTACGCTATAAGCCAGGTGTGAATATTCCGAAGACTGTGGCTAACGCTATTATGTTTTCAGGTTTGTTCCTGAGCATGCAGGACCGTCTGCCCGAGGCGGCCGAGGCTCACCTGGAGGCGGCGTCGCTCGCGCCCTCCGACTACGAGCTCGCCGTCGCCGCGGCCTCGAGCCTGCGGCGGGCTTCGCGCTGCGAGGAGGCCGAGCTCTGGTACAGGCACGCGCTCGGGCTGAAGCCCCACGAGGCGCGCAGCCACGCCAACCTCGGCGCAATCCTGCACCTCAACGGCAAGTACAAGCAGGCGGCCGCCGCCTACCGGGAGGCTCTGAGACTCCAGCCCGGCGATACCACGACGATCACGAATCTGCACAAGCTCGCTGCTCTGCTGACATAGTCGGCCAAACCGACCAAGCCCCCCGCCCCCCTGGAGACTCCGGAGTCCCTTCCACTGTCGTTACTAATCAGCAAGGAATCAACTGACTCGAGACTGCTCTAGACTACGGATAATAGAGACTTTTTATCAGAATAACTCGCGTTCTTTACACGAGCTGACGCACATACGCGCGCGTGTACATATATAGAGACGTGCGTACGCGCCCGATGCGCACGCATGTGCGCACAAATTGGAGACAAGTTGAAGCTTTCTTTTTTCTCGCTCTAACTGAGTTCTCTCGTCTGTTCTTCCAGCATCACTTATACTTACTTTGTCTCATTCTCATAATCGCGATCTCTGTACGCCTCGCTGCCATTCGTTGCTGTTATTCGCGCGCGCGGGCGCCGCGAATCGCGAATCCTGGTCCGAATTCCGAAGACTCTCGGCCACAAATTCACCCGTAGCTTCCATCGAGATTCGAGAATCATTTCTCACCGCAGCGAGCATCTGACTGAAACGAACTTCATCACTAACTTAACATTAACCATTAGAAACGAGTAAGACTACGTTCTATTGCAATCTTTATACGAAAACTTGGCTAATACTTTTATACTGATGTTAAATGTCGAAAAATAAAATTCATATATTTACCACTGTCAAATATGTAAGCATTTTATTCATGCAACAAAAAACACTCACTGTATGTAAGGCAACTTGTATTAATTCGAGCTGTTCTATATACACTGATATTCAGCTGCTCATTATTTATTAATGTCTACTTATACTATAATACATCATGCGTGCCAAGCCTTTTATAGTTTTCTTTAATTAGATCAAATTCTGCCTCCGGGGAATGTTTTCTTTAATAAATAATATATTGCGGTATACTGACTAATTTACATTAATAATTTAATCTGTTAATATTATGTCAGCCACTTATACAATAGCATTATTATTATTGGGAAATAATACAAAATAGTGATTTCTTGTGATAGATTGAGCTAATCACTCATCTAGTCATACATTTTAAGTTTGCAGCAGTTCAAAAAACATTTTATTTAATTTTTATTACTTGAAAACCCTCATTTGCTCATAAAATTGTACATATTTACCAGTATTTTTAAGTTAAAACTGATTTTAATCATTAATAATCAACTAAATGAGTGAATTAAATACATCTGTTAAATTAAAACTCAAGGAAAACGACACGAGCACATAAGAGAAGTTTACGGTCCAATCATGCATCGACAACTAATTTAATACATTGTTTAAAACCATACTAATCATATTAAGTGATTTTTAGCTTGGTTGTATATATTCGTCATCTTGCTACCTATTACACATCTAGACACCCCCATATTTTATGATTAAAAAACGCTGACAAATACGATTTAATACTACAATTTTATGATTGAGCTAAATTATTGGTTTCATCATAAAATAGTACATTGTTATATAAGACTGCAAGCAGGCGAGTCTCGCACAGATCTACTTTAACGTTCAAACTAACCACAGGTGATATATATGTACCCGTGCATTGATCGCTAGCTTAGCTCATACATATCGCCCATATCTTTAGCTTTTTTGATTGCGTGGGAAAAACTCGGTATAATTATTCAATATTATACTCGACAATCGTAGCAAATAGCAAAGCCGACAATCACACGAATCGAAACAGATGGAAAGAGTAAATTGAACCGGGTGTATCTCACAGCTCATAAGTCCCTATGCAAGTAATTAGGTGATGTTATTTTACGCACGCTTATACATATGAGGGGAACAAATGTGTTTGCTTTGCAAATGCTCTTTATTGGAGTTCAGCTCAAAATAGCTGCTTTGCATATATAAGACAGTCACGAAAAGACGAGTTTTGAGTACGGTTTTAAATATAGTACATTCCAACGTGGGTATAGAAGTTCATATTTCCCTCCTGAGAAGGTTTATCCTCAAGCAAAGAGAGGGTGTCAAATTTCACGAGTTAAAATACTGGCTCTAAATCATCACGTTGCCCGAATTTTACGACTCTTGTGGTATAAACCAGAGCTCTATACTATTGTGTATGTGTCAACTTGAGCGTAACATGTCTTACAAAGTAAATATCATGATAAAAATCAACTTTAACCCTCGTATTGAAATGTACTTTTTTTTCTTACAAACCGAGTTTGTAGTAAGAAGTTGGATATTACATTTAAAACTTGGATTTTCATATACAGATATAAACTAACTAGTAATATCAATGTAATAACTAATAAAAATATTAATTTGTGTTAAAAATTAAAGCTTATAAAATCTTTTATTAATTCATTATTATGTAATGTCTGAATCTTAACGTTGTAAACATGTTTCATGATTAGTCAAAAGTGATTTCTTGTTTTTGTCCAAAAGTTGTCCAGACACTGTTGGCACTAAAAGTACAGTCATGATAAGAAAATATTTTACTGCATTCGTCGCTGGATCCACCATTTCTTACTAATTGATTCATACTTCGTTGAAAAAAACTTCATTTCGAAAATTGAAGGGGTGCGGCTTAGACTGCCAGTCCTGATCCTAAGCCTTTATATGGTAATGGAATGATTTTTGGTTGCTGTTAAAATTAATTTTTTGTGTACACATAAATGTACACGAGAGAAATTTCAAAATTAATAAGTGTCATAATTTTTTACGGAGAAATATTAATAATCAGCAAGCAAGTTGGCAAGCCACTTTAATTTGGATAAGTCAATAGAAACTTGAAGTATATAGTCTCGTATATATTTTATTTCTGCGAAGCACACAATAGTTTTTAATCTTCAAAGATGAATGCTTAATTTTTCGGAAAGTTTATTTTTTGAGAGAAAAATATGAAGCTTTTAAAAACTTTGTAAAAAATGGATTATAGCATTTAGGTATTGAATGTGATTAACGAAGAATTTTTTATAAATTTTCCTCGCTGTTCATCTACGAGAAAAATAGATGAACAGAGCGAGAAATTTGGACCATTCAGAACACAATGGCTATGCTTTTGGGTATCATTGCTCGTTTGTAAGGCAATATGTTCTGAAGTGATTGGAATACCTGGTGCATACTAAATCTGTGACAATGTATCGAGATCAAATCATATTATCCTTCAGAAAGTTATTGAATCATAAATCTGAATGGCCATGGTAGCGAATCAATAAATTGTACATTATTAGTATTAATGTTATTAATACTATGTAATTATATTAATTACTAATGTTACAATAATATAGCAGTTAATTGAACTACATCAAATCAACAAGTCTATATAAATAGTCATACCGACTTCAGTTAAAATAGTTGTAAACAGATTCTACAAGACGGTCTATCAAACTGATTTATTCTCGCTCGAATTTCAGCTTACAGAAGGATTGTTAACGATCAAATTCATCGACACAAATCATCAATAAACTGTTAATGTCATCGCTACCAACAACAAGCTCTAAAACAAAAGGGAGAAACATGACAGAGAGACAAGAATCTTCCAGAAGTTTTAGTAAAACCTGAACATGGATGATTACGCTATAGTACTCAAAACAATAGAATCGAATGGTATCGAGTTCAGATTACCCGTAAACAATGTTGATGACTTTGAAATCTTCGTACCAATCATACGATACGTATGGTTAATGTGAATAATACGTATACATCTAGAAATGGAAGAAAAAGATCACGTCTTTGCAAAATACGAAGTAAATATCGTATTTTATTATAATATTATTGCTGAGGAAATTTATCTGCGACTTCTAGAAGATTAAGACATTAAAGACAGCGATATTGTATGTAAATTCAAGTGTCTTTACTTATGGTTTGAACAGGCTTAGTGATGTTGAAAAAAATTTCTTAAACATTCAATTTTATAAATATTCTAAGTAATGAATACATCTTAACAGGTAAAGTGGATAATTTCAAAATGTACTCAGCACTTTCGTTATGTGACAGTTTGCATATTTCGAGACTCAATGGATGCAATTAAATGCAATTGATATTCGATTTGTTTGCAATTAATATTAGATATAGTTTGCATATTTCAAGACCAATTGATGCAATTGAAATGCAATTGATATTCTACTGTGTTCTCTGAAAAGAGCATTTATCATAACGAGGAATCACACGAATAAATTTGTTAGGAAGTAAATAGAACGCAATCGTTGGAGGGATATTTTGAAAATAAATCAAAAAATCTTACGTCGATAAAAGTATTAGTGAAATTCGGAATGAATAAAGCAAATTCCTTGAGTGTGTCGTGAATAAATTTCACGAAAAAATTCATATCGTATCAAGAGCCAATCAAATTTACTGCGAGTTTTGTTTTGAAATTACAGCGAAGAGAATTGACAAACTGTAAAAAGCACTACGTGATATAATGAAAAAATGAACATGTGAATTCATGAAATTTAAAGATTTTATTTAATTTAAAGATTTAAAGATGCTTTATTTAATCGCAGTTACTAATTAGCTGGTTTAGTGAAAAGTAAAAATGTCAATAACAAGTAACCATCAAATTTGTAACGAGTCAAATGACGGTACAAAAGAGGCTGTTTGGTTGCATCAAATATTCGTATATGTATAAGTACTACATGCAACTACTCCTGTATATATAGATAATCATTTATCTGTAAGACTAGCTTTAAGTTTTTAATTTTATAAAAGAGACAACAAATTGATACGTAGGATTACCAGATATCACTATGTTAACGAAATTATAAATTGTTACAAATTAAAGTTCTGGGCTTTTGATTTGAAAAGAACAATTAGCAGACACTTTCACAAAATCATTGGCAAATCAGATATTTTATTATTTGCTAAGCTATCTCTATATTAGATACATTTTAAATTATGTGAAATGAGTGAATTGCTATTTAAATCCGTGGTTTAATCTTGAAGCATTACGGTTTCAATGAATCTCAATTAAAACATTAATATATTATCATACAATATTATGATAAGTCTCCCGAAAACCACTTTTTATCATTGCACACACGTTACAATTACGAATGCCAAATAATCATAATTTGCAATAACTCTGTTTAATTTGTAGGTAGAGCGATTTAGGAATACCAATTTTGACTAGTTAGTCATTAGTTGGTCATTACTGTAGCTCTTACAACTAGATATATCGATACTTGTTCAAACCTCTAGTTGTCATAGTGGCGAATTTACAGCTTCTTCGAGATCTTGTAATGTCCTAGATGAAGAACAAATTTTAGTTATAGTTTGCGTTGCATCCAGAGGTAATATTCTCATTAAATTTGTATATTTGTATATTTGTATAGTTATTGTTAAATAAATTGACTAAAACAATATTCTGCTAAGATTTACTTTAATATTACCAAGAAGAAAAATAGAAAAGATTTTGCTATTAACACGGGATGAAGGCAGAATATTTTCATCACCAGATCATTTTTACAAAAGGAATCTCCTATATTTTACCATAGGTTCGATTCTACGAAAAAAACTTCTTGTTCTTTTATTTTTAACGATGAAACTAATATTTTCACAACTCAAGGAGCATATATATCTGAAATACTATGTTGAAATATTATCCGTTCAAGAAAGAAAGTCTGCGTATTCACAAAACAGTAGCAGTAAATCATTTGTTAGCGTTTCTGAAAGATATAATATGGGGGAGGTCAAGTGAATATAGTTAGAGTTGAAAGAGACAGTAGAGTAGCGAATATATACGTTTAGGCTAAAAACCACTAAATATAATTTATATAGTCGAAAAAGTATATATATATATATATATATATATATATATATATATATAACAGTATGTATATATATCTTATATACTTACGAAGATTTTTTCATTAAAGTAAAAATATATAAGAACTCCCTCTTTTCAAGTTTTTAACTTACAAATGAAAGGTAGTAGGCTTGAAATATTTGAATTTTTCATTTTTAAAAAAGTATAGATAACGGAATATTGAACAGTGAACTAATTCTAATTTTTAAAATATTCTTTTTCTTTTGTATATAACATAATTAGAATATTATAAAATATTCGTAATGTAATTTGAACCGAAAATTTATAATTTACAAACTTCTATAATCCTACGAAAATGTGATAAAAATCATAATTTACATTGTATATAAATATGTAACATATAATAATGTAACTATATTACTATGTAGATTATACTATATAATTGTTTTTCATTAGTGATAAAACCGTATTTTACCATATTTAGCTTTAAAATACAATTAGTATTTAAATTATAATAGATAAGTCAGAATATAAAAAAATTAAAATTTTTTTTCAAATAATAATTTGAGACATTTCCTGGAGGAAGATAAAATATAGTTTACTTATTTAGAACAATTTCAGATTCTCAAAATTGTTTATTCTTTGAAGAAATTTTACTTAAGCTTAGTAGTAGTCTTAATATGTAAACATATATTTTATAGAAAAAAGTTCGATTATTGCATTCTTAAAAATTAATGTTTGAGACAATTCTTTAAGTTTTTTTATAATAATTTAAGAATCAATATAATGGAAACTTGTTAAACAAATTATGTTTCATTTGAAATTTTAAATAAGAATGTATAAAATAGAAAACTGTATTTTATAAAGCATGCGTAAGTATAAATATAAAACTTTGGCAAAACTTATATTTTAACATACTATTGTTTATAAATTTAATTCTGAATTTTTTTGGAACTCATTGGATTATGTGTAAATGACAGTTTATCAACTTTCGAGGACTTATTGAAGACTGTAGGAAAGGTGCTGACAATAAAAATGAGTTCTTAATCTAAGATTGAATTTTAATTATTGTTTATTCAACTTTAAATTAGATATTACAACTTTGGTATAAAAACAAAGTAATTACACTGCATTATGAAATAGTATATGAGAAAAATTTCTTTTTCTATTATTTATGACATATTAGCAGATAAAATATGTTGAAAATGACCTATGAGTATTATTTTACTTAAATAAATTACAATATACAATTATATGAATATTAACAATTGACAAAACAAATAGCTGTTTCATAAAGCAAAATTAACAAATAACAAAGATGCACTTATACAATAAGCGACTTCCACGAGTTGTATATAATATATAAGTGAATTATTACAGGTTTGATAAGAAATTCTGCTTTTGCACTAATTTCCTCAGTTTGTATAGATTATTATATTATTTTATAGAGTGGCAGTTTTTTTGCGTATTATGAATAAATTTACCAATATTGCGCGTAAATATCATTATTTAAGCCCTTTTTGCAATTTAGAGAATCGACTTAACTCAATCATTTCCTGTTATTGCATTTACATTATCGAAAATGAAACGAGAATTTTTAATGAAAAGATATTACAAGCTTTGGTTCTTTACACTTCTTTGTCACTTTCATTCTGTTTATCGATTTTCCTGACTTCCTTTATTTCCATTTCGATCCCTCTGTATTTCTCTTCGCTTTTGTCATTCTTCATCCTATCATTTATACATGCAGATATATAGGCAGGCTCTCTTTCAGTCATGCTAGTTCACAGCTATATTCATTCTTTAAATGGCAACACCGATAAGTTTCGCATACAGTTTATTGCATTATGAGCAACGAAGAATCTTAAGGAAGATGATACACAATCACGTAAAAAGCCGCTTTTATAGATTTAGCTTGTATTTTTTTCGTGAGCTAGCCATATCCTTAGACGAGATTGATATATCAGTAATTTTAAACGTTTTATTACTTTTTTTTATAAGCCACTGTTTTTCATTTCGATTCGGCAATATAAGAAAAAGAAATATTTTAGCTTATCCCGATACAACCGCGTATTCATTGCAGTTTCCAAACTGGTCATCGATTTATCATTTAATTAATTATTGTTTAAAGTTTAAAACTTTAAAGTTTAATCGCGTTACGATTTATATCCGATTTTCAACATTGACACGAAAATTGTACGCCGCAGAGTTAAATCGATAAATTCATATATCATGTTTATTCCAAGATAACAGATACAAGAAGATAGTTTGATTATTTCTTTCTTAATATAATGAATGATCTTCTAGCCAAACAAAGTATCTGATTTAAAAGTTCTAAGTCCAAGTACAAGAGTTACTTATGTTTACATTGAAAGTTTATTTTGTTATATTACACTATGGACCTCTCAGGAAAAGCAAATCTCGACCGCGTTGAAAACTAGGAGTATTTTTTTTAAAGTACAGTCAATTTCGCGATTATAGATGAACTGTAATTCGTCGCGATCGTATGTTAACGGGAGTCTTGTCACCTGTACAACGGTAAATGTCTGCATTGTTTTTTCCTCCAGAGATATAAATGTCAAAAAATGGCTTTAATGTGATTAAATAAAAGCATGGCATACGAAGAAAGTAATTAATGAAATACAACATCTACAATATCATATACTCATACGATTTAGAAGTACTATCATCATAATAAAAACAAACTATGAGTATCGTACCATATGACGTCGCGGTTCAGATATTTATTGAGTTTTGCTCCCTTCTTTATTTATTGAATAGTTGAAATTTCCGGCGGAATTATCACGCATATGGTATTCACTCGCGACCATCCGTCCCTCTTATGCCTAACTATGTGGATCTATTAATATAGATAGATATTATTTTCTACCATTGTTTGCTTAGTGGATAAGGTATCGTTAATCATACGCACGTCACCATCGCCTTGTCGATCTTATTTTTTTCTCATTTTTATCAAATTAATTGTTTCATTTCCTTTTGGAAATGAGTAAATCTGGCCATTATTTTAATTAAATTATGACGATGATGCTTAACATTCGCTTATAGGAAAACATTTTCCCACACTTGCAGCATTATCTATCCATTACACCCCCTCTCTTGCATTTCTAATACTTCTTGTTTGAAATATACACAACCTGTGAATTCGAACTAATTTACTGCGGATAGTGTGGGAAAGAGCACAACCATAATTTATTCTACTCAGAAAAAGTTATTTTTCTAGTACCTAAAAGCAACCAAACGTATAAATATTTCCGCAGCTAAACTCGGACAGCTTGCGGGTTGAAATAATGATAAAAAATATAAAAGAAATATTAATAATGAGAATTTATACCATATGGACATTTTATGTTCGCAGGCAGTTGCTTACTGACAGCCTATACCGCATAATGCAAAAATGCATTAAATTCTATGGAGTCTCAACCCCATACCCTTACGCATGCATAATTTGTATATACATTGAGTTGCCGTCGCAACAACTAAGAAACACGTCTAGCCTATAGCCTCGTTTTATTCTACGAGTTTTATATCTCTTGTTCACTTGTCAAGTTACGTTTGCATTGTTGATGGTCAAAGTAAAAAAATTCATACAAAAAATAGCTTAATCGTTTAACAGCGGCGAGTCCCTTTGAATAAATTATCTCAATTAAAAATCAAAATTTTAATGTATCTAAAGTGGCGAGAATAGTCCACAAGTTATTGAAATGATTAATGTTTTTCTTTCCCTTATTTCTATTTTTCTTGTTTAAATTTTTTATTATAATGGTATTATATAAGCTGTAATTAGTTCAGATTATCCAGATTAATCCACTCCATTAAATATACCTTAATATACAGAGCGGAATTGCATTGTTTTTTTTTATAGCAAATAGGATTTAATTTCTCGCCTACCTTTAAAGTAAATATATTAGTAATTGTAACCTCTTAAACAGGTCATTATTTTAGGTAAATTTGGCAAAATCGCGCTTCTCCTCTATACGTCATCTAGGTCCCCTATAGTTAAGTCATAGATTCTCTTGGTAGATTATCTTCAAAACATTCCTCCATTTCTATCACTCTTTCCTTTGTGCCAGAACGAATTCACTATTCTTTATTTGAATTCGTGGTATGTATATATATGGTGTGTGTGTGTGTGTGTGTGTGTGTGTGTGTATGTGTGTGTCTGTCTGTGGGTATGTGGGGTTAGTATGCGCGACATCAGCATAATTAGTACCCATTTAAATTCGACTTATCATAATGAAGAACGGGCAAATAACACCTTGATAAGAAGTGAAAATTGGCAGTTAAGGACAGTTCGGTGAGAAAATGAACATTGCCGATCGATATAATAATCGAGAACTTTACAAATTACACTGCCACAGTATCGTAGGGTGCGAGGAGTCCAGTGTGGCTGCTGAATTTGCTTTGCTTGGCGGCTTCGTTTCTGCGAAAAAGAAAATATTTGAGTTTTTTAGAAATTTATTATTTCACCCACCTAATCGTACTGTAATAATTTTAAGACAACTAGGTACTTTTTTATATCGATTGAATGTAATTAAGTTACATTGGAATGAACTTGTTTTTTACGGTAGTCATCTCAAATTATCGAAAGTAATAAATCGTAATGATACGGTTTCTTCCATTTCCATGCAAATTTGCTCGTCTTAAAAAATATGCGGTGTTTATTAAATTATGAAGAAAAATAATTTGAAGCAACATGCCAATGGTAATAAATTAAACAAAAATCGCACATACGTGAATTCTATGATGTATGCAAAATGATCATTAAATGGTTAAGTGACTTACGTGAATTGACAATGATGAAAATGCGTTGTATGATAAGAGAGAAGCATTAAAAACTAAGTTTTAATCACTTCAAAGAAGATATTAGACAAAAATACATGTATAGTAACCGTAATAGTAGTTAACTAAGTTATTGCTGAGATTAACATATTATATTATACCAATTTTCTTTACGTAACTTTACATGATTTGAATGATTTAATATTTCATTATAAAGATAATTTGATTCTTAAGATAATAATATTTTAATTTGAAATAAATTTCCTTTTAAAAGTAGAAATAATATCACGAATGCTTATACAGTACTGTAATGCCAATATCGGATCTTTGATGTATTATCTTCTTTGAAGTCTTAGCATGATTTCCATTCCTTTTAAAACATGAGTTATATATAACACACAAATTAAGTAGGTAGACATTTAGTTTATCCACATAAGTAAAACATATTTGTTATTTACATTTTCCATATAAAACATTTATATACTAAATCAATATCTCACGATACTTTTCGTAATAAACTTTCATAGATTTTTTGTTTTTAATCACTTAATTTTTGAGTATTCATTTCTATGAATTTTCTTATATGTTACATTAATAAATTTTAAATTTATCTAGAATACTATTTTAAACGAAGAATTTTTTTGTATTTATTATTAGAATTAATAATCAAGTATAAAATTAAAGATTTGAATGGTAAAAAATAAAGTTTAAATGGTCATGTAATAATGTTATAAGTGAGAGTTTTCAGAAAATAATTTTATATAAAAATTCTATATATGAATTTTCCGTAAGTATTCAATGAAGTATTAGACTTAGGTAAATTAGAAACTTGGAAAAACTGGAAAACTTAATAAAAAAAACTTTTATTAAGTAATAAAACTACTCAATCGAAAATTTTAAAAATATCTTCAGAAACTATAGCGTATTGAAAAATTATATGTAATAATTTTTATTAAACTTTACTTGAAATCTGTAATATTTAGTTTTTGTTATCATGTACGCATATTACGAAGACAACAGATGGATTCAATGAGTGAGTAAAATGAAAGTTGTTATTATCACACAAATATGTAACATAATAACATAATTTAATTAATCCACTAAGAAAACAGTGGCAATGGTTCACAGTTGGGCAGAATTTTAATTTCAATTACAATTTCCTTGAATTTAAAACTTTACTGAAACTATCTTTTTTAATTAATTAGAAGAATATATTAAGGTGATTTCCTATAAATACCATTTTATTATTATGCAAAATCTGATGCAACATTTAGATACATCTGTGTGCTTTGTAGTAAGATTGTATTAAATAAATACTTTGATTATAATTTTAATTATTTAGAGGTTTTCGCTGCAGTCAATGGTGCAAAACAAATATACAATGATTAAGAAATCTTTTGTTTATATATAACATAAAAGCATTTCTAACGCAGATATATGTTGTGAAGGGTTCTATCAATATTTTTATGGCTTTTTGATAAAATGTTGACATAAAAAAATATAATGAACAGACAAATGGGGAACTGAATTTTTTTAAATTTATTTGGAATGGATAGCTTATGGCGATATAAGAAGTTATTGATATTTTTTTATTATATGCATTTATTTTTTAATTTATTTTTTTGTGAGGCTAAAATATATAATTCTCAATTTATATTTCTTTTACGACCCGAGAGTTTGCCTATTTCAATATAAATATAATATGGCTATAATTACGATTATGACAATAAATTATACTGCTTAGTGAGAAAACATTCGTGCTATACTGGTGCTACAATAATATACCTCCATATATTTTTGCACATACTTCCGTTTAAGTGCTCGATACGAAATTGTGGTATTATATTTTTCGCAATGGTCAATGGTCATTATGTATATTGAAATAGACCCATTTTTCGGCTCATCTATACGACATTGTGTCAAGTAAAAGAGATTTAATTCAGGATAAGATTGATTATTTTGTTATGAATCTCAAATCATTTTCTCCGACGAATAACAGTTCCCCATTAATATAATATGAGGATGGTTCAAAGTTTTTCAATTGCCGTCAAAGATATGCTTGAAAACAAAGCAGCGTATCTCTATTGATAATTTGTTAGCACGAAGGTACTAACCTTTCAATGAGCTTACGCATCTCGTCCGTCGCCTTGCCGTCCTTGCCATGAGAATTCACTGAAATAATAAAAAACACAAACGAATTGTCACAACACAACTACTACAATACAATACATGCAATTCGACGAGTCAGCGCTCGCCCGGATCCTGAAAGAGAAATATCATTTTTATATGAGGCATGCAAGAAATTTTTGACACACAGAAGCAGGTTTATGATCTCATTATCGTGAGCTTAAATGAACAAGTAGATGAAGTTTTAAAAATTGAAAACACAAAAAGTTTTTGCTTGTCACCATAATAAATTAATAAGATAAATAAATAAAAATAATTGAAATGTTATCCAAGTGATTATTAATAACATTCGATAATTTTGTGTTCTTTATCTATATTAATCCAAAGCTCATCTCTTCTAAGCAGTTTCCAATGATAAAAATAAACACTAAGCAAGGAATTATAAGGAAAACATGTTACTAATTTTTTAAATAATTGTTATTCAGATTTAGTTAATCAAAAAATTGAAATAAACATGTATTCAAGAAGCAAGTAACAAAAGCCATGCAAATATAGCACTGATAAAAAAATGTATAAAAATTTGAAATTATAGTATTTTAGTAATTTGTAATATATAAAGCAATAGTATCATCATATTGATACATCTTAATATAATGTAATAAAAATTTGTCGTTTATTAATTTGATTTACTAAGTATTCTATCACTATTCTTAAAATTGTCTGTTTTCGAATAAAACACTTTCTTTTTTATATTATAGTTTATTAAGAAATAATTTTGAAAAGGTAAATGATGACGCTAATGCTAATTGGAGAGCAATAAATAAATGATCTGTTACTATTGGTGATTACTACTGAAAAAACTTTATTTTGGTGCAAGATCATTGTAATAAAATTGTGATAAATTTCATTTTCTATGCAAAATCAACGTTTTGAATCTAAAGATTTTTCTTTGAAATAAGATAATGGATTAGTTTATCCAGTCAAAAATCTGAAATTCCTATTATTATTAGCAAACTTATGCGCACGCATATTAAATCAATAGTTTTCTAAGGCAATAATAATATTATGTTAAATGATATTATTATGATACTAAAGTAATAAAACGTACATACTAACCATGTATTTTGAATGATTTTTAAGTAATTACACTTTTTACACTCTCCCAAACATTATATAATAACTTGTTATTTTTTACTTTATGAGCTAAGAATTTAATTATGAATTTTCTTTTATCATAAGAAGTATACATTTTAAAGTCAAAAAGTTCATTTTGCAAATCAAAATAAAAAAGGTTTTTGTAGTAATCGCCAATAATTAAACATATTATTTAAATTTATAACTTAGAAACTTGAAATCATTCAGAGGACACATAAAGAAAAATTATATTTTTATTTTATAATAATCCAAATTCATTAGATACCACAGCAGTTTTTACGTAGAGCCTTTAATTAAAGAAATGATCAATAAATATAAATATAACATTTATTGCTTCCTTGAATTGTAGTCGAGAAAACATAAAAACTAGAGTAAAATTTCAGATTGCAAATGGAAGTCATGATTTGATTCGAGACATTGCCAAATTCTTTACTGCACAAAAAAATATAAATACAAGGCATTGCTTTAGTCTAGTCATTTTAAAACTGACGTCTTTATAATAAATAAAAGAGTTATTATTAGGCTCGATGATTAAAGATTATTAGCATCAATACGTCAGTTTTCATACTTGAAAAAAATCCTTTTCGAAATTCGAACTTGTGACATAAATATTATAGAATACCTTAATAATAATGCAAAAGAGTAATTATAATTTTTTCTCATTAAGTGTTTGATGTTATACGCGAAGAAAACGATATTTTTTATTTCAATTCTAATCTAATGCACATTTTTTTATTTGAATACCCTCGTAAAAATAATAGTACATAAGCTCTAACGTATGTAAATCGAGGAAAAATATACGTAAAAATAATGTTCAAATTTTTGTTAAATTTCAAACAGATGTGTACTTCCATTAATATTTGTAATATATTTTTAATTTTTGTAGCGACCAAGAAAAATATTTGAAATTATAAAATTTTATTATAAAAATTAAAGAGAATCTTTGCAAAAGCAATACTTTAAAAAGACTTATTGCTTAAAAATACTATCATATAAAATTCCTTTGAAAAATGATGTAAAAATTGATAAAATAACTTCATCCTCAATGAAATATGAGAATAAACTTATTTCATTTGCTTTTATTCCACTGTTGAAAATTCTAATGTTGCATCTTAAAATTGGGATAAAATCACCTCTCTTGCTTTTTTAAAACAGTTAATCTCTTAAGGATGTTCATTATAAAGAAATAGATGGTTGTTGCATCATTATTAATAATATTATTAATGAATAAATTATGCATACCTATTTGTATTTAAAAAAAAAATTTTTTTGTATTATAATATGTATTAAAAATTATTTTATCGAAATATAAAGTGAAGGCGTATCTCTGAATTAAACATATGAATGAATTTTTTACATACAGAGTTTACATACAGAGTTTGCTTTACATGAGTTAGAATGTTTCGTCAAAGGCTACCAGCACGGACTCCGCAATTTAGGTATTGGTAACACTATCTTAGTGAATAAACAAGCAGATTGTCTTGTGTGGCTATACAAGTTTTAGAATTTCATTTTTAGATGGAGGAAAAAATTTTAGATATAATACCTGAATTAATATTGTGGAGACTCTGTGTGTAAATAGAACAATTGTAAAATTGTCAAAGTTGCGATTTTCATTACCATTAATCATTATATTATATATTTTTTGAAATATAATAAATTATAAAAAGATATAATAAATTTTATATTCTTTATTAAATAATATTTTGTTGCATTAACAGATGTTTTTCTCAATTCAAATAATGCGGCTCAACTTTGGTCTATCAGCAAAATGTATGATCGAAAATATTTAGTTTGCTTTACAAATTGTTTTAAGTGAAAGAAATAAGCTCATTATGTATAAAATAAAATCTATATAAATAGTTTTAAGCTGTATTTTTTTACTGCAATAACTCGACAGAAATCAAATTCATCAAGCAAACTGAGTAAATAAAGACAAAATTCACATTAGGAGAAAAAATGTGAAAACTGAAAACTTATCTTTTTTCTAATTAATCTTCCTTTGCTCGTCGGGTTATGCCGTACTTCACATTTCGAACAATATGAATCGTTTACTCACATCCCTAAATTATTGGAATTGTATATTTAATTTAAAGTTTAATTATTAATATAGATAGAAATTTCTAAATTCTTTTCTAATTTTATTTAAATTAAAAAAAATAATAATAAGGATTAGATTAAACGATGGTTGATGCGTTACAGGCATTGGTTTCTTTTACTCTCAGTAAATCTCGAACTTTCAAGTCGAAGCGGATGCTTGTAGTGAGTTTGACCTGCTCGCCTTACATGTAATGTTTTGTTAAATATTCTATTGATGTAAAAACCCTATTATAAAATGGTTTGATTATTCGCTGTGTGATTTTTAAAAATATTTCCTCATAATTTATGGATTTTAAAGTTTTCTGTCATGATAATTATTAATCTGACATACTTGATCTATACCGAATTCAAAATAAATAAAACACATATTGAAAGAGAAATATCTCGTCTAATACGTATTTTTTATTACCTATTAAAACGTCGCTTAATGCATTGCACACTTTATAGTAGATCACTAATCATTAATAAAGATTTGCCGTATATTTTAAGCCTATATATAAAGATTATTATAAGGCATTAATGGCAATCTATAGAAAATTTAATTCGATCTCGGAGACACAAAATTACAAATCTTTTACTCCACCAATTCATTAATATTAGGCCTGAAATAGTAAATTTAACAATCTATTTAGATATATTCATTTGAATACGCATAATGATAGTTTGAAAAGATTACATTAATATTAATAAATGCAACGAGAAGAATTGAAATAAAAAACACTTATATTTATCTATGACTCAAATAGAGAAAAAAGTATTAATTTATGCTTTATAGGACGTCTCAAAAGGTGAAAAATTATTTCAATAATTTCATACAAGTCAAGTTTAGCAGATCAAATTTGTATGTGCTAATATAGTTCATTGTGATTCTACGACATTGCGTAGTTTTTAACCAAAACTATGTGTTTGTTAATATATACGTAGAAAAATTTAAAACAGACTCAACAAGACCGCAAGCGAAAATGAAGGAATATTTAATTTTTTTTTAATACAGATTATTGGATTATGTTACTTTTTGAATGACTCTTCGTACAGAAAGATATAAAAATATTAGGTTTCTTCAATTGATAAGTCAAAAAAGGCTCGCAATCATTAAGCTTCAAGGAAGATACTCACCACTGTAGTTGCGTATCAACTGATCGCGGTCATCTTGATCATTTATATCTGTGCTCTCTTTGCTGTCATTAAAGCTTGAATTCTGGTCGTGATTTCTTGGCGGGGGTGGTGGTGGTTCGGGAGAGTTTGACATAGGCAGATTGCGCAATGAGCCAACTGACCTACGTCCTACTGAACCTCTCGAGCCGTAGTGGTCGTAAGGTGCGCCATACTGGCCGTACTGAGAACCGTATTGGTCCTCTTCGGGCGCACAATTAGCTGGATCGTCGTACTCCGGCGTGAAAATGTTGGTATTACCACCGGTGCTTCCACCTTGGGACGGTACTCGTGAGTAGCGACCACCATTCTGTCGCGGCTGTAAATTATGTTTCGCGATAGTTCTAGATAAACTTCTTATAATATAATATACTATGAATTTATATATAATATTTTCCATCAAATATTACGGGTATATTCTAATATTTTTAATACGAATATTTTTAACATCTTAATGTGAAAGAAATAGCGCTGTGAAATGGACAGCTTTTGAGTGTTGTTTTATGAAAATGCGTCGAAAGTGTGGAAATTACAAGTTACATCAAAACAGCTTGGAACAAAAACATCGTCCAATGTACAATAATTTATCCAGATGAAATTTTTGACTATGAAAAGCAGATTGCGTACTTAGGTTGAAATATTATTCTTTAGATTATTGTTTTTGATATTTACCATAGATTGGGAACCTGATCGGCTATGAGCTGATATATTCGTTGGATGGCCTACTGCAGGTCCCATGGTACCAGAATGTCCATTGCCTGGGTGAGGGAACGTTTGAAACTGCATAGCTTTGCTGGGATCCATTTCTTCGCGGAAACCCAATAAATGAAACGTTGCGTAGGGACAAATTTCATCTTCCATACCTATTGCGATATTAAGATTAAAATGGATTATTATCAAAATTTGAGTCAAAATTTATTGACATCTGAAAATATGTTTTTCATTGCTTTTCATAATAGGCATGATTAACTTATAGAATTATAATTCTATAATATATAATTTAGTAAATTATAGGAAAGAAATATATCGGTTGCCTCAGATTTTCACGAAACTTTACACATACGCAGACTATAGGTTGTGACACCGGCGGGAAAACCTCTAGGTAAGGATATTTGTAATTATATAAGGGATATTGGTTATTATTAATGATACAGTTGTTCATATCGTCATCGATTATATCAATATACTATTCATATTGCGGGATAGAATCAAAATATGTTAATAAAATCAACATTTTACTGTTTCTCATGAATCGTTTATGATCTTTTTTGTTATCAAAACATAAATAAATAACGACGTCCTCACAATAGTTAATGCTATTTCCATGTGCAAAGTTTCATGAAAATTAGAGGCAAATACCAAAGTGTTATTATACTTGAGTGGTTAATTGAAGGCGTCTTGAGCATAATTTCACTGTTTCAACTATAGTCTGTAGTATTATGTATAATAAGTTTTTCATTAGAATAAGCGTAAAATACGGGGAAAAGGTTTATGAGTTGCGACAATTATGTAAACATTTATACTTCATGGCATTACTTGTATTGTACCGATGATATTTATAGTACCTACCTATCGACTTTACCCAAAGGCGTACTTTACTCTTACTATAACGAAATAGTTTTTTATGTAACAAATGTGTCAGGTTTTTTAAACTAGTTGAATAAACTATTTTACACACAATTTTTGGGCTCATGCAAGAATTTAACGCAGTTAAATTAGTTAACGATTCAATCAAAACATATTTTTAAATTTTTATTTTTAATAATTAATTAATCTTTATTCAATAATAATTTCTTTTTTATACGAATTTTAAAACACGAACAACTATATTATTATTTTACTATATCTCGTTATATTTTTAATTACATTAAGTACTAATTTTGTCTCTTGTATTATATTTCCCATTTAAAAAATTATTATGGATCATTGATGTATAGTTACGATTCATATGATGAATAAAGCCACAAGATGGCTTATTAAATTATTAAATTATTGTATTATTAAATTATTATTATAAAAAAAACCACAAGGTAGATATTTCTAAAAGAAAACATTATCTTAACTTATACTTATTTAAAAAGTTGAATAAATACAACATTTTTAATTAATATTTAATGCTGCATTAGTCAGTGGCGGTTCCAGGAATTGTTTCGCACAGAGTGGGTGGTAATATAACTACTAACAGTATATATATATATATATATATATATATATATATATATATATATATATGTTTGTAAACAAAGCACATGTAACTTATTACAGCGGTACTTGTGTCAATCGGGCGAGACGGGGACTTAAACTCGGATCACCAAGTTATTAGCCCTTTTCTCTAGCGATCGAATCATCGTAGGTCTCTAATATATCAATTTCTTTTGACAGAATTTCTGGTGCTTCTGATACAATAAAGATCTGTATAAGCTTATAATTATAGCTTTTATTTCAAAATAATGTACAACTTTCAAAGCATTTTTATTAAGTTATCTTTGAGATTTGTAGAGAAGGGTAAAGTAGGTGATTGTTCGCTTCCACCTGGATTCGCCAGTGATAACAATTATCTTTTATGCTCTAGAAATAGTTTTCAAATATCACTATTGTCAAATATAAATTACGTGCCAAATTAACTCATGCAGTCGTGCAAATATTATATGTGAAATGGAGGGCGGGGTGGTAAAAGAGAGCGTCTTTTGCTCGTGTGATCTCTGTTGTATTAAAAGGCAGAGAACTTACGAATACTCGAAGTGATAGCACCGCGTCCGCAAGATTTTCTTCATCTAGGATAAAACTTACTTTGCGTTTACATAAATCTTAGCAGAGAAGAGAAATAGAGAGGGAACGTTGTTGTATAATAAACTAAACCTACATTATATTGAACAGAGATTGATAATAATAGTACTGTTAGAAATAAATTTTCTAATTTAAAATCTAACTATTTGCAAAAACTAAATTTTTAGTATTAGAGAGTTAAGAATGAAAGATAGTTATGTATTCTTTTATTTATCCCTCTCTATTTTTTATTTATACAAACCTCGATGCGATAGCTGATCGGAACTGCCTTGAATTGGTGGTGGTGGGCATCTTCTATTCGGTGCATAATGACTCAATTCTTCGTACATATGCCGCCTAGGATCCCAAGTGGCGTGATGACTCCTTACAGAACCGTTCCTACCTGTTAAATACAAGCTACAACCATCGTTCTACACGCTATCGCCTACCAAGATTTAAAAATCGTCAATTTCAATCAAAATTCCAAGACTTTTCAAATCCTATTCGTTGTCCGGATACTTGGTACACTTAGCTTTCCCAAGCTGACGGTGTATAAAGCGATGCCCACGGAATGGAATTGCAATTTATTTGGAAGTATTCAAGTACATTTTATGACTGTATTGATTTAACTAATGGTGTTCCGCAGCCCGTTAAATAAAAGCTCTTAATTTCTTTCCAATAACTAACAACAGCAAAGCGATTCAACATGGACTAACAACTATTTCTTGTGTTTTATGAAATGTAAAATGATCGAGTGATAATTGTACGACGAGAGAAAAGGTAATAATTAAAAAATTTTTTGTGACGTAGAGTGAAAACATGAACGCATGCGATATGTACATAAAATATGTTTGCGTTGTACTTGATGTATTTCCTTTTGCAATTTTGTAGAATCTGCTTAACCGTAAGCGAAAATGCTCTAAGTATTATAAAAGCAATGTAGAGATTTATTTTGTGTATAACAATTATTTCAAATTTGTGCAGAGAAAAATATAAATAACATAAAGTTTTAATAATTAGGAAACATTACTTTTACACATTTTCCACGCTTAAACAGTATACGATTGAAGGAAATCGCGAATATTTGATGATATATAAATAATATTCCTAAGCATACAAATTGCTGTTTTTTTGACGTAACTAATTGAAGTGCGCGCTATTATTTGACTTTACATTTAGAATAAAAATATAATCATGCCGAAACAATTATAACGTATGCTCAAATCTGGTACTGAATAAATGAATAAGAAAACTAAACTTACTAATCACAGTTCCCCGTTTGATGCGGTCACATGTATTATAATTTGATCCAGGTACTGGTGGCAATTTACGATTTGGTGGTGCAATATATCCCAATTCATCTCGTAGATCGGGCCTTCTTTTATCTAAAGTTGCACCAACTACTCCAGTTTGCTGATAGACTACATCGTCTGTAAAATTTTAGTAATGTGTTAAAAAAATATAGTCTATCTTCCTAATTGTGATATCATAAGTTTTTAAACATAATTATTATCATTGTGCAGCGTCTTTGGAGTTATTTTTAAAGTAATTGCGGTTCAAATATAACATTAAAAATAGGAAGTCAACAATGATAAACGTATTGAATGAATAAAAAATAAGTTTCGCAAATGTGAATCAGTTCTTTATACATTGGCCTTCATAGTATTTTTCATCGGAAGAAGAAATTCCACGAAGTCTTGTCTGCTCAGGCCCCCGTGTTCTTCGAGACAAAGCTACGCAGATGACAATGATTCCAACAATAATAACGACAATTGTAGCTCCAACTGGCACAATCACATGGATATCGAACCAGATCGGCAACCAAGGGAAAAACCTTCTTACATCTCCATCTTCAGTTATATCTTTTTCAGAATCACCAGTTCCACCACTTAAAATAGATGGCCCGATTGTACCTGTGAGAAGAGTTTAAAACAAAGTTAAAAAAACTTTTACACACCTTTTTCGTCGTCGTGACCTTTGCCTTTGAGAACACAGATCACGATAACTGCAACTATAATAACAAGTACTGCCGCAACAACAGGCACTACCAGATTTAGATTGGCCATGAAAATTTTCATCGGGTCGTCGCTGCTGTCGCCGGCATTTACATCTGGCAGCTCGCGGGCCGGCGCAATGGTGCCTAAAACAGAAACCAAAATGTACGTGCGTTGCGCTCAAAGGCAAATGATATATAAATAAAAAACGAATACAATTAATTTGATAACCGTACTATTAAGTAGTTTATCACCATTGCCGCCGACCACGCAAATCAACGAAAAAACTATACTTACTTCCAGTTACGGTAAGAGTTGCAAATTCATATTCCGCAACTGCAAATCCTGCATTATTGTGTGCTGTAACTCGGAGATGATACCAAGTGGCTGGATCCAAGTCCATAACAACAAAGTTACCACCTGCCTTAACATTATTTGAAACCTGATTCCATTCTTGTTGATGTCTAAATTGTAAAACATTTTCATAATTAATTGTTGTAATACTAAACAAGATAATAAAATAAAGAAATATAATATGTTTTTTTTTAATTGAAACTTCAAAAACATATTTGGTACCCAAATTATTTTGACATAAAACTTTTTTTTTATAAATTTTCTTGTCATAGTTGTAAAATATTTGAATGCCTCTTTTTAAGGTCGAATAAAAGTTCAGATATAAGTTATGTATACGAATAAATATATTTATTTTCTCAAAATGCGTATCAGATATATGCATCTCCAAAAATAATTTATTTCTATTTATATTGTATGTAGTTAAATAATTTAGAATGATATTTCAATTGAAATATATATTGAATAACTTAAGAATTTATAATTTAATTCTAAAATGTTTCATTACTTCTTTTTATGTTCAACAACGAAGTGAAGCATAGGACATCCACCATCAGACCAAGCATGAAGTCGCAACGTTATGCTTTTAGTTTGTACTTCTATGAATCTTGCGGCTTCCGGTATTATTGGCTTTGAACCCTTTGTGCGTGTATTTAGAATATCCGATGGTTCACCCATACCAATACTGTATCGAAAGAAAAAAATAGTTATGTGATAGTTATATCAATTCTATTGAAGTTTGTAACGTAATTTTGTATTAACTTACGCATTATATGCAGTGACAAAGATTTGGTATCGTGAGCCACATAAGAGATTTTCCAATGTGTATTTTAAAGTATTTGAACTTATTTGTACTGTATCCCAGTTTTCAAATCCAACTTTGTAGTGTATAGTATAGCCATGAATAGGTGCGTTATCCGCTGTATGAGGTCGTAGCTTCAATGTCAGTGAGTTTGTTGTTGTAGCAGTCAAAGTTACTTGAGGAGAATGCGGAGGAGCTAAAAATAAATATAATGTTGCAAAATATTTCGAACTGTACGAAATGTCAAATATTTAAGCTGATTAAAAATTTTGAAATAAATTAATTTTTTACCGTGTACTACAAGTTGATGTGTTACTGTATCATGTCCAAACGTATTTTCTACGTAACATGAATAATCACCAGCATCGGTACGATCCACTTCTTTAATAAAAAGCGATCCTTCAGGCAGCTGTCGCAACCGATCACTAGGAGCAAGTTTTGCACCGCGTACTCTCCAAGTAACTTCTGGTGCAGGAACTCCAACTGCTAAACATGGTAATTTGACGTCTTCCTTATATGTTGCAACAAACTTGTCATCGAATGATGCAATTTTCGCTGGAACTGTCAAAAAGGAGTTACATTAGATTATTATTATCTAGCTTTTAAGTACACAAATATTTACCACTTGCACTAGGAGCAAGATTAACAATTTTAGACTGTTGTCCTTCTCCTATATTAGTACTAGCTGTCACCCAAAAATCATAGCGACGCTTATCATCTAGTCCAGAAACTTCATGGGTTAGTTGCGTAGGTGGTACTTTTTGACTAACTGCTTGTTCTGAATTATTTGCTTTCGTGTAAACAATATATTGAGAAATTACACCATTGGGTTGAGTGGGTGGTCGCCATGATATTAAAATTGAATCAGCAGACATAACTAAAGCTTTGATAGCTGTTGGAGCTTCAGGAGCTGTATGCAAAATAAAATTATTGTCATTGCTGTGGTACGTTTATTCTTTCAAATTAATAATTTTAGACCTTACCATCTTGTTCTGTTTGACAATGTATAGGAGCTGATTTGACACCGTCACCACCTGAGGTGAAAGCAAGAATTTGCATACTATAATTGGTAAATTTCTTGAGTCCGTGTAGTATGGTTTCACTCGATGAAGTAATTTTCGTATCTTTGGTATTTTCATCATGCCACGATTCAGATGGGCCATAAATAATCTACAACAATATACGTAGAATATAAAAATGGTCAAACTCTTAAAAGTATTGATAAAGATCTTAGAGGATAGTGATTTAAAATTTACCTTGTATCCCGTAATAACTCCATTAGCTGCTGCTAATGGTGGTGAAGACCAAGATACACGAATAGTCTGAGAAGTGAGCGTGGTGCAAGTAGTATCGTGCGGAGGCTGCTCAGGAACACCTTCAGCAGTATGCTGCCTTCTTTCTTCACTCGTTGGACCCGATCCTACTTTGTTAAATGCTTGAACTACTACACTGTATTGAGTGTAAGTTTTAAGGTTCATAATTTGTAAATGATGTTCTTTGCCATCTTCTTTTGAAAATTCAACCGTTTCAAACATATAAGGTTTCTCTGAGGAGACAGCTAATCTGTATCCAACATAATATCCCAAAATTTCTCCATTCCAATCATCTCGTGGAGGAGGCTTCCATGATACCTGTAGAAGTAATATAATTTCAAATATAGATACTCTTATCTCCGAAGATAAATTCATCACATCTAAAGTATTTTATTTTTTGGAACATAGTTTATTATAAATAAAACAGAATATATTTGAACTAAAAATATAATAACTAATTAATACAAAATTATACAGAGCGTCTACTTCGTCAGCAACTACAAAAAATAACTGACTTTTTAAAGAAACATAGTTAATTAATTTAGTCATAATTAATTTTAAGTTAGTAAAAAAATATCAATTCTAGAAGTATGGTGCATAATTTTTTGTACTTAATACTGGAGAATGAACCAGAAAACTAACATTGGTAACTTTGAGTAGAGACTGACAAGTGATAACAAAATGTCATAAAATTCAGAATATAATACATATGCGTTATCGTATATGAAACATTTATAAATATTTCTAGACTTTAACTTCTAGTATCGATTCTCCATTTTTAATAATATTTGGTAACAGTAGATAAGATTGCGATTGTTACTAGTAATATGAACTTTTATATACAGCATATTAATTTAAAATTATAATTAAAAATTGTACTTATGTGGACTGTTTTAAATTAAATTAATAAATATTGTTATCGGTCTTACAGTCTTTATACTATAATATATTATACTAAATTAATTCTTGAAGATGAATCATAGCGGTTCGAACCGTCGGATATCGAAGAAAAATTTTAACTTAAGTTGGCGGGGCAGTCAGGTTGCCCTTAACTAACATAGAATATAAATTATTTTAATTTTTTTATTATTTTTAATTTTTAACCTAATTTAATTTTATATTTAAGTTTTTTATTTTATATTATTTTATTTTAATTTTATAATACATTGTATTTCAGATTCATCGAGGGTGATAAGCACAGTCTGACTGTCATTATTTTAGTATAATCTATTATAATATAAAGACTGTAAGATCGATAAAAATATTTATTAAATTAAATTGATTGAATATAACAGATACAAATATAATGCTGTGAACCTCAATTACTTCATATAAAATATTAAACATATTTAAGATATAAAAATTCAGTTTAAAGGTTACCTTAAGAGTATGCTGATCCATCGCGTCAACTCGCACTGAACTTGGAGGTCCAGATGGTGCTTCTTCTGCCGTGATAATAGTTACCGTATCAGATGGTTCCGAAATTCCTATTTCATTTTCGGCAACAATTCTTAAATGATACGTAGTTGCGGGTTTGAGATTAAAAACTCCGGCTACATTCTGCTGAGATCCAGGGACGACAACTCTATCAATGTCTGTTTCCCATGACCCTTTGCTGATCTTATATTCAATTACGTATCGCTTGATTAGACTGTTTCCATCATAAGGAGCAGCCCACGAAAGCTGTACGGATCTACCCGATTTGTCTAGTACCTTAAGGCCGTATGGTACTTCTGGTACCTCTATAATTAATAATAGTTTTATATGATAAATAATAGCTTCTATTACAATACAATTTCGAATTAAAAAATTTTAGAAAGGAAAAACTTATTGTAGAACAAACCTTGAATAATCATATTTATACTCGTATCATCACTACCAAAAGCATTAGTTGCTACACAAGTAAACAATGCCGAGTCGCTTCTTTCCGTTCTCTTAATACTAAGATCTGACAATACACCATTAGCCATTATTTCTTCTCTTATAGTGTACCGAGAGTCGCTTTTTGGATCCAAGCGTTTGTTGTTCATGTTCCATAAAATACCAATCGGTTTTTCACCTTGAGCTTCACACTGCAGAACTGCTGGTTCTCCACGACGAGCCGTTTGGTTTCGTAGTTTTATATCAAAATGTGGGGGTGCTGAAATTAGTACATCAGTTAATAAAAGTAAATTCAATTTCTTCTCATTCTTTTGTCAAATTTCTACCTTGCACGGAAATCAGAATTACAGCAGATAATCCAGAACCAATTCCATTCACAGCTTCGCAAAGATAGTAACCTTCATTTGTTTTCTGGATATTATTAATCATAAGTGTGCCATCTTCCACACTAATATCAGGATTATTAAGTTTCAAATCCGTATAATCCCCAGGGGTATCGCCTTATTTTTTAAATAGTCCAATTATTATTTCAGTTTTAATTATAAAGTTTTAAATAATCATACGTTATTAATCTTACCAGCAGCCCTTTTCCAGGTGACTTGGGGCTTTGGGAAACCATCGGCTTTACATTCAACGCGTGCATCTGAACCTTGTGCAAACGCTTTATCAGTCGGTTCCAAAATCCAGCGTGGTGGTACTGCAGTGTCATTATAAATACATTAGTGCAACTCTCATCCTTCATTTATACAATTTAGTGGAAAATACTACTGTATATACTTTTACAAGAAAGTATCATCAATTTTATCCAACTTTAATAATAATTAACTAGAAAACCATAAAAAGTTAATGATAAATATGGATAAAAAAGATTATTTCAGATTATTACAAAACCTCTGTATTATCTGTAATTTGACGATTTTCTGTTGAAATAAATAACCACAAGTACAACGAAGTGATCTTAATAGATCCATAATGATTTAATTTTAATCGTTTGATAAGATAATGATCTAATCGGTATATGTATATTTTAATAGAATAGATAGTTTGTTTCTTCTTTTTAGTAAATAATGAAGACTAAGAAGTTTAATAACCTTGATTATTACAGAAGTTTTGCAATATTTATTTTTTAATCACATGCATTAAACTATAACTCTCTTGTAAAAGCAATATTGAATGTTTCAGATACATATTTATTTTTAATAAAGTCATACAAATGTTATCTATTTTTTTATTTTTAAAAAATTATAGTCCAAAGCAAATAAATGCATTTACTTTATTATTTAAATAATAGTTTTGACTATTTTAAGCTTCAACTAATAAGAATTAATGTTCTATTAGAATTTTACAAATTATGTGTAAATTTATGAGTTACGTGCTATCTGAAACATTCAAAAAAAATTTAATAAAAAGTAGTGTGACTCGCATGACTTGATATTGTTTCACATGCATTAATAATTTTTAAATTTATGAGCGGCAGCATGCATAAGCCGCAAATGTTAAAGCAATTACAATAATCATGCAGGATCAAAAAGTTTATAACTAGAAAATAAACTGATAGGATCACAGGACTGCAGGTATTGGATGGAAAAATGGAGAAAGCGGACAAAGGATATTGTTATTTGAAAGTGAATCGACTCCGCGATAATGTACCTAGCAAGTTTCAAATCGATTTGACTAAATATAAATTTAGCCTCATCGACTCTAAAAGTTGAAGAAAATAGACTCAGTTAATCTAACAATTAGTAATTTGAATTATTTTTTATACTGAATGACCAGCCTTATTTTTCGCCTCTATTTGATGAATTGAGATTTGAAAATGATGAATGAACCAAGTATGACATTTTGTATGTCTCAAAAATCAAAGAATGTTTGATCAATACAGATTGTATGCTGATAAATTGCAGCAAATACTACAAATATTAATATAACGACAAATGGAGGATTGCATGATTAACATACAAGCTGACGAATAATACGAGATGCATCTGTGCGTACGATTAGGAAATGAAAAATTGCAAAGAGCTTCACACTTGTAAATTTCAACGCAAGAAATAAATATAATTATAATAGATATATAAATATTAATGCAAGCGACGCACTATATATTGAAGAAGCATCGAGTGAATTTTTTAGGTGCCGTCTTTCTTTTTTAAAAAATTATTCAAAATAAAATGATACTTATAAATTCTTACGAAACAGAAATTGCAATGCACATTTACTTAAAAACAATTGATTGAAAAATAATAGCGTTTTCCAATGATATAATCAATCTTAAACGTAGAAAAAATAAAAGTAAGTTCTTTAAACAAGATACTCCGTCTTTTTATGCAATATTTGCAAACGTATTAAATTAATGTTTTCAAAGGTGAGCATCATTATTTTCTTAATATAAGATATTAATAAAACAAATTTATTTATAATCAAGACAAGTATCAGTTTTTAAAGTAGTTAAAAGCTGTATAATACTGTAATGATAAATAAATGGAAAGTAGACAGAAATTTTTTTTAAAGTAGTAAAAAAAGGCAAGCGGTACCCAGATGTCAGTGATGCATCATTCAAAAGCAAGCAACAGTCTTTATTACAAGTCAAATTGTCAAGACAAAGCGATTGACCGATGTCCACAATTCCAGAACCTTACGAAGTTATGCTTGACCTAACCATATACTTTTAAGGTTGCCTGATGGGTGTCGTTTCCAGAAGGATTTTTCGCGATACACATGTATTTGCCTCCGTGATTCGGTTCTACTCGATCAATCAGTAGTATACTCAAGCGCGGCCCTACTTGGCTGATTTTGTACTCCATAGATTGTGATAGCTTTTTTCCTTCAAAAATCCAGCTGATTTCAATTGGCATATCGCCGATCAGTACCATACAAGCTAATTGAGCAGTTTGCCCGGCGTATATCTGTTGATCTCCAAAATCGAATGGAGTGATGCGTGGATGTACTGGAAATTCAATGATGAAAATACCAGTTGCAAATGGCTTTTTTTTTAATTTCTTCCCCAAATCCTATTTTATTAGTTTTATTCATTTTATGACCGAGTCTTAGTTACGTATATTTGGTTCACTTAAGTGTTGGTATATCGAGGATAGATAATATCAATATTAAATAAGTGTGAGATTTTTTCTTGGTTAAGATAGATATCAAATGGGAGACAGAAATTACACAAAATATTTGCAGAAGGAAATGCAAATTAAATAAAGAGATACCAGCATTATTTTCAAATATTACACAAACGAACTTACGAGTAATTTATTTATTTTAAACAAGAACTATAAGCAGAATGGTTTTATTATCTACTACGAGTTACAATTGGCATCACAATGAAGAATATACCAGTATGTAGGTTTAGTAAAGATATCTATTGTAATCATTTAAACAATAATCTCAATTCTAGACAAAGTTTAGATATGCGAGTCAATAAACTACAATCAAATATAAATTATGATACATTCAGTAATTTGTAATCTAACGTACAGCATCGTGTTTGCTTCCAAGAGTCATATAGATTTAAGATAGATTTATTTTTTAGTTTCTTGAGTTTTTACATTTTTATCACAGTGAGAAAACAATATCTAATCAAATATGTTTACATTCTTTAAATGATTTGGATAAATTAATACCCGCGTAAAATATTGAAAACTTTATAACCAGAAAATTGTTAAGATAAATTGAGATCCAGAGGCATGCGATAATATTGCATCTTGCAATTATAGATGACTCGACCGCGGTGTACCGTTTACTTTAAGGTGAGCGCTGTGCCTAACATGACCAGCTAGACTGTCGGCGATACACGCATACTCCCCTGTATGCTCGCCCTTAACAGCAGGTATGGTAAGGGTCGAAACTCGATCTCCCATAGCAGTTATTTGCACTTCATTACTTAACTCAATGCGGCGACCATTGAAAAACCACTGAAGTGACAAAGGTACATCTCCTTTAACGACAGCGCAATGCACTATTATCAAATCGCCAGTGTTGATGTTTTCGTGAAATGAAAATGGCTGAAGGTGCGGTGCAACTGCAAGATATAAAGAAAATATCCTCGATTGGTGATAATGCAAGATTGGTTAAGTATTCCATGGCAGTTGCTTGACGAATAATTTGTAGAAGGTCTGGGTAAAACTTATTAATAGATGATTTTGTATTTATAATAAATACAATAGCGATAATTGTCATTAAATTTGGAAGCTATACAAAAAGCAATTGTACACAACACCTATTAACTTTATTTTAGGGAAAAAATCTCCAAGGGATTGTTGAATAGTGTTCAAAAGAGATTCGAAAAAAATCACTATCTACGTTTTCCTTATGGAGACATGCTTAATTTTAAAGAAATAAAAGGATTATTGATAAAAATTCATCTTGAGGTGACGAATGAAAATTTATAAGTTTACAAATAGTTTATCCACCATTAACGATAAGTTTCGCTGAGAGTTGATGTTTGCCGGCTGAATTTTCTGCGGTGCATGTAAAAGTGCCGGCGTGTGAAGCTTGTACCGATCCAATGCTTAGTATAGCTCCGCGTTCTCCCAAATCCACTATAGATATACCGGAATGTGGTGAAATCAAACGACCATTTAAAGTCCAATAGAGCTTTAATGGCTGATCACCTTCAATAACAGCACAAGGTACGGTTACAACCTGACCGGAATTCAATGGCCCATCGCCGAGAGAGAATGGTAGTAACTTTGGCAACACTGCAAGTCAGGTAAAATCGGAATGCCTTTATAATTTACTCATTCAAAATACGATGTATATAAAATACACGGGATTCAATATAATGCTCGATGAATTTTTTTCTATAAAAAGCAGCACTGTTAAAAATTTAGATTCATATGAAAATGAAATGAAAACTATTGCATTCTGCTCAGGAATGAAGTTTTCGATAAGTTTAAATTCTTACTTCTGTCGACTGTATGCTCTAAATTTTCTATTGAATAAGGTTAAATCAATCATTTGATAAAATTCAAGGATTTTCTAGGATATCAGAAGAAAATATAATATGTTTATCCTTCAGTGAATGATACCATTAACATCAAGCACGGCTGTGCGTGTTGTTGATCCAGCAATGTTAGATGCAACACATGTATATTCGCCAGCATGCAATGCTTTAACAGCTTCAATGGTTAACTGTTTCCCCCGTTTTCCAGAGTTTGTTATCACGATGTCATCATGTTTATTGTCAATAATTTCATTTTTAAAAAGCCACTTGATGTCCATAGGAAAGTCTCCTTTTGCAATTATACACAAAACAGATGCGACGTCTCCTGCATTAACTGGCTCATTACCAAAAGTGAAAGCTCCAATTTGCGGAGCAACTATTATTAAACAAAAAAATTAGCCTATAACAAGAGTAATCGACCAGTTTTAAGGAAATTAGATAAAAAAATGTTTATCTAATATATTTGATGATCAATTCATTTGATGGAACTTAGTTCAGCTATATTCTCAAAATAGAGATTATAATTATTTATACAGATTGTTTAATACTTTAGTTTGTCTATTGAAGATGTTAGTTAAATTTAAAATATTTACCAGAGAACGATATATATAAAACCCATGAATGTTATTTTCTAATAATTTAAATTAGGTATTTCAAATCTCCGTATGGTTATTTTTCGTGAAATGTAAATGAAAGGTATTTCCGAATTAGCTTTAGAAACTTATGTAATGTACTGAATGTAAAAATATTAATCATTATATGTATTAGTTCAAATATGTATCTATTAAATATGAGTATTTATAAAAATGTTGACGATATAAATACTTATTGTTTTTACAAACAGCATATAGATTTTTACGAGGAAATTTTTTTATTTTTTAATAGTTAAAAAGATATAGTTAAAGGAACTGTTACTCTATTTATTTTCTTTTAGCTTCCGGATATATGTTTAATTACTTTGAAATTTAAAACTTCTTGGTTAATATAGCGATTGAGATAAAAAAAAAATTATTAAATTTCAATATTAATTTTATAATAGCATACAGAAGCTCCATTGATTTTAATTAAAAAATGTTTTAATTTTTCAAATTCTGATTATTAACATTATGACAAACGTAAATATTATTATAAAAAAATAATTCTTAAATATAAAATAAATTTTAAATTACAATAAGTAGATCAAACTTGCATTAAATGGAAAACCATAAATGTATATTTCGTATGAATGGAGGTTTAAATATATTGAATTCCAACTATAATGTATAAGCTAATTACAATTTATAATTTAAAGAATTGTTTTAAGAATTACATTTCATATTTTTCGCATACTCAATTTTGTGGTAATAGAAGGTGGAAAAATCAAGATTAAAATGCTTATAAAGAAGAATATCAGTCTACCAATTTTCAGATACTATCTGTATTTAACGATTTTTATATTTAAAACATCAGCAATAAGAGAACATACTGAAAATTTAAATTTGTTAGAATACGACAGAATTCAGTATTTTTCAAACTTCGTTAGGATTGGATAGAATTGATTTATGTATATTTGGAATTTGTAAGGAAATTATTTTGAAGTTTGCAACTAATAATTATCACTAAGGTTAAAAAGAAATTTGCAATGTAATAATAAAATTAAATACATTTTTTGAGAATCGAATAATGAAATGACCGTATATATAAATATATGAGTGAAAATAGAAAAAACGAAATCAATTTACGGAACAGGATAAAAATGACATCCGTCCAAAGAGGAATTCATTGAAATATGAAAAGATTTCATAGAAAAAATTGAATTAAACCGGAGAGAATAAGGGTTTTAGTAGAATTGCTTTCTCTAATGAATATTTTATTTCATCAAGTAGGGTACCATTGACATCGAGTATTGCTGTACGTGTTATCGTTCCTGCAATATTGGATGCGATACAAGTGTATTCTCCAGTATGCATTGCACCAACGTTTTCGATACTTAATTGTTTCCCTCTTTTGCCAGAAGTAGATATAACTATGTCTTTACGTAATTTATCTATTGGTTGATTTTGAAACATCCAATCAATTTCCATTGGAAAATCGCCTTTGATGACTACACATGTTACAGAAGCAACATCTCCTGCGTTTAGAGGTTCGTTACCAAACGTAAAAGCCCCAATTTGCGGCGCAACTAAAGTAAAAAACTTAATTAGCACGATACAAAACTATTAAATTACGATAATTTAAATTCTATATTTCATAATAAATAATCTTACAAGGACTTTAGTGCAGATATAATAACATACATATATATTAAATTACAAACTGTTTGAAGTTCTTGATCCAAATCAATTAAGAGGCATTTGTATTATAAAAGAGGAAAATATTCACAAATCGATTTCACCGTTAAACGATTACGAACGATGAGATATCCCAAACTAAATTTATTTTTGGATATGTCAGGGAGACAGGAAATAGATCAGCTATAAAGTGAAGTGTTGTGATTAATTAGATGTACCGTTAACGTTAAGCACAGCTGTGCGTGTAGTTGAACCGGCAATGTTCGAGGCAACACAAGTATATTCTCCAGCATGTCTTGCCTCGATAGCTTCAATACTCAACTGTTTTCCACGTTTTCCAAGATTAGATATTATAATATCGTTACGCTTTTCATCTATTAATTGGTCTTGAAACATCCAACTAATATCCATAGGAAGATCGCCCTTTGTTACAGCACATGTTACCGAAGCAATATCCGCAGCATTTAATGGTTCAGTACCAAAAGTGAAAACACCAATTTGTGGTGCAACTATGAATATCAAAAGGAATGTGTTTGATAGAAACAAAGATATAAATGTAAGTAAAATTTAAATATTAAAGACAATATAATCAGTTTCGTAAACTTACTGAATTTTTTTAATACAAAATTTATTAGATGTTAAAACATTTATATTTTGAAATCAATTGATAAAGTATTTGATTCAACTTAAACAAAGCCATTTGATTTAATTTACCTTGGCGGTGAGAGTGAACCTATCCAATGTAATGAATACATGACGTAAGAAGAATTATCAAATTTCTGTGAACGAAAGTGAAGTTCTGTATCTTCAAAAATCGAAAGAAAGTAGATCGAAAGAATATATCAATTATGTATTTGAAATAAAATTCTAATTGAAAATATAGTTTATAATAATAATTAACAGGATCGTGTAACAGGTATGAACTTAAAGTGTTGTTAAATAATGAACATAAAATACAAGGAATACGACTGATATAATTAAACTCTAATGATTTGAACAGAATCATTTAGTACATTAAAGATTTAGTACAAAGGAAGATTCACACGCAACTATACCATTAACGGCCAGTACTGATGAACGTGTTGCAGATCCGGCAATATTTGTAGCATTGCAGGTATAAATCCCAGCATGTTTTGCTTTAACAGACTCTATCATTAATTGTTTAGCACGTTTGCCAATATCTAACATTACCAAATCGGTTCGACTGGAGTCAATTAGACCATTTTCAAACATCCATGATATTTCTACAGGTGAATCACCTTTAGTAACAGCGCATTGAATAGAAGCCATATCATCGGCATTAATCGGTTCGTATCCAAACGAAAAAGGAGCAATTTGAGGAGCAACTAAAATAATAAAATTTGCATTATATTAAGTAAAACAGCATTCTAAAAGATTATAGCTAATATTAATTAAATTACTGAGCATGATTGCACAAGCCTGAACGTGATTATTCATTTGTAGTAGTCTAAAATTTGGGAAAGCACGACTGTAGAAGTAAAAATATGACTTGAGATAATTTAAGGAAACATCTAGAAAAATTAAGGTATTTTTAATTCCTTTATACCATTTACTGATAAAATTGTACTTCGATTTGAAGATCCTGCAAAATTACTTGCAATACAAGTATAAATTCCAGCATGATCAGCCGTTGCAGAATCAATATTGAGTACAGATAATTTTTTTCCAGTTTTTGATATGTTTATATCAAGAAATAATTCCGGTCGAATTTCTCGTCCATTCAACAGCCATTTTATCTCTAAAGGTTCATCACCTTTTAGAACACTGCACATAGAAGATACTTGCTCTCCCCAATTCGCAGGTTCATCTCCAACACTAATTGGCGCGATCTGAGGTGGAACTGTAATTTTGAGTGTTGCTTTATAAAAACTCATATCGTTTTATAAAAAGATTTTTATAAAGCTTTCCAAAATCAATAAAAATTTTTTCATAAGTCGACAAAACAATTAATCCCACCTCAAAGCCAAAAGATGATATTCTTATGAGTAATGTATAACTAAATTTGAATCTGATCATAAAATGTCATCATTATAGTCGTATTAAACTTAAAAAAATCATATACAGATTATAAATTTACGATGGAGTATAATAAATGTATGGTAATCCAAATACCGATTACATTACCTGCTGAATTATAATTTAGTTTTAATTTTATTATAAGATATAATCATTATTTTAGGACAATATTTCAATATTATTTTTTATTAAGTACGAGCATTTGAATTCTATATTCATTTGCTATATCGTTTTAAAAGAGTTAGCATATTATAATAATTCATGGTAAAAGCACTGATTTAGTAATGGAATACGAAACGTTTCGTGAAGTAATATATCAATAATATATCAATAAGTAGAATTTTGCGTAGATAAGTCTAGTGGAACAAGATACATTAACTTTCTACTATACGTGTTAAAAAGAAAATGTAAATAATATTTGACTAAATCGAAGAGTACTATTTTATACGATTGAATATATATATATATATATATATATATATATATATATATATATATATATATATATATATAAACCAGCATGTACAAAGTGAAATAAAGTTATGCAATCCATTATATTTATTAGGACTCTAGGACTCGGCACGATAACAAAATCAAGAGAAGTAAGAAGAAATATACATCGAGGCCGATAGTTCGAAAAAGAATATCCATCAGAAAAATAGAAGGTCTCAACTTCCAATGCTCACTGACGAAGTCTAGCCGCTCATTAATTAATTTTTGTGTCATTTCCTTTGAAATAAAATGAAGCAAGTGTAAAATAATAATACAGTCAGTCATTTAATAAATTGTACAGATGATTATCCTCTGGAATGACTATTTTATGAAATTTATTAGGAATTGTTTAGCTCACTTTGCAATATATTATTATAATAATGCTTAGCCAATATATGTATATAGAAGCTTTGAGAAAGTTTAAATTTTACATTAGGAGAATGAACTACATTGCATAATATATTTTAAGAAAATATTTCTATTTCAGGAAAAACTGAAGAGTAACTCTGTGAATTTATTTTCAAGGAATTGGAATAAAAACGATTGGGTTCTGCTGGAGAAAAACCAATAATGATGCATTTAATATTTATATTCTGTTCTTTAAAATACCATTAACTGACAGAAGAGCGCTACGTGTCGATGTTCCAGCTAAATTTGTAGCAATGCAAGTGTATTCCCCTGCATGATGTCCAGATACGGAATCAATACTAAGTAAAGAGTTTTTTTTCGTATTGGATATATGTATGCTTGGATAAGAATTAAATTTGATAGGTTCGCCTTGAAATGTCCATAAAATTTCAATAGGTAAGTCACCTTTCATTACATTGCAAACAGCACTAACCTGGTCTCCCCAATTAGCCGGTTCTTCACTGATTGTAAAAGGAGCTACTTGAGGCGGAACTGTAATTATACCATGAAAAATCATCAAATAATATTTTATTTGTACGAAAGCTGAACGAGCGTGTCACTTTCAATTGGAGTATAGGAAATTGGTAACTAGACAAAAATATGTTACACATTAATAAACAAGAAATCTTAACAATATACCATTTACAGCTAGCATAGCAGTACGCGATGTAGATCCCGCAATATTAGACGCTATGCAAGTATATTCTCCAACATGTTTTGCACCCACAGATTCAATTGTTAATTGCTTTGTACGTCTGCCTGACTCAGATATAATAATATCTGGATGATCAATTTCAATAAGTTGATCTCCAAACATAAAAATTATTTCCACCGGATAATCTCCTTTGATAACAGCGCATTGAATTGTCGCCATATCGCCGTCATTTAAGGGCTCTTGTCCGAAGGAGAACATGCCTATTTGTGGACTCACTACCCTCAGAGAATTTAAGTTACTTATTTAAAATGAATGTTATGTTGAATAGGAAATTAAAGGATATTGGATACTAAATTATATTAGTATGGATTAATGATATGCATGATATAGATAATACAGTTGAACAAATATAGGAAAGTGCTTATATTTAAGCGTATATACCATTAACTGATAATCGTGTACTTAGTTGTGAAATTCCTGCCTGGTTACTTGCTATACAAGTATAATTTCCAGCGTGGTGAGCAGTTATTGAATCAATACTAAGAACGGAAATCATTTTTCCCGTTTTAGAAATAACTATCCCATCATGAGTTTTTGTATGTATAGGATTATTATTTAAATCCCAATGAATTTTCATTGGACGATCACCTTTTAATACGCTGCAAATGAGAGAAACTTGTTCGCCCCAATTAACGGGTTCTTCTTGAATGACAAAGGGTGCTATTTGTGGTGGAACTGTAATTGAATTAGTGCTCGAATAATAAGATGCTTACCAAAATGAGAATTAAAAATTATTTTGATGAAATTTACAAGAGTTTCCCTCGAATAAATTAGTTATATAAAGCAGACGTTATTCAGTCTTATACAAAGTACAAGTGACAGAGAAATATAAAAGTCATAGGGCCAATGCTAATTAAAGTAATATAGTATATTGTCAAAAATATTTAGCTTGTACAAAATCAATCTTAAGATGCTTAGCATATTTATCAGCATTTGATAATATCGGATAGGTTTCAATACAATTGATTACTTTTTTATCATGTATGTTACATTAAATATTGTGTCGATAATTCTTTTTATAGCAGTACAAGTAATTATTGCCATATCCTTCTATTCAAGAAATAGTAACCAAAATTCAAATCTAGCACTATCTTTGAAAGAACTAAAAATAAAAGCATAGTCTAGATTTAAAACTATTTTTATTCCTAACAAAGAACTTTTTTAAGTAGCAATCTTTATGCTTTCAAGTTTGTTTCTTCGCTACAAATACGTATATTTCAAGCAAGGAGTTCGAATTTCTATAGAAATTCGTTTATTTCATTATGGAACTTTCTGATTTAATATAACGAGTTAAATTCTTTAAATACAATCTAGTTGCTTAATAATTTGTATACATACATTAAAATGTTCCTAAATTAATAAACAAGAATAGTTTTCATAAAGTTTTAATTTTCTCGTATAAAATATTGCGATTATTGACATTTATCTAATAATTATAATGTGAATGAAATATTATTATTGTCATTTTTAAACCAATCATTGTTTACAAATATGATATTAATATTATGGCTGCGATTAAATTATAATAACATTATTAGGTCACTAGGGAGATTGGATAAAGATATTAAAAAAAAGATTCAACTAACTGTAAGTCAAGTCATACGAGTTGTTTCAGTATAATAAAAAATCCTATAATAATTAATACCGTTTACAGCCAATATAGTAGATCGTGAAGTTGAACCAGCAATATTGGATGCTATGCAGGTGTATTCTCCTGCATGTCTTGCAGCAATGGAGTCAATGGTTAACTGCTTTGTACGTTTACCAGTTTCGATTACATTAATTTCATTTTCGATAGAACTTATAGGGATATTATTGAACATCCAGATAATTTCTAACGGAAAATCTCCTTTTCCAACTATACACGTTAACGATGCAGTTTCTCCAGCAAAAAGTGGTTCATCCCCAAAAGAAAATGTTCCTATTTGAGGAGCAACTAGATGCAAAAAAGTATTGTAAAGTTTCGTCTTGAATAATGAAAAGAAGAAAAATACTCGAGCTACAAATATAGAATGTATACATCATGAAGAATCACAAAGAGTATGGCGTGACAATATACCACTGTGACTCAATGTCCCTATTCAAATATTAATGCTATATATATTATGTATATTCGTCTACATATGAATGAGTATCTAAAATAGAACTTATCCGATTTATTTAATTCATATGTAGGATTAATTTTTCGAATTTTTATGTTAACTTTTAACGTCAATAAAATTATTCCCTTTTCGTATATTTCAAGTCATTCAAATCTGGTTATCCAAATTTACCCGTTTATTACACATGGGCCAATTTTTATAGAAACTACACATTAACAAAAGTACCAAATTTAATCACATCATATTCAGTCTACATGGAAATAAAGAATTATAAATATCAAAATATAAGAATAAATAGGCTGGGAAAAGGTACTATCAATATGGGAAATAGTTGGTCAGTATTAGTATTTCTCATATGAAATTTCTAAAAAAAGCTGTTTTTTATTATTTAGCTAAAAAAATATTTTAGATCTTAAAATTTCCGAAGAAATCTACTTTCATAGCCAATAAAAGACCCTTGAAGGTAAAAAAAAGAATTTGTATCAAAGAGACAAAAGCTTGGTTCTCTAAAATGGTAACTAATTGTTTTCGGACAAAGTACCTTACACTGACTATCTAAAATTTAACTTCGACAACCTCTTAACAAATTAGATTGTTTAGCATATTCGTAAATTAAAATAACATACGGAGGAATCTAATCAATAATTCAAAATACGAATCATTCTACAATCAATGAATTGATACGCGTTGTAAATATATATAAATATAACACCAAATAGATGTTTGTCGACACAATAGAATGGTTTACACGAAAACCTTTACCATGCAACTCAATTTTTAACAAACATAAGAAGGGGGTTTGAGCAAGATTTTTATCAGATAATTTTTTTTCAAATTCTCACAGAATATAAACTATTAATTGGACTTAAAATCATATAAAAAAGGCATTACTGAATAATTAGAATTATCCTGCTCAAAAATATAAAATGTTGTAATACGATCAGTTGTTGGCTCAGTAGGTCGTAAAAGCATCGGCTTGTTCACTTTAGTTAAAGACCGGATGCTGTTTGCAGAGTTGATTCCGGTCAACTGAATTTTTTGGATGCAATTTACAGAACAGACAAAATAGTGATTACTAGATTTTTGAGTGGTGGGAATTGAGCTCGAAAAATATTTTATATACTGATTATGAGTCAGATTTCGGTTAAGTTGAAGGAAGTGAGTATTTAATAAATAAATAAATGTATGTAATTTTCAAGTGTCGATTAGTGGTCTAATTTCAAATTTTTTTTTTATTCCTGCTAAAAATTTGAACCCTTATAGAATAATATATAAATGATTAAAGTTTGATATTTTTCTTTACATTTTTATATTTCTCAAGAAGTGTAAATTGAAATAATAGAAGTTGACTCCACCGATTGACCAATTCTTCTGTGTTTGTCCACTATAAGAATTCTTATTTTTCGAAGCAATAAAAAATCTATCTTTCTTTTAACAAATTTATTACCAATATAATTATAATTATTTTTTTTAACATTTGGTTTTCGTGGATTTTCATTCACATGCAAATAAAATGCAATTTAATATATATTTTAAAGAAGGTTTAACGGGAATCTGATGGAAATTAATCAGTATCTCAGCAAGCTTACTAACATCATAAGAGATAGTACACACAATTGCAAAAGGCAAACAATTATGCTATGTTATAAACCTATAACTTATGATATAAAAATCATAAATCATATTTACATGCCTAATTACCATTGACAATAAGATTTGTGCTGTGACTTACAGCACCTGCTACATTTGAAACAGAACAACTATATACTCCCGCATGATCTGAACTAACAGCATCAATTTCTAATAAACTTCTTCGTTTACTATAAGATATGGATATATCTTGTGTTTTAGAAGTGGTTAACCGATCGCCATTAAAATACCAGGAAATTTCGAGTGGATGGTCACCAATAGAAACAGAACACGTTGCGGACATTGATTCCCCTGAATTCGCTGGTCTACCGAATGAGAAGGGTTCGATTTGCGGCGCAACTATTAAAACAGATTTAGATCATTCTTTTTACAAAAGATATACTTGTAATAACATAAGCGTGAAGGAGAAATATATAGTGGATATGGAAAATAGTACATAACTGTCAGAGGTATCGCAATATTCATTCAAAAATATAGAAAAGAGAAGTGTAATAACAATAAAAACATTGATTTAACAGTTACCATTAACTGCTAATACCGCACTACGACTGGATAATCCTGCTAAATTTTTGGCAATACATGTGTATTCACCTGCATGATGCGCGAAAACAGAATCAATAAGTAATAATGAAACTTTTTTTCCATTTGGAGAAATGATAATGTCTGGATGTGTTTTAGAAGTTATCGGTTCCCCATTTAAAGTCCATTCTATTTCAATTGGTTTATCGCCCTTCAAAATATTACAAGTAGTAGAAACTTGTTCACCCCAATTCACTGGTTCATCCCCTATACTTACAGGACCCACCTGAGGAGGAACTGGAAGTCCATTTCCAACATTAAATTATCATATATAGTATATGCATATTATTGTGATTTCAAAGATTTTCATTGATATTCCAAAAAGAATTTATACTGATATAAGAATCAATACAATATTGAACATATGATTAGTCGATATTTTATGACTTAATATTTACTTGATATGATAAAGAAGCTTTCATGACGCATAACTATATTTTTAAAAAATCAATAAATACGATAAAAATATGGAAAAGTATAACAATGAAGTTCATTAAGAGTTTTGTATAATAATAATTTTGTATAATAATAACTGATAATCGTAGAAAAAAGTTCTAGAACTTAATTGGTTTACGCAATATGGTTAGGACGTGGTAAGATACAGAGCCACTAATTATTGATAATAGTTTTGTTATGGTGATAGCTTCAAGAATTTTTATTATCGTTTTGTTTTCAGTTTTATTAGTAAATTGAGAACATATTAGTTCTTTTATATTTTGACAATGTTTTTTTTTTAAAAAGATAATAAAATTACCCAATGAGATGGGCCTTACATCTTGAAGAAATGCTGTACAATCTTTGTGTAATTTTATTAATTAGTTACCTTAATATCTCAAATCAGATCAAAATAAATTATTATATATTTATTCTCGAGAACTATACAAGGAGACTTTTTTTACTATTATCAATTGTTATTATAGACTGATACAAAATACTTTGTATCAGTTTCATTTAAAATTACTGATATTTTTAATATTATTTTTCTTTTAATATTCTTATGCGCCCCTAACATTATAATGGAGCTGTAACGATTTTGTATCATCATTATTTTATGTTCACGTTTAGCCAATAAGAAACCAATATATTAGCATTTGCAAAAATCCTAAACTTTTTGATTTAAACATATAATCTAAATCTAAACATATGATCTAAATCATTTCAACATATAAATTATAAAAATAATCTAACTAAAAACAATTCGGCTAGAATTTTGATTCATGATAATTTGAATAAAGTTTCAATTGATTTTAATTATAATTTTATCATTTTAAATTCATATAACTAATACTGAAAATGAAACTGAGCAATATGTAATTGGAATTGTAGACAATTATAATATAATATCAAATATTGATTATTCAATCTTATTTTTTATTTTTATTATATCTTATGTTAAAATATACACTACATGAATTGCAATACCTAGAACTTTGATTTACTAAAAAAGATGAATGTGAATTCATTGCTTATTTTACCATCCAAGGTAAAAAATTTAGTGAATAAAAAATTGCAATATATAGAAAACTATCTCGAATCTGAAATAACTTGATAAATTTGCCTTAGACAAAACTTATAAAAATAATCGATATTTATTTGGTATTATAAAAAAATAAAATATAATCGATAAAATTATATATATAGACATCAACTCCAGTGCGGTTGAAGTAATAACTCAATAAATTTAACAGCATACTATAGTAATAAGCCTTTTTAGTACATAAGAAATTTGCAAGAATCTTCTTATAATTTATATTAATTTTATGAATAATAATGGAAGGAAATTGATTAGTAAATCTTAGCAAATTTTTAATAGTCATGCAAAAGTAAAATAATAAATTTAAATAATCATTTCAAAAAATAAAAATTTGTTTAAAAAATTCGATTATCCATTTTTCATGAACGACCAAATATCAAGCAATGTTGACTTGGAATTACAAATATTTAAGAGAGCATCGAAATCCAAACTGGTCTTTAATCAAGTCATACGAGTCGTGTTCGTCGATTAACAAAACTCTTTATTTAACAATACCATTTACAGCCAGAATAGCAGATCGTGAAGTTGAGCCAGCTATATTAGATGCTATACACGTGTATTCCCCTGCATGTTTTGCATCGACAAAGTCTATAGTTAGCTGTTTCGTACGTTTGCCTGTTTCACTTATAATCACTCCATATTGTAAAGGATCTAATGGGGCATTATTAAACATCCAAATAATTTCCAAAGGAGAATCTCCTTTTGTTACGGAGCATGTTAATGAAGTCGCATCTCCGGCATTTAATGGATCCTCGCCGAAAGAAAACGTTCCTAATAGGGGTGCAACTAAGAACAAAAAGAAGGAACGGATCGTTTGAAAAATTATTGTTTAAAAGACGAAGTTTCCTCATTACGATCTTTTAGTTCAAATGATCTAATTGATATTCCACTGTGAATGCATTGTAGCTAATTTATAGCTTTTATGAATTGGTCTATGAATATATAGATTTTTATGAAAATATTGATATCTAAGGATAAGCGAATAGGTAATTGCAGAATGCAGGTAATTGGGAGATTATTGTCAAAAGGAAAAAATAATTTGAGCTTTTTTTATATAAAAATTTTCACTATAACCCAGTAGCTTTATGAACCACCTATTGATTACCGTTGACACTGAGAATCGTGCTGTGACTTGCAGCACCTGCTTCATTCGATACTGCGCAAGTATATTCTCCCCTATGATCTGCATTAACTGCTTCAATGTCAATTGTGCTCCTACGTTTATTTATTGATATCGATATTTCAGTTTGAAAGTGTAAATTTATTGGTTCACCATTATAATACCAAGAAAATTCTAAAGGGTTATCTCCGACTGATACGGCACATGTTGTTGACATTGATTCCCCTGAATTTACTGGTTTATCTCCAAAAGTAAATGGTGCTATTTGTGGCGCGACTAACGGCATTAATAAAAATAAAAATATTTACTGAAGATTGAAAAACAAAGATTAATAATTATATTAATTATAGCTAGAATCATTACAGAAATTCTTATAAAAGAATTTCAGGCCTTCAAATAATAAAATTCTTTCACATTTTTAGTTAAAGTAATTGATTATCGTTAAACTTATTTAGAAAATAAAACTGTACCGTTTTTTATAATTAAATAAAGAAATGCATAAATATTATTAATAAATCAATATTTTTCATTACAGTAAATTTTGGTTGATAGTGATAGCTGTTAAAATCATTATGAAAGTCATTTTAAAACCGTTATTAATAATCTATACAATGAAAAGTTAAGCGGCTTAAGGATATTTTATTTTTTATTCGAAAAAAATAAAATGCAGTTCTAAATTCAATATTATAAAGGCCGGATATCTAAACTTTGCAGATATTAATTTTTATTTAATAATAAAGCAGTTCACAAAAAGATAATACCAGGAGAATTATATAATATTACTAGTAACTAAAAGTGAATACTAAATGATGATGATTTCATAAATTCGTATTTTTTCATATTAAGAAAAAGTATGGCGATATACTAAACTTGCTCACATCCCATAAAACTACAAAAAACATTCATTTTAAAAAATAATAGTATCAATAGATATCAAAAAATTTGACAGGAATAAAACTGTCCACTTAACTATCTCTTTATATATTCTGTATTATGTAAAATAATAACAGTTATAAACTTTGAACATCATAGAGTAAAAATCTCATTAAAACGTCAGTTAGACACAAAATGCATTTTCAAAAAAATTGAGACAATATTTTTAAAAAATTCTGACGCATTATTTGAAATTCTGTAAACAATTATTGAAATGTATATTAGCTCCACATAAAAAACCTGACAATTACTGGCAGTGTACAAATATACTCTTCTACATGTTTAGCATCGACTGAACTGATTCCAAGAAAAGATATTTTATTTCCATACCTCACACGATTGTATTGAAAGATGTTATAGAGGATTTGGGACGGATACTAAACATTTATTTTATCTCAAGAGTTTTGAATTTTATCCTGTAGTACATATTAAGAAAATGAAATCTTTGCGCCCAAATTGACATATCTTATTCAATTCTTAATTGTAGAATTGATGATAATATTATTAGAAATAAAACGACGAATAAAGTAAAAGACCATTTCAGCTTACAAGATTTTATAGTTTTTTGAGGAATGGAAAAGAAAGGGATCGTCACTACAGAAAATTAATTTTAACAAAAGGTATCTGCAGGTTACTCGTTCGTATCTAATTAGATATAGATTTAAATTATTGAAATAAAATGCTAATAATACAATTATTTGAATCTGATCTATATTTTTTAAAGAGTATTTAAATTTGTTATATTTTTTTTCAAATTATTTTATCAAGTATTAAAAAAATTAATATTTAGATTTAATTTTAATTCTAATGCTCATAATTTATTATTTATTTTTATACCTATCTAAAAGCATATTTGTTATACTTAATATTTTATGTTAATTGAAATTTATTTATAAATTAATTTTTATAATACTATACAAAAAGTAAATGATGAAATAAATAATAAATATTAGATCATTCAAAAAATCGATATCAATATTTATTGACAATGTATAAAATACATTTATTAATCTTAATCATAAAAAAGTACTTAAATATAATGATAAAACCAGTGTCATTGTTTAATAAAATTAAGTTTCAAGGAAGTTTGATAATCTCTAATCTGTAGTTGCATGGTCAACAATGAGAAAAAGTGTACACGTTCTACTAACTGTAAGTATATTACCGTTGACAGCAAGAATTGTGCTGTGACTCGCAGCACCAGCTTCATTAGATACTGAACATGTATATTCTCCAGCATTCTTAGCCACAACTGTTTCAATTTCTAATAAACTTCGTCGTTTACTAGTTGAAATTAATAAACCTTGTCTATTAGCTGTTAATAATGTTTCCCCATTAAAATACCAAATAAATTCCAAAGGATTATCGCCTCGAGAAACTGTACAAATAGTTGACACTGATTCTCCAGAATTTGCTGATTCATGACCAAAGATGAATGGGACGATTTGCGGAGCAACTTAATAAAATATATTTTTTTGATAAGAAAAAGACGAATAAATGAGATTATATGAATATATGAGAGGAATATATGATATTAGTATTATATAAATATATGTAACGAATATTATGAGACAATATGTGCAGATATAATATTCATAAACAGATAAGATATTAAATACGAGTAAAGGATGGTGGAAATTCTGCAAGGATGGCACAGATATTTAAGACAGTGAAAATTATTTTTTTAGCAAGTACCATTAACTACCAAAACGGTAGAGTAACTAGTACCGCCTGCGACATTGCTTGCTGTACAAGTATACTCTCCAGCATGATGAGCCTGAACGCTATCAATAGTTAGTAAGCTGACGCGCTTACTAGTGTTAACTATTGAAATCTCATTATATTGGTGAATTAGTGGTTTTCCATTGAAAGCCCATCCAATATCAATGGGATAATCGCCCTTTAGTACTGTGCAAGTTGCTGTAACGGTATCTGCCCAATTGGCTGGTTTATCGCTGAGTACAAAGGGAGCTATTTCAGGAGCAACTTGAAAAATATTCATATTTTAAATACTTTGATTATTGAACCTTATACTTTATTATTAATTTTATTTAGAAAAATATAGAATATTTCAAATAAATTACTTGGTCCCAAATGACCTTGTTTGTGATGCATGTCAAATTAATTACGAATAATAACTGTTATAATTATTATTGCATGAATAATTTTCGGCGACACAGCTTTAGATGGAAAAAAGATTATATTAGTGAGTTACATCAACAAAATAATTGGTTCAATTCATTTTATTAAATAACTTATATGATTAAAGAAATAATTTATTGCTTAAAAAAATGATTTGTTAATTGAACTACAGATGATCTTATGTCAACTCCACAAACTAAATATTTTTAATTGGATTTACAATTTTCTAACAGTTGTCGAAATATCTTTAATTTGTTACCTATAAAATAGATATTTATTTGATTAAATTCAAATCTATATGGATCAGCGAATTAAGTCAGAGAAAACGATACTAACTGTCTACTTGGTCACAAAATAGTGAACGTCTGCTATAGGTTTGTAGTAAAGTTTGTTAGGACTCGAGAGAGTGGAGATTAAAGGTAAGGCAGGAGATCAAATAAGTAAGTTTTGTAAAATAATTTTGCATCGCGAAACATACCATTAACCTTTAACTCTGAAGAGAAGCTTGCTGCACCAGCTTTATTAGATACTGAGCAAGTATAGATTCCTGCATGACTAGGACCGACAGATTCAATACTAAGAATACTATTTTTTTTTGTCGTTGCAAGAATACTAACGTCAGTGTATTTTTCTTTGACAGGTACACTATCTACAAACCATACGATTTCCATTGGTAAGTCTCCTTTCAAAATCGCACAGACAACAGAAATCGAATCACCAGAATTGGCAGGCTTATCCGTTATTTCGAAAGGTGCGATTTGTGGAGCAACTGTAATATTCGTTTGAATAATATTTGAGGTACATGCATATTTCATGGAAAAAGCATCAATTTGTAAGCGATGAAATTCACAAAGGAATTTTTTAATCAGAATAATAATAATTTCATTGTCGCGTTTTTCTTAATTTTATTGTATTAAATCGTAAGATAAAAAAGACTTAATATAGGCATTTTTTAGAATTCCGAAAATAAAAAATTTTTAAAGTTAATAATAAAGCCAAAACATGTAATATAATTAGAAATATTTATAATTCCTACTTCTTACTCAAAGCCACTTAAATATGTATATATGATAAACAATAATGTAACAATAAAATAATATAAAACATTTTGAAAACATGAATAACACAAAATAGGATTTTAAGCAAATTCAAGTTCTTACTGAAAGATACAGGCTATATTTATGTACATGATCTATATTAGAGATACGATCTACCGTTAACAGAAAGAGTAGCTGTATGATTATCAAATCCAGCTGTATTTCTTGCGATGCAATTGTACTTTCCAGCATGTCTTGCTGCTACGCTATCTATGCTGAGAAAACTCACTCGTTGATTCGACACAACAACGATATCAGATTTTTCTAAATCGAGTGGTTCATTATTGAACATCCACATAAAACTGACCGGAAGATCGCCTTTAATAATCGTACACGTTATAGACAACATTTCTCCAGAATTAAGAGGATCCTCGCCAAATGAGAACTGAAGTATCTGCGGCACCACTTGAGTTTACAAGTTAGAAAAGAACAGTATACTAAGAGTTATTTTAGTTATTTAATTATGAATATATTATACTCGTAATTCTTCAATTATATTCTGCAATTTAGAATATTTCGGTAATTTAAATGAATGAAAATAATCCAAGGAGATAGGCAAATAAAGGAATAAGATATTGTTTGTTCAGTTATTTTTTTGATGAGAGCTTGAAAAAATAACGATATTTTAAGGCTGTACCATTAACGGCTAAAAATGCCGAATGAGAAGCGGTGCCGGCGTGATTCGAAGCCAAGCAAGTGTACTCGCCGACGTGCTTGCCAGATACAGACTCAATGCTTAGTACGCTATTTTTTTTATTAGTGCTGGCAATGATTACGTCATGATTTTGTAGATCTTTCATTATGACATTATTAAATGCCCACGAAATGTCTATAGGAAGATCGCCTTTTACGACGGAACACGTTACTGACATTAGGTCACCCCAATTGGCTGGTTCGTCTCCGAATGTGAATGGCAGTATCTGCGGAGCGACTGTCAAGAATAATTTTTAAATATATCAAACGAAGCGAGGAATCAAAAAGTATACAGTAATGACTGCTACTTCATAGCCTTAAATGAGAAATTTTTAGTGAAATATAGTGTTATATTTTATATAGTTAAATAATTTACCAAAAACAGATATATATCGTTTTCAAAATTATTTAAATAGGTAATTAAATTTTTGAAATATCAGAAATAACATTTACAACGATGAACTTAAGTTTAATCGAATTATCAATTTGAAAACCAAATGTAAAAATATCAATTTCAATATAAATAGTTTATTTGATTTGATTTCTTAAAGTCTTTTATTTAGATAATATATATTTTAATGACCATGAGTAGTATCATGTTCCAATAAAGTAGATGGTGTGAAACTGTTTCTTCAATGATTTCATTAAATTTAGTTATTTCAAGAAATTATTAAGAAATCATGGCCAAGAAAAATATTAATTAGTTAATAATGTAATTAATTTACAAATCATATTTTATGTTTTTATGTATAAAAACATCATAATGTTCTGCTTAGATTGATATGGCGGTTGTAGATTGACGGTTTTCGAGGCTTTAATAAATATATTAACTGATTTTTATATTTATACTTGTAAGGAGGAGGTATTTGAGCTGGGAAAATGGAAATTAAATAAATTAGAATAACTATTATACGAAGTGATATAGATAGAAAAATACCATTTACAACTAAGATAGTGGAGTGACTGACTGAGCCGGCGATATTCGAGGCCGAACAAGAATACTCGCCGGCATGCCTTGCCATAGCACCGTCAACACTCAGGGTACTCAGGTGCTTGTTTATTCGATTAATGGTGATAGCATAATCCGTCGTGGACTCAATCAAAGATCCGTTAAAAGCCCACATTATATCCATTGGCATGTCCCCTTTCGAAACCGAACAGGCTACTGATACGGAATCGCCTTCGTTGGCGATGTCAGTATTAAATGCGATCGGTAGTAGCTGCGGCCCAACTAGACGCACATTTACACAAATGAACACACGTGAATGAACGAAATGATAAACATTATCCTCCTCAATCATTGGCACAACCATGGTCGCATATGAAAAATTGTTCCAAACAGGATTACCAAAGGTCAAATTTATGGGTGCAGTACCGAGACACAGTCAATTAAACGAACTAATATACTAAAAGGTTCGACTGGCGTAGCAAAAAAAAAAAAAATACTGCGAACCGTTAACTATGAGAGAAGCCTCATAGGAAGTAGATCCGGCCGCGTTCTCGGCAGTGCATACATATTCTCCGGCGTGCTTTTCTGTTATAGTTGTGATCATGAGCATGCTAACACGATCTGCTACTTTTTTAACCAGCACTCCGGAGGCACCACCGATCTTCTCCCTGGGATATGTCCAGCGTATCTTGAGGGGTAAGTCACCGACTGGTACAATGCACTGCAGATTGGCAAATTCTCCGGCGTTCATTGGTAGCTTGGTGAATGCAAATGGTTGTATTGTGGGCGTTGCTAAAGACAGGGTACTTTAAAGGTGTCTATTTGTGGAGTTAAACAATTTATGAATACTTCATAGAGCTGCCAAATAGCAATTTAATTACAGCCAGATAAAATTTTTGTCTAATTTTATATAACTCAAATATTTTATTTTATGGACATGTAAACAGGAAAACAACAACATAGCTGCTCATAATGAATTAATAATTATTACCCATATTTTTGAAAATAAAATTAAAATTTTGTTGTACTTTCAATATTTCTAAAGTTCGTCAAGTTTAGCGAAGTTTGATTAATTAGTATCAATAGGCTTCAATAAATTAATAACTTTCATGATCAACAATATATGAAATGCATATATTAATACAGTAAATTACAATTAACAATTTCGAAAAAAGAAAAGGAGTTTTGGACATAGGCCTACTTCAGCTTTTCGACTTAAAATTATGTACTTTTCATACATTATTGCTCTTGTCATCTTTTTTCGATATAATCGGTAAGCAAATTTTCATATTTAATTTAAATTATCGAAAAATATAAAGAATGGTCTTTGGGAAAAACGGAAAAACAATTATTAATTTCAGATTTATGACAAAATCTATATTCCTTTCGAAAAATACTTGATTCGATGTAAATCATTATAAGATGAATTAAAAGAAGATGAAACCATTGAAATAATTATAAATATGTGAGGAATTAAAATTAAGCTTTATCATTTATCCCTAACTCTCATCTTAGAAGCTCTTACATGTTCATGTAGAAATATTTTTATTTTTAACTTTATAATTTGTATTATAATAATATATTAAACTTTCTCGTTTTCTGATAAAAATGACCAATGCACTTCATTTTATATATAAAATTTGTTTTCTTATTAATTTTATACCTATAAATATATAATATTTAGTTTTTAAATCAAGCATTTCAATAAATTTTAAGGGACGTTCTTTATACATAATTCATGTTTTATTACAAATGCTTACTCATCTACTTGTACATTGTAACTAGTATTATTATCATAGTTTTAAACGAGTGACAAAAAATACGGCGTTAGAGTTTCATTAATTACTATGGAAAAAAATAATTTGATTGCAAATGCATTCAAAATCAAATTTATTAGCATTAGTTATATGTTTTAATATTAACTAAATATATGACTCAAAAGTTGAAGTAAAATTGAATTTCAGATTTTAATGGTACTTGAGTTATATCTTCTTAATTAATTTAATTAATAAATTAACACTTGTGTGTTAAAATTTTTAATAATTTAAACACACACTAATTTAAATTAGTGTGTGTTTAGATTGTGAGGTTTGTAAACTTAATTTCAATTCATAATAACGATTGTACTGGAAAAATTTGAAAATCACAACATATGTTATAATACGAACATAATTGGAATTATTTAAGTAGATTCACATTACTTTTATTCCACTCCTATATGCTTTAAATATAAACTATGTTGGAATACAGTTTTCATCATTTTTGTCTGTGAATTATTAGTTACTTATTATAATTTATTGTATAATACAATCTGTAGCAAGAAGAAGACTTTCTATTTCATGATTTATTCATTTGTTATATATAAAAATGAATTATAACTGCATTTATGTGGCAAGCTTTTCAATAAAAAATGTTAGCAAAATATATCTATTTTAATTAGTATTTGAAAATTATGATAAAAAATATAGTTTTTACAAAAGAACGAATATAAATAAAAAATTATATAAAAAATTATTTCTGATCACATATATATATTATATATATATATATATATATATATATATATATTTAAATTTATTTATTTAAAAATAAGATGTATACTGTGCTCATATAATGAGAAGGTATATATCTCAAGTCATTACATTTATGACTTATATATCTTTTTAAAAAATTTTCGCATGAAGATATGTTAAAGTCAAATACTGATGTTATATTTTAGCTATATGTAAATGTATAAGTATAATACATCAATTAAAGAGATTTCATGTGCAATTGATTAACTATTGTAATAAGTTAATGTAGCTGAAAAATATTTCAATAGTTTCAATCTAATTAAAGAATTCAGCTAATGATAATTACTATGCACAAAAACAATCTACAGTAAGAGAGGAAAATTAAAACTGTTAGTTTATTTTAATAATTGTTAGATTAAAAAATAAATTCTATGTATAATCATAAAATTATATTTGAGCAAGGAAGATTCAATTAGCATACGTCATATTTAAAATGGAAACTTAGCAATCATTAACCGCCATACCAATTCTTAATAAATCAAGTAATTCCTCGCTTCGCAATATTTAAATATATCAGCAATGACAGATTCATTGTCAATCTTTCTATGTGTCACATGTTATATTTCATTATGAAATATGTAAAAATGCTTTGCAATAATATTTAGTCGAAAATTATCTAATCATGTGTAACGATATAGTAGTATTTTAAGCAAAAATATAAAACTCATTAAAAATTTTCATTAAAGTGGTAATCATCATCCTTTCATTGTCGATATGCGTAATAATAGACAGCCCCTTCCTAAGATTTCTTAATCTAATTTATATCTTGAGTTTGAACTACCTGTTTAACAGTCAAGTATTGCATTACTTGCTTATTTTTCTAACTGCTTACATGTACAGTTATTACCAAGCTTATTACCAATCAACGGTTTTTCATATTTTACCATCGACATAAAAATCAGCTGATCATATTATAATTAATAGCTAGAGAAAATTATGTATTAAAATTGATTTATTAATAGATGTACCTGAAAATGTATAATATGCTATGAAGTTTATAACAATGATTATTTTTCAATATACGTTAAACGTCCTTTCTACAATTGTAAATTTCATTAATCACTCTGCTATTTGTATTACATACTTGTAATGCTATTAGTACTTAAACATCTAGCATAAGAATATTAGAAGTATATATTTCTTATATTTTGACACTGAAAAGTTTCTTATGCCTTACATTTCAAATCGAATTCTGCCTCCGTCCTACTGACCTTAAATGACCATTGAATATATCCATCTTCATTACGTTTTTTAATCAATATCTATTAAAAGTTAAGTACAATTTACTAACTCTAAACACTGAAAAGAATTTGGCAGAAATTATTTTGAACAGTTTCTCTGTTATTCAAAATCTGATGGGCTAAGCTTTCCTTCTTTTTTAAATGCAAGGAGCAGTATGAGCTGTCTAGTTCCTGTTCAACTGTTACCTCACAGCTTAACGCTAGTACTTTGTACTTGTACTATACTATCAGTTTGATAGTTATCTGAAAGATTTCTCAATGTACTGAAGAAATTATATTTTCCTTTAAAGGTTATTTTAAAATTAAATTTAATTATACTCTCCACTTATTTTCTCGACATATCCCATGATGATTTCAGTAATATAGTAATATATAAATCCTCTGACATTTTTCAATTTTTCTTATAAAAACTTAAAACGTAAAAAAGTCGTTTACTAAATAGTGCTTTCTTATATATTCGACGATCTAGATTAGTAATTTTAAAGAATTCGCGAGAAAAAGTAAGCTAGAAGCTCATCGAGGAGATGGTTAACAAACTCTTGTTTGCGAAGCACAATACCAATGATATAGACTAAAAGGAATCTGAAATTAATACCTTCAGCTCTCTAATGAGCAGGCGTAGCGGCTCGAAACGGTAAACGAAACAGATGCATAGAGTTGATAAATTTGCTGTTTGCGGCAGACAAATTCTTCTTTGCGAACAATAGTATTTTTATTTTTTTTATAAGTTTTTGTAGTACAATTTATACTTCAATTTCTATGAGGATAATTAAAAAAAAGTCTGTTGCTTTGTTGCTCTTCTTATTTGAATTATATTATTTTAGACAGATTAACACCGGTAAAAATATTTGTTATTTTAGAAAATTAAGAAATTATGGAAACTATCATAGGTTAAGTAGAAAATATTTGGATTATACTTAAGAGGATGTTAAAAAAAGATTATAAAGTGACTTGATTTTATTCTTTAATGATCGGTTGATCGCTAAAACAGTTACTAGAACGTAATATTTATTTTTCTACAACCAACCAAGTATTTTTAATTAATTCGAGTGTTTTTGTCTAATTTGAATACTTTATCCAGCAAAGTACATTTAGTGTATCGAAGTAAAAGTCACTTTTTATCATCTTAAATCTAAATTATATAAAAATAATAATCCAATTGGCTTTGAAATATAAAATGTTGAATAATTGATCGAAAAAATTGCAAATGTCGGAAGTTACAGTTACATATTATTAAATGAAAAAGCTATGTTCTAAAAGTCAGATGACTTTTCAATTTCCTGTGATACTTGCAGTTGATCTGCGAGATCCATTAAAAGTTATAGATTTTAATCATTGAGAGAATAAATAATAAATTGCTGACAGAACTCAAATATTTACCAAAAAGTACTCATTAATACTGTTTGGAGGACTGGTAAAAACTTAGATTATTTACTAAAATATGATTCGGCAAAATATATTATATCTACCGGCATTGGTATACAACCTAACATTTTTTCTTAAAAATTAATCTTAGATATGGAACATACCTTGCAATCTTTTAATTATATTATTAAACAATTAACTGTCGCATCAAACATTTATTATACTTGTTTAAGATAAATTTTAGCATTACAAATATGAGTCACAAATAGCATGATTAAACATTTACACGTGATATTTGCATACCTTCTTCACATTCCATTAGATAATAATTGGATATAATAAACGTATAAAATTTAATAGCCTTTATAGTATTTTATAATATATGATCAAATCGTAAAAATGTATTCTAGATCGAATACTAATAAATTGGGATCCATATATTAATTTGTATTTGTTTGAAAAATTTAATTATTATAGACATTTGATTCGATGATTAATAATTTTTGTAAAACGTATAGAAAAGAGATATATTTAACTTACCCATAACTTGTACTTCAAGAGTTCCTCTTGCACTGTATCCTTGAGCATTGCGTGCAACGCAGGTATACGTAGCTTGATCACTCATACGTTCCACGTTCTCGATGATTAGTGTGCCATTAGGAAAAACCTTTTGCTTCCGGTTGATCGGCAGTACTCTGGTATCGCGCTCCCAGACAATGCTTTCAATTGGGTGACCAGCGACTGGGCAGGTAACCCGCAGCGTTTCTCCAGCAACTATTGCTTTTTTATCCATATGGCGGATAAAAGGAAGACCATAGACATTAAGACGAGCAGAATGTTCAGCTGATCCTACCTGTAATTATGAATGTATGATAATTTTCTCTACCTTTACAAAAGTTACATTACTTAAATTCATATTTTTTGCATTATACTACATTTAATATGAAACAAGTATTTCATCTGATATTTATTTGATATAGAGTATAATACATTGTTAGGAACGAAAGTGGATCATTGGAGGGATTAAATTGATTAATGGAGGATTATTAATTAACGGAAGCTACAAAAGCTAGAGCGAATAAGACTTAAAAGTAAAATAACGTATTATTTAAATTTTTCGAAGCATGAAATTTTGCTATCGTTAAAAAATATAATTAAATTATATAAATCTAAGAATTTAAATCAGATAAATATGCTCTTAAAATCTATAAATATATAAAAAAATATTATAGAGCTATAGATCTGATTAATATTTTTAACTTCTTAAAGATATACAAGTTCGAATATTAAATAATAAATCTGTTTGCAGAAAATAAAAATTTGTTCAGATTGTCTTAAAAGGTTAGATAAATCACTTGTTATGAAGCCTGGAATTTACAATAGGATGTCGAACCTAAGGGACAAATTCTGTCCAGTAAAATTTCTGCATCGAGAAGAACGAAAAGACATCAATCTTGAAATAAAAATGGAAATTAAAATTTTTTTATATTAATTTTAACTTGTCCTATTTCGGTAGATTAGCTGTGTCTTAGTAAGAACTCATTTCAAGTTTGTGGAAGAAGTGAAGCAAGCATAGGCAAAGTCCTTTAATGCTCTCATAAAAGAAGGCTTTCAACTTTGTTTTAACCAATGGAAAAACAAATGCAAAACTGTGCGGCAAGAGAAAGGACGTATAATGAATTCGAGTGTACAATAATATTTAAAATAAAACCTTTTCATAACTGTCTCGTTACTTAATAACCACAGTTTGTAGATAGGTTACCGTAGAAGCTTAAAAACTAAACCTATCCTAGCATTATTAGAAGGTTTGTTATTTTTCAAAATTATTGAGCTTTCCTCTTTCAAATACAGCTAATAGAGGTCACTTGTTTACGAAAAACGTTTTGAACGTTAAGTTCAAGAAAAAAGTAAGAAAAAAGTCTATATGAGGCGGGTACTCCACAGCTTTGCATTGATGTACTTCAGGTTGTGGCCAGGCCAGATAGGAAAAAATATTTCAATATACATCACAATTTCATTAAAATTTACGCTATTAAGTGAAATAATATGATTCCATATATAAATGTTAATGATGTACTTTATTATACATTAAAATCTATAAAAAAATAATTATAAAATTCTCTTCATAAACAAGTAATAGAGTAATAAGACTTGTACAATATTAATCTCATAGTTCTATTTCTGGAATGGAATTTTATGTTTAATTTACTAGTGTTATTTTTTTAAATAAAATATGAAATATAGCGTTCAATAGTAAGCTTATAAACTACTAAATTTTAATAAAAAAAAAAATAATTAAATTATATCTCTTATTTTAAAATATATCTTTGTTTTTACAAAAATTAATTAAACAGTATACTACTATTTTATCTACCTAATAATCTGTATATAAATATAAGAGTTTTGAGCTGTATAAAATCTTACTAATATTTTACGAATATATGAAATATATAAAAGTAAAAATATTATGAATAATTTATCCATAAAGAATAACTTACTTTAGACGAAGCAATACATTTGTATAATCCTCCATCATTCGTATGGATACTAGAAATGTTTAAATTTGAAACGACATCGCCATTGACAGTAACGTATTGTCCTACTTGAAACCGTTCAGTATTTGATAATTTTTTTCCATCGAGTTCCCAAGTTATTTCCGGGGTTGGATTTCCACTGGCAGTGCATTTGAGGAAGACACTGGGCCCTGGCTGCAAAGTTTCTTCAGGAAATGCTGAACGAATTTGTGGTGGCTCGACTATGAAGAGAGCAAATAGAATTGATCATCTCATTGAATCTAAATACTACAATTAATATACTGATCTACTTACAGCGACCTCCTAACTTAAGTTCGGCTGTTGCCTGTGCGCTTTCTTGATCATTTCGAATAAAGCATTGGTACATTCCTTTATCGTCCTTCTTGACACTTTCGATCCTTAATACGGTCTCTTCATGCCCTAAAGGCTTACCATCTTTGAGCCAAGAAATCGTTTTAATAGGATTTCCTTTAATGTTACAGGTGAAGGTAGCTGGTCTGCCAAAATCGATGGTTTGGCTTCTCGGTTCGATTTCCGCGGAAAGAGGTGCAGTTACAGTAAGGACTGTCTCGACACTTTCACCACCAACTGAATTGTTTACCACACAAAGATATTTGCCTGAATCCTCAACCTGAGCCTCAAGAATGATTAATGTTCCGCTGACTTGTCGCACCCGCTCGTTTAACTGAACAGGCTGCCGACGAGAAGTATCCCCAATAAATTTATACCATCTGTAAGAAAATATTTATAAATGCAAATTTTCGTGCGTTGGCAAATAACTATTAGTACTGAATAAAAGTTTATCTTGTGTAATATATTCAAAGAAGTACTTCCTAAAAAAATAGTAAAAGGTAATAATAAATTATACTTAATTAGAATAAATTTATAAATATTTTTATCGATCATACAGTCTTCATAATATAATATATTAACCAAAATAATGACTGTCAGACTATCCTTGTTTATTAGCACCCGGACGAACCTGAAATAAAACTTAGTACTAAAAATAAATTCGATTAAAAATTGAAAATAATAAGATAAAATAATATTAAAATAAAATAAAATAAAAATAATAAAAATAATACCAACAAATTTAAAGTGGGAATGCTGGATTTTCCATTTTAGTTTAGTTCCTGAGGTAAAACCGTTTAGTTCGAAACGTCTAATACCAAAGGAGAAAATAAGGTGGTAGGGGCAGTCAGATGGTCCTTCACTAACATAGAATATAGTTTCTTATTTTTATTATTTTTATTTTATTTTATGTTATTATTATTATATTTTATTTTTAATTGTTAATTTAATTTATTTTTAGCAATAAGTTTTATTTCAGATTCTTCGGGGGTGATAATGAACAAGGACAATCTGACTGTCATTATTTTAGCTAATATATTATATTATGAAGACTGTAAGACCGATAAAAATATTTATTAATTTAATTCAAAACAGTTGAAACAATTGCAATTTTTAATATTAATTTATTAAAAAAAAACTATTTTTCAGTTACTGTAGTTTGATATAAAATAAAGTAATATTTTTAATAATTTTAAAGAAATAAAGTAATTTATACATTTTTAGGAAGTATTAATGTAAATATTTTATCAATAGAACATTGTTAATACTGGATTTTGTCAATACTGACCAATATATTGTATATTTCATAATTAATCTTAAAAATATATATTATTTAATTTTTCTTATAATTATTGTAATTTTCAGTAAACATCTTTTAAATAATAAATAAATATTGAATTAAAATTTATTTAGTAAATGTTGATTTTCGTCATCAAATTAGAATTTACAGTTTTACTCATACTAAAAAAGTTATATCAATTGAAATTATATAAGAAGTCATATTTGATAATTAATGCAATATTATTCTTGGATGCTTAATTCTCAATCAGTTAATGAGTTATTATAAGTTATTTTATTGGTCAATATTGAAAAAAAAGAATTATTGCTTCGATTTATTTCAAAACCATAAATAAAAACTATGTATAGAATTTGACACTGTCTAATATTTATACAATGTTACAGTAAAAACAATTGTGCTTCATTTATTAGATTTCCATTTATGTATAAATGTACTGCGTTAATTGACAAGTATATCCACTCTTTCTTAATATTATATTTTTAAAAGTGTTGTAGAACAATTATTCTACCTAATTGTAAAATTATAAATTAAAAGAAAAAAACCGATTCCTTTTTAGTATTGAATAGATTTTTACTATTTTCATCACTTTGTATTTGAACACAATGCAGAAGTTTTCCAAGACATTGTGAAACATGCCTTCATATCTTTTGTGAATATATAGATGTGTATATACATATATATATATATATATATATATATATATATATATATATATATATATATGAGTTATCATCATTTTGAAAAATATATCAAAATATGTTTTTATTAGGTTCGTCAAAATTGTTTTCAGTAATATATGTATATAACATAATTTTTTTCTATATTTTAATTTACTTTTTTATGTACATGGAAGATGAGATGGAAGAAAAGAATCTATAGGACGAATTTCAAAGAACATGAAACGTATTTCATTTTTATCATGTCACTATTTTTTCTCGCATTTTTCATTTTGTTATCTACATATTGAAAAATTAAATATCACTCTTATTAATACATAGTTTTATGTTATAAATCGAAGCATAATTGAATATATTATGTAAAATTATTAATTACATATAATAGAGATCGAAAAAATATTTATTGGAAATTATATAAAGTATGGTAATAATACGACACAACTCAGAGTATTTAAATAATAATAATTATTCTACTTTTTTATAAGATGAATTTTTTCAATAATTCTGTTACTGCAAAGTATAATATTGTATATATAATTTCAAATAATATATCTTTTCTATTTAATTCTATTCAAATCAATATGAAAATAATATAGATCGTTAGAATATTCCATAATCTATTATTATATAACCACTAGTTCCAGGATGAACTAAGAATAATTGTTTCACAGATGATTTATATTTTTAAATAAAAGTAAATTGTTCTTTAATTCATTACAAACTTTAAATTAATTTCATTTTTAACTAATTACGAATAACGTAGTAAAATAATTTTCAGTAAATGTAGTTATTGAGTGATGATGATGCACACGTCCTTAACGTATAATAATTTTAATTTGAACTGAATTAAAAGAACTTTTGAATGAGTATTCGAATTACAAACCTTTACATTAGGGATTTTTCTACTAATATTAATGAAAAACTACTAGAGTACATTTAAGTTTTTTTGATCGCTAATCACGAATTCTGAGGTTGAATTTTAAAAAATGTTCAATTTTTCTTCAAATATAGATTCATATCATGATTAATCTGGAAAACCCCTTTAGTTTTGGAGTGAATACAACGATACGAGTAGTATTTTATTCTTACATGAAATGATTTCAATAAAAGTCATCCTTCTTTACACATGCACACGCACACACACTCGCACACGCACGCGCACAGTAATTATTAATTATATTAACTCAAAAACAGAAAACATTGTTTAAAAATTGAATATCTATTTTATAATATTTTATTATAATATCAATGAAAAACAAGGTTTTGACCATCGTGCTGCAAAGAGTAAGACTACTAATGAACATAATCAAAAATTATAATATTATACTTAGAACGAACAACTTATGTTTAATTGAAATATCAACGAAGATCATAATTGTGGAATTTCTGATACTTTGAAGAATATAGATAATGTACGCATCATCCATTTTTTTATGGTCGATAAAGTAATAGACACAAAAAATGGCTTTATTACATTCGTTATGGCCAATGTGTGCTGCTTTAGCGTTTTACATAATGATCGGATATTTTTAACAATTATGCCGAATGCAAAGCTGCAGACAGCCTAAGGCAATTATCATATTTTTAATAACTTGGACATGATCATGAGCGTGAGACTTAAGATTTATTGCTATTTCTGCAATAGTTGGCTGTAATTATAGGAGTCTGATCCGATCACTCGAAAAGTCGATCGAAAATCTGATGAGAGGAATCGATTTTCTGCTCTGTTAAAGCTTGAAAACGATGTTTCATCAGCACTAAACTGTATTGGGAGAGTTAAAAACTCAAGTTCTTCAAAGACCAAGATTAAAATCAAGACGCCAGATTGATCAGTGTTAGGTTTCGGGATCGTCATATAATCGAATTCTCTATCTTACAAAGTTACTGTCTTCATAATTTTAAGCTTTCAAAATCTCTTTCTGTGCATTGCATTTAATAGCCACATGTACAGAGATTTTATATGTAAACCAAACCAGATAATAACTAAGACTTATAGTTTACAAAATATTAACTAAGTTTGTAATCAGTTTAGAAATTCCATATTATGCTGCAAAAAGCACTAATATTGACAAATAAATTTTTTACATTCATCCGTTATTTCTAATCCATAATTTAGAACACCAATTTTACAAAATTATCACTAATATAAAATAACAATAATTAAAAAAAGCAAGTAATTAAGATCTACTTTTGCATTGCGAATTGGAATAGTCTGTGCCCTGTACAGAAATTGATTTTGTTTTGTCACTATTGTTGCTTTCAATATACAAAGAAATTTTTCGTAAGAAATGAATGCTTGTTAAATTATAACCGAATGTATACTGTAGCTTTGAAATAATATAAAAAAGATTGGAAGTTAATGGTTGTAGTTAATTGTTATCATGGCTGAAATATATAAATTTAAGTATCGACTCTTTGTTTAGTATTCAAAGTTTAATTTTGATAAAACTACATGAGAGTATAATTTGTTAATATATAAATTAATAAATTATGAATCAATATATATTAATGTTAAAATAAAGTTTAGCTACGATAATTAGCAAACGTTTAATGTAAAATTATTATTTTTGTATTAAAACCGTTAAACTTTTGTTAATATAAAAGTACTTATGTAAATGAGCTGCAACCTAAGCATAATATTATAAAAGTTATTTGAATGGGTTTTATTATAAAAGTTATCCAGCGATAATATAAAGAACACTTTTCTTGTAAAATATTTAATTATTAAAATACAAACTCTACTTGTTTGAATAACCTTAGTTCTTGACATACCTTGTGATTGGCACAGGTGATCCTTGAATTGCGCAATTTAAAGCTACAGTATTAAAAATGGGTATTTCAACTAATTTCCAGCCTTCATAACGTTCTCCAGCATATCGTGGAGCAACATTAGTAGTAGGATCTGCAAAGGCGATAATCAGCTAACACATATTTGTAAAGGTTTTTAATTATTACATCTTTACATCTAACAAGGAGAGACTACCATATATGAGTGATGGATTTAGTCTACACGGAACGAGCTAGTTCTAGTTATCTCTAAAATTAAACCTGTAAAATCTTAATTTGTACGAACTGTTGAATTTTATAAGATATGGTAAGAAAGAAGTAATTAAATTGAACACATTGTGGACTCAGATGTATTTTTTTAATGAAAAATCTTTTATTTCATGCCAGTTTTGAAAAAAAAATATATTTCATGCTAGAAAATTCTAATGAACTTATATCGTGAAATATATAGTTTCTTGTTTTTCGGTTACTGGCAAATATTCTGATTGGATAGGATTTTTCATCAATGTGTGTAAGTTTAATTGATATTAAAGAAGCAAATACACATTGAAGTATGCAGGTTCGTTTGAACTTTTTAATGTAAAATGTTATTCTTCGAGTCGGACGTTTTATATAAAGGATAAAACAAACATCTGCGAGATAAACAGAGAGATAAACAGAGAGAGAGAGAGAGAGAGAGAGAGAGAGAGAGAGAGAGAGAGAGAGAGAGAGAGAGAGAGTATCTTGTGTATGAAACATCATTACATTGTAAAATTTCACAGGCCTAACTTTGGATGTAATCAGAGTTATCTCTATAGATCTGGACCGGATCTGTCACCCATATGTCGTCGCGTCTCCTTGTACGGTATAAATAGTTGACTAACACCCAAGCATTTTTGTAAAATTATATCAATGATTGATCTTTAATTTTCAAGAATTTTTGCAATAATATATTGTAAAATTGGTGTCTAAAATATATATGAATTTTTGATAATCATCAAAAGATTAAAAAGAGGAATTGAAAACAATATACTCAATCCAAAAAAATTATTTTATTTATTTATTTATACATCTTCCTGAATAATTGATAAAGTAATTTCTTAAAAGTAATTGTTATTATATGAGCACTATCTATTGAACAAGTTAATGGTATACCTCTTTATAGGGGCTGGTGAGCCTTGAACTGCGCAAAGCAAGGCAATTATGTTTTTTGTAGGAACAGAAACCAATCGGCCACCTTCGTAACGCTCACCAGCAATTCGCGGTGCAACATTACTGTTAGGTTCTATCAAAACATACAAATTCTTTCTTGCCTGACCTTGTCTTAAAATAATTTCAACCTCAAAATTTCGTACCTGAATGAGGGTGCCGGGAAACCCTGAACGGGGCATAGTAAACCAACTATTTTACTTTCCGCTATCGATCTTTTCATGCCATTGACGTCCTTATCTTTTGCATTAGGTGGCATTCCAGTTCGGGGTTCTACAATTTTCATAACAATGGCACGTAATTTTCTATTATTCACTTTATAATACGCTTTATATAAGTTAAGTAAGTGTGATTTTTCTAGTTTATGCTGGGAACGGGTATTGTTTTGTGTAAAAAAAAGATCTCTTTCTAGAACGAGGGTGAATTCACTTCGCTTACCTATAAAGTGGGGAAGGACTAGATTGAGCCTCACATAATAATGTTATCTTTTCATTAATAGCTTTTGTAATTTCGCCTAATTTTGACCTGGATGGTAATCGTGGAGGACTACTACCCGCCGGTTCTATAAATTGTTTTATATATGATAAAAATAACAATTTTTAACAATATATGGTTAAATGCTGGGAAACGGGTATTTTAATAAATACTTCCAAAGAAACTAATAAAGTTAAGTACAAATTGCAAACCTATAGAATGGTGGTGGACTTGATTGTGCTTCACATAATAAAGTTACTTGTTCAGCAGCAAGTTTAATAATTCCATCAAATTTCGACCTAGGTGGTAAACGCGGTGGACTACTACCCAATGTTTCTAGAAAATGATTTTTCGACAAGCTTTTACCAAAAAAATGTTTAAATGATACAGAGTTTCAAAGTGTAAAATTTATTAAAATTTTAAATGTACTTTTATTATTTTTATATTTTTATTATTATTTTTCGAAAGAGTGAGCTTTTAAAAATGAAATAATACTTATAAACGTTATTCAGTATTGAATGGTAAAACATATGATTATTTATATTTGAATCTAAACTCTAGTTTAACATGTGCCAAAAGTAGGATTCATTAAAAACTTCGTTTGAAGTGCTCAAGATATTCATTATTACTGTCAAAAACGATAAATTTATCAATCTTATCCTCCCAGTAGACGACGAAAGCAGTATAATAATAAGAATTAATATAAAGAAAATAAATTTCTAAAAGAAGTAACACTCTATCCTCGAATCTGCCAATCTTTTTTAAATGTTCTTTATTCTCTAATCTGTTAATCGTGAAGCCGGTTTTCGAACAAAAAATAGGTAAAACCGAAAAATTATATAGAACCCTTATATTATGTACAATTTTTAAAACCTGTCCACCTATTTATACGGGAAAATCTTTGTTTACATTTTTACAATTGCACATCAAATTTTAAGCAATTGCATTTTATGAGAAATGTAATTTTATAAAATTTATCTATTACATATCTTCTCAGCTCAAACTTTCAAAAAATGATTTATCATAATATATTTTATTTAATTTGTAAATAGAGAATTTTTATAATACAAAAATATGAGGAAAAATATGGTCCTAAATAATTATTCTATCCGGTTCTTTTTTTAGATGTATGTATATCGTACCTGAAGATTGGGATTGGGTTAGCTTGAGCTTGGCACAACAATGCTATAGTTGACTTGTATGCGATTGACAGGACTGTTATTTTTGCAGTAGGAGGAACCTTAGGTGCAGCACCATTTACTGGTTCTAATAATTTTTATTAAGAACAGATTGTGCAAAACTTTATTCCATTTAATTTATAGAGAATTTATACAATTATATACTGTTAGTTATCCGAATTTAAAAAAAGATTTCTGTTTTAAATTATACTTAACGTGTATGATTAACTCGGCTAAATAAAGTAATTTTTCTGACTGTTATTTGTATTTACTTAGAAATCTACCTGAAATGTGGAACTGGATGACCTTGAGCTTGACAAAGCATTACTACTTTCGATGAAATAGAACTCGAAAGAACATCATATTTCTGCGTCGATGCCACTCTCGGTTTTGCACCATTTACCGGTTCTACGATTTTTATGTAGACATATTATATGAAGTTTGAATTATTAAATCAAGAAGTTTTTCTAAAGCATTAAGCTATTAAATTAAATTTATATAGCAAGACTCTCATATAATTTTAAAGTCACTACCTCTTTGGCTTTCTCGATACTTATATTTAGCAATATGCCGAACAAATTATCCTTATAAAAACAATTCTACGTATCGGTTTATAACGTTTTTATTACCTGAACATCGGTACAGGAAAACCCTGAGCGGGACATTGCAATGTTAAAGATTCGCTAATGAGACGAATGAATGAATGACTACGATCATCAGATGAAAAATTCGGTGCCTTTACACCTACGGGTTCTAAAAAATAACCACTTGCTCTTATTTAATGATATTCAGCAGTATTTTCTGAGCTGATTATTTAGAGCATAAATCGAATGAAAACACATTAAGGAATAGATCGAAATTTGATTCGGAGGTACCTGAAAGCTGGAACTGGATGTCCTTGTGCTTGACAGGGTATTTCAAAAATCTGTGAACTTTTTATTTGCATCCATCGTTTAGTGTCTCCCAAAACAGAAGGCGATTTACTCCCTACTGGCTCTTTAGAATAACGAAAAATGATTTAAAAAAAAATTAAATTAAACAAATAATAATAGACAAGTAGACATGGAAAATGTTGCAATCTATTTGTAAATAATAATATGAGTGTCCTTTGGAATGCACTACAATAGTAAATATACTTCAGAAAACTTACTTTATACCAAAGTATGCCTTAATGTATTGGTTTAAAACTGGAATCTAATAATACAACAACGACAGGAAAAAAATGTTATATTTTCTGTTGATACACGATTTAAGATTGTGCTTAAGCATAAACGAGGACGGATATTACCTGAATGTCGGAACAGGATGAGCTTGTCCTGGGCACATAATTACGATGTTGTTATTAGTTTGCCTTTCCATGAGGCTTCCTTTTTCGCCAAATAACGAAGGAGCTCTACTTTGTACCGGTTCTAACGATAAAGATACAAATACTAATTAAGGTTTTGTGTTTAACTAAATCATGGATAAGGGTGACCCAGGGCAAAGCAAAACTATTTTAAATCGCCTATAATTTTAAAAACGGTAATTGAGTAAGAACGATAATCTTATTCTCGGTGTCAAAAGAATTTACCTAAATGATGGAACAGGGAATCCCTGCGCTGGGCAGAATAGTGTAATATCCGACATGGATTGTCTATCATACCAAGCTAATTTAGCATCATTAGAAAATTTGGGTACTTTAGTTGCAACTGGCTCTATAAAATTCAAAGAAATAAATATCGTTAAGAATACTTCCAGAAGAATATACCTGTAGCTGGGAACCGGAAACCCTTGCGCCGGACAAAATAATGTAATATCAGCTTTAGATACTTTCACAAACCAAGCTAACACTGCTTCATTTGAAAATTTCGGTGGTTTAGTCGATACTGGCTCTATATTTTGTTTGAGCAATACAAATTGATCTATTTAGCAATTATTTTAACAGAAACTTATACCTGTAGTTTGGGACAGGAAACCCTTGAGCTGGACACAACAATGTAATGTCAAAATGAGACGATTTATCATACCATGATTTTTTTGCTTCATTCGAAAATTTAGGGGCCTTTGTAGCTACTGGTTCTATTTGAAAAATTTTAGGAAAAATGAACTATTTTAATCGAGTCAAGTTATTTTAACTGGGACAGGGTATATTGTATTACAGTTCAAATGAAATTTTTAACATAAATATCTACATTAATTATCTAAATTAAGAAATAGGAAAAATATTAACCTCATACGAGGTGCTGGGTGGCCTTGTAGAGGACACATTAAATTTGCTAAATTACTTATAGTAGTTTCTACAAATTCAACCTTTCGATTGGTAGCTAATTTAGGCTTTGTATTTGATGATGGTTCTATGAAAATTAAACAACACATTTGTTGATAAAAAAATGTAAAACATTTCTGTACACAAACCGTGTTACTGGAACAGGGGAGCCTTGCGCTGGACATAATAAAGATACTTCACTGGTGCTAAGTGTTGGCATTATAATCTTGATATCAGTACTTGCTAATTTAGGTTTTACACTGGATAGCGGTTCTGATATTATACAGAAGATGAAATATGAAATATCGGTATTTGATCGATACTTAAAAAAACGGGTTGAGGCGAGGTACTCTGAGAGCACGTTTAACTCGAAAATCAGAATTCATTTATAAATGTTCATTTTAATTACCTGAAATTAGGTACAGGAAAACCTTGAACAGGGCAGAGCAAAGTTGATGACTTTTTCAACTGAATGTAAGGATTAGTGGATTTAATATCTAGTGCCGTAATTTTAGGTCTTGTGCTTGATACTGGCTCTACATTATTATCAAATAAAAGTAAAGTTAAAGTACTGTTTAGTTATACAAATATTTGAGATGAAAACCTGATGCGGGACAAAATACACCATCACTGCTTTCAAAATAAATCTCATTAATGTGCGGAATACTAATATAAACTACCTATAAAATGGAACTGGAAATCCTTGAGCAGGGCATTGTATCGTAACATTATTACTAGATGCAGAACTGAATCGAAAAAAATCAGTTCCGCCAGATAACTGAGGCCGTGAACTTGAAGCAGGCTCTATGAAGTTAATATAACTTTTATTAATATACAAATTACCTGTTCACTGAGAAGGGAACCCTTGGGCATGGTTTAACAAATAATCTTATCTTTTATACATTAGTTCTTTTAGCTTACTTGCTGTATCTATAACTATGGATATTCTACCTATAAAGTGGTACGGGGAATCCTTGTGCAGGACAATGCAATGTGACAGACTTAGTAGTTGCTGAAGTAAATCGTTGAAGGTCACTTCCACCGGCCAACTGCGGACGTGTGCTGGCAGCTGGTTCTACAGGTATAAAAGAAGGCCTACCGTAAAAGAGCAGTTTTTGATCTCAAATTACCTGTACATAGGAACGGGAAACCCTTGGGCAGGACACAGAAGAGTCATAGCGCAATTGAGTATAGCTTTAAAAGTTTGTGAATCAGCCATTGTGGGCAATTTGGGGCGCGCGCTTCCAACAGGCTCTGTGCAAGATTTCAATATTACGCGCTATAGATAATAATGAAAATGGCATCGGTGCATATTCACTAAGACAGATTTTAATAAAAATTGTGAAGCTTTAAAAAAAGATATTGTACGTTTTGATGTAAATGACAAATTCGCACAAATGTAAAGAAGAAAAACTTTATACCATATATATGTTCAAGCATATGCGGTTAATTAATTTTATGAAAACAATATGTCACAAATATAAAGAATTGAACAAATATAGAGAGATAAGTAATGTGTTCATATTGATATGTGCTCATATTGATTTAATATTTTTAAATTATTCAACGAGATTTTTCAAATATAATACTTTCTTATTTAAATAAATTGATTCTAATTATTTCTTTGTATACCTGAAAACTGGAACAGGAAATGCCTGTGCTGGGCAGAAAAGCGTCAATGACTCACTGAACCGATTAGTGTAAGTGCGTGAATTCTCATTTGTAGAAAATTTTGGTCTGACGCCAGCAACAGGCTCTAAGAAAATACAGATTTATCATTCAAATATCCTGTTTATAGCCAGTTTGTAAAAGGTTGATATTAATTGAAATTTAAAAAATAAACTGTTGTTCAAATAATCGGCTTCCGTCATGTATTTAATTGTATTGAAATTGAATTATTGCCTGCGTATGCAAAGCCTACCTATATGTTGGAACTGGGAAGCTTTGGGCTGGACAAAGGAGCGGTAAACTTCTTTTTATGTTCGTCTCAAGCCCATTTATGCTGTCCAAACTTGGAAATTTCGGTCGAACACTTCCAACAGGTTCTGCATAATATAGGAAAACACAAAATCTAATGTGTTCCATCAACATGATTTATTAATCTTTATGAAATGAAGCCTATGTTGGATGTTTGTGTGAAGAAAAGAAAATTAACTGTCGTATGTAACAATGAGGAAAATGCGATACCTCATATTTACACGTCTCTTACTACACGAAACCCGATGTGAACAGTTTGTATTTTTATACATTCTTATAATCTGTATCCTACTATTCATAATCAATAAAAATATATATGCTTTTATGAATATCTACTTTTATTTTAAAAATGTACAGATTGGCGATAGAAATCGTCATACCTATGAGAAGGGACTGGAAATCCCTGACCCGGGCATAGAAGCCGTAAATTTTTACTGGAAAATGTAGATATTCCAATTAGATTCTCCAGACTTGGAAATTTTGGTCTTACACTTCCAACAGGCTCTACAGAGGGAAGGTTCAAAAATTTTTATACTTTTACTCCTATATTAAATACAATAGATTTCAATCATTTTTTCAACAAAATATTTCAAAAAATATTCAAAGTACTAAAACAATATATGAAAAAATAGATTTAGTTTAATAGTGAAAATGAGGTATCGCATCAACTCAATTTCGCATAAAAAGAAACAGTACATAATTGTAAGAACAATTTTCGTATAAGCACCATGAAATTAGTAGACGAGAAAGCCATTTAATATGAATTGGATAGATGCAAAATAAGTGTATAGCATTAATTTGGAAAAGACCTCTCGAAAAGGCATTGAATGTCAATCAAATTTTCCGATGGCGCAAATCTACATAAAACGTGCCCGCAGGGGTACCCTGTCCCAGCATTCAGGTTTATTACTGATAAACCTGGCTTTATTCTTTATTAACTCACTTTAAAGGAAAAAGATAATTCTTCAAAAATGCATGTATAAGTATGTAATCATAAATTAAATCGGCATTTATAAAAGACATTTAAAACCAAGTTTATAAGTAAGAATATTCATAATAAGACATAAATCATTACTGTTGCTATATATTTAAATAAAATTGGATTAATTTTTTATAAAACCGTAATTAGAATTTATTTAAATCTATAAATATCTTTAATTAAACATTCAATGAAAATGCAGATATTTTCAATGTATTAAAAATGAAATTTTTGTTCATTTTTGATCGTTGTTATTTATAGCATCATCCGATATTTATTAATATCATAGAAACACATAACATGAGTTATTAAAAATAGATGATATATGGCTTTGTGAAAAGGAACCGTATTTATAAAATAATCTTTTAAAATCTGTTTTATCTTTATTAAATATAATAACAGAAACCGCTATTTAAAAGCTGTAATATCACCTTTGATTTAAAACTAGTATATGTGATTTGCAATGTAAGTATATCCATTGCTAGATTATGAAGATTTCAATGCCATTTAATTCATTGTCAAATATAAGTTTTAAGAAATAATTAACATTAATATTCAAAGCGTTTAATTTACATAAGGTAAATTAAGGTCTTGAGGAAAGTTTTCATATTATATTATTTATATTATATTATTGCTTAGGGCAGAAATCGAAAAATGTTTTAGATCATGTCTTTAAGAAACAATATTATGTATTAATTAATTTAAGAAATGTATTTAAGAAACAATATTATGTATTTAATTAATAATCCAATTTTATTTAAAATTTCTTTTTACACCATACGTAAATGCTCGTAAAAATATAAAAATTTCTTTGAAAGAAATTTTCATGATTATTTGTATTATGATTGTTTATTTTTATTTTTATTGTCCGATATTTAATATACTTATAATTATAGTAAAATTAGATAAATTATAATAGAATTCATTATAAACTTCCTAATTTTCAGGATAAATCCAAACTTTACTAATAATAAATTTATATTAATTTAGTTTTGAACAGTAAATTGCTTAAAACAATCATGTGATATTTTGAATTTAAATCTCATCTTTTAATTATTTTATGATTTTTAACTTTAATTATATGTTTATTTTTAAGGCCACAGATCACGTAAAAAGCTAGTTCATTTTTCATTCAATTTTTTAGTAGTAATGATATTTATCAATTTTAATACAAACTCAGCATTTTTTAAAAACATTTTCTCCAATTTCTACAAATGAAAAATGCTTCGTCAATGTACGATGAAGCATCAAAGCAAGATTCTGTTTAAAATGAAAGAATTACTGAGAATAAAGCATCAGAAAAAAATTCTTGAGTAAGTTAGTGTGTGTTATTAATATTTCTGAACACGTTTATTTTACATTTCCCTAAGAAAAGGTTACGAAGTTTTGTTTTCATCATTGCGTAATAATTTGAAAAATTTTGAACAGAATGTTTATCGTGTTTTTTAATATGATGAGCCAAGCTCGTTACTCATCATGATGAAAATGACACGTATTTTTATGTAATGATAAAAAATCCCTAATAGTAAGAAAGAGACTAGTGTATCAAATAAATCAATTCAAAGAAACTTTATGCGTGACTTTTACACCTTACATTCAAATCTCGCTGTATTTTAATGCTTGATTTATGGTTAGTCCGTCATAACTACCTTAATTGATAATGAATTCTTTGAAGTATTGAAAAACATAACTTATTAATATATCATTTCTTCAAATATAAATTCATTTATCACCATTTATATTTTTATAACCCGTGTAGAAAAACATTAATTTTTTATAAATATTTGAGAAATATCACATAATTTTATTATAGTCGTTAACAAAATAGAATACTTATCCAATATATACATATATACATTTTGTTTATGAGAATTTAAATACAGAATATAATTTTGAAATTACAATTTTCAATCTGGTTACACATCAAGATTTTTAAATGGCTATGACATTTATTTTTTTATACGCACGGGTAAATTGAGTTGCATATTAAGATTATTGAGCGTTACGTATGGTGTATAATTTTCTTTTCTGGATTGATTCTTATACTCTAATTATATTTATCAAGAAATAAAAATATAATTTATTTAATTTAAATTTGCTTCGAATTTCAAGACATTTTTGAAATAAAACTTACTTGAATGAAACGTTAAATTTAAAATATTAATTAATAAAAATAAAGACACAAACCCAGAATTGAAAATTATTAAAAGAATACTAACAACTTTAACTGAATCTTGAAGTAGGTTGTCACTTACCTGTAATGACTAGTCGTCCTTTGGTAGCAGATAACCTCGTTTCTCCAGTCAGTCTATGCTTTGTTCGACACTGATAAGTTTTATATCCATCTTCCGGTCCTACGTCTTTTATGTGAAGTTCTCCAGATGGCAGTACGAGATATTTACCATCTATTCCATTTTATAAAAAAAATAGTTTTGTTGTATTATTGTTATACGATAAGCAAAGCAAGTAGTAAGGAAGGAGATTTCATGCATCTTATTGTTCAAAGTTTATTTTTAATATGAAAAATTATTAACGGCAAGTAAAACAGTTGATGTTATATGACATTTAAAAATTTTTAGTTACGTAAGTAGTGGAAAGAAACCACAAGTTAGATTTATCAACGGCAGACAGAAGTACAAAGAAAATTCCTTAGAGTCCGTAAAGTAGGCGTTACGTCTTATGCATACAAATGAGTTAAAGTAGTTATTTTAGCTTGTATTCTCTGTTTCAAATGGTAGAATTTATTTGGTTAATAATTTCTGTAAAATTTTTAAACCTTGAAATTAATAAGAATTTAGACAAATACACATGCAGTTTGAAAATGAATTTAGAAAGAATTCAATAATTGTAAACTTGTACTAATTAAATAATATACAAGTTCTTTTACTACTATTGAATTTATGTTTTATGAAAGTTGTAAAATCAAATTATATATAGTAATCCTTCAGAAGTAAAGCAAATATTAAATATAAAAAGAGCTACTAGAATGGGGTGAAGAAAGTGAGGAGAATGAGATTGCAGGATTTTTTGGAATAGAGGTACACGTATCAGGTGATTCAAAGGAACATTCTCGTGAAATAGTCTGGGACAGCGCGAGCAGCTGCAGTTAACGTCTTATGAATAGAGGCGCATCGAATATCCACGAGTCTTCTATTTAAAAAATTATGCCGTTGACATCGCGTTACTATTGCGATGAGCACAGTAAAATTACTTTGTTAATATCAATTAGACAAAATTTTCAAAGAAAAATATGTTTGATTAACATATTTTTTGAACTTAACCATTCCTAAATCAAAAGAGCGTCGCATTTAACATTATGTTTGTAACTATCGCTACATATAGTGGCCTTGGTATACAAATTCGTAATTTGAAATCAATTCTGAAATGATATGCTCATTTATTACAGAGATTGAACATCATAAAAATTAAAAATCAAATCCGTCAAAAAACTGAGTCTCGTGGGCAAATAAATCTAGATTTAAAACGGGCATAAACGTAAACATATTGAAAAAATCGAGTAAATTGATTTAGGGTTAGTGTACCGTAATCGTTGCCAGGATAAATTTCAGTGGTTAAATCTTGTATCCACGAGTCGACGTGAACAAATTCGGCGACGAAACTGGGAATATGACACTTGATTATTGCAGAGTTTCCTCGTAAGACGTGTTCGTCCATGACGTTCACTGCATATCGCTGCCCGACAACTGCAACCAGACATTGCAAAAAATTCGCGTTCAGGTATCTCGTTTATTATGTATATTGAAAATGATTGAAATGCCCAGGAATCCAGAGAAGGTTTCATAGTCATATACTTTGATCTATTCAATTGTTTTCGTTTAGCTTTTCATGTAACGGCAAATAAAACAGCAATTACTCTGCTCATCTCAACTAATAAAGTACCGTATAATTGATTATCGAAGGTAAAGCTTTCGCTGCTGGAACTGATCCACTCGGCGACGACGACATAGTCGCCTACAAACGAGGGAACCTGACACTTGAAAATCGCTGCATTCCCGCGGATAGCGAAAACATCGTACACCTGAACCTCGAAATACTGAGATACAGCTGGAAGAAAGTATATAAAGTTTGCTTCAATCATTATTAGTAGATCAAATTTCTTCCACTCTTTATCCTTATAATTGCTGAATTGATGTACATCTTACTTATTCTAATTATCTAATATAAAATTTTATTGATCTTGCGATTTATAGAGAAGATTCAGGTGACTTGCGTTGTTCCCTATCCCATTCAGGAGCCCCGCGGGAAAACTACAATTTTATTTATGCAAAGATGAACGATAATTTATTTTAATTATTGTTATTTTTTTTACTTCTGTGTAGTGATCGATTAGTTTATTATACTCAAGTAGTTTTCATTTACAATTATATTTGTACAATTATATTGTTACATCAACTATTATATTTGTATTATTTTATTACAAACGATTGGTATTTATTTAAATACTTTGTGTTAGTGTACTAACGCAAAGATAGAAAAAGCTCTTATTTTGATCAGTCTTGAATTTCATAAACTTTTTTTAGATTTCGTTTAATACGATCGGTATAATTCGTTTATTTCGCCCGAGTGAATTCTAAAATAATTTTTTTAGTTTATTACATTTAATTTAATTATAATATTTAAATTATATAATATTAAAAATTTGACATATATCTATAGAAGCTTTACAATTATGTCACGATTCTCGAATTGTATTTATTCGATAAGAAAGTAGTTTCGTCGGCCGATAATGTAATGGAGATTACGAAGGAAATTTTGAAATGATAGGTCAGTGGAAAAATATAAAATGTTTTTCCCAAAAGAAAGGATATCTGGTAAAGGGAATCAAATATAAATAGGTAACATTTACAACAAGCTATGACCTTCCAGTCCCACTCAATCTAAGAACCGACCATTTTTCATAGCGGTTGCTATCATATTATTTCGAGAGCACTTTTGATCTTGGTTCCGATGGTGATCGCGGTTATTTTACTCATAAATGTACTTTTCAATAAGGCCAGTTAAGAAGAGCCTAAAGGATGAGCAAGAAAGTTATTATAAGTTTCAAGGACTCGATAACTGACGCAGCAATCAGTGTAAGAGAAAATTTTGGCAATTAGTGGAGCGGTCGATTATTTAGTTTTGAGGGCGACTGTGAGTCGTATGTGAGTTAGCATTTTTTACGGAGTGCCCTTTTCGTACAAGCGCGCCTACCATATTCCCTGCCGGGAGTATAAATAGACCCATCGCTGGCCACCCACTGATCGACGTAGATAAACTCGCTGACAAAGCTCGGAATTTTGCACTTCATGATTGCGCTATTGGCGCGAATCACATACTCGTTCTCGGCCTCAGTGACGTAAGACTGCGAAACAACTGCTCGCGCGCAGTGAGTGAACGTGTGTGGAAGAACCATGCAGAAGCAGAACACATTGACACTTATTAGATTAGTATAATGCAAAATCGTTTTCTTTTTTTTCTTATCTAAATAATTTAAATATATTCTCAACTGCTTGCGAGTTCACATTTTCATAAATACCAAGGGGGCTGTCTACAGTGTGTTAAGCGTTAAAGCAATATAGAAAGAGTCTTGCTTTTCCTATTAAATATAGCCTATAGTGTTCTTTGCGTGTACCCGAATTGTTAGTCCGCAGTTTCGGTAAGTAAGTCTCGCCGTCTTCTCGAATCCAAGCCTCGACCGTTACAAACTCCGCAACGTAGCTCGGTATGCTGCATTTCAATATCGCGCTGTTCCCTCTTATCACGTACTCGGTCATTATTTCGGGATGATATGCCTGTGTCACAACTATTAAAAATTATCTGCTAAAAATTTGCTCTCACACATAATGCACAGTATTTATGTATATACGAAAAAAAGTCAACGACTTTCTAATGCTTAAATTGAGCTGGGTAATAAAGCATCGGCGATCGATCTGTGCTGCGATACCCGAGATGAGCACAATTTTAAGCAGCTATAGAATTCACTTATAAATTCAACTCGCACTACTTCGGTTTGTACTCGTATTGCAAGAGATACAGGAAGGGAGGAGAATGGGGCTGTATATGGTATTGGAGTTGTGTGGATGAAAGAAAGACGGAAGGTTCTCAATTTCAAGTACCATAATCATGGGACATTTTGTAGCTGGTCCCATCGCTTCCTTCCCATGTGTCGACCGAGACAAACTCGGCAACAAAGCTCGGTATAGTACACTTGAGTATCGCTGCGTTGCCACGGATGACATACTCTGAGACTACTTCCGCTTCGTAATACTGCGTAACAACTGGGAATATGAAAAGCCACGGGGTCAGTTAATTAGTAGAGAATTGAATTATCTAATGGTCTGACCATCTATGGTTTATTTTCTCCATTCTCTCTGCGCTTCATATCCCTGCCTGTTACTTTATTTATCGTACAAATATAGAAGACGTTGTGGATTTCGATTGCGATCTCAATCATTAGATTCCTTTGTAAGAGATTCATAAGATGACCGCAGTATACACGCAGAAATAAAGAATTTAGAGGTAACATGCACCAAGGATAACTTGTATGTTATATACGAAGCACGATAAGGTGTCGAGTTAACAGTTATTATGAAAATGGTATATAAAATGAAATATCGAAAAAAATTTAATACGTGGTGCATAATAGATTAAAGCGAAAATCCATTTAATGATACATGACAGTGTGATTAATTTTTATTAATGTGAAAAGCTCGTATATCTGTTCGCGTTATGATATTTTTAACGACAGAATACCATTAACTGAATTAAAAGTGTAGTGATGACTAGTATAAGATTAAATTATTTCGGACGCGAGTATATAATATTACTACCGGACTCGTTTTCCACACTGAAAGAATTCCCTTGATCGTCTTGCCAACCGACAATTTGAACAAATTCAGCTACAAAGCTAGGAATGCTACACTTGAGAATCGCAGCATTTCCGCGAATAACGTATTCGTTGTTCACTTCTGATTGGTAGTATTGATGGACGACTGTAAGTATTTACAGTTACACAATAATTATTACGTTTGAAAAATTCGCTAGTTTGATTTATCGAATACTATATTTAATTCGATATGATATATATATATATATATATATATATATATATATATATATATATATACATATACATATACATATATATACACGTATACTCATTTTATCCAAAGTGTCTATACGCAGGATGATTACATAATGCTTTACACCCTTGTTAACTTGTCGCTTCATATAATGTGAACTTAATAACAGTTTCAACTGAATGGCGCGGCCTTGTGCCGGTATGCACAGAGAACAAGAGCGCACTCAATTTTTTGATATTATAGCAGCTCTATAAATGGAACTTACAAAGTTGCTCTCGACCATTTTAATATAATTCACTATTTAAAAATATTCTAGATTCTTCCAATAATCATTAAACATATTAATACATCTTATAATTATATTCTTTTCTTTATTTATAATTGTATTACTAATTATTATTTTCTTTTCTCTTTAGAAAATTAGTTTTCTATATAAAAATTTAATAATTATTTTTTAATTATTATTATTATAAATCGATTATGTAACAAGCTAATTAATTGTTGTATTTTTTTAACCTAAAGAGATCCATATATTTAATAGAAAAAAACGGGAATTCTTGAATTTCCAGAGATCTCTAATTTTCAGAATTTAATTAATAGTTAACTTAAACATTAAAAAAAAATTTTAATTTAAAAAAGAGATAAAATTATGTCCGTGCAATATAGTACATTTTGTCAGTGACAAAATTTAATTTACATTGATCGATGAAGATTGTAATTAGTAGTTGCGGCTGAATAATAAATACAGTTTTGTAAAAAATACTCTGTTCTAATTTATTTAAGCTTTCAAATTCTATTTTTAAATTATTAAATTTTTTTTTAAACTTATTAATAAAATTTTTGGAAATTTCAATTAACTGTTAATGTAAAAACGTGTGATAGTCACATTAAGGATAATTCAATATCAAAATTGTCAAATATCTCCGTTACGTGAATATAGCTAATATTTTAGTTCTGTTCAAGTTCAAAAAATACTTAATTCCTACATTTTACTTTTTCGCAAATATATTTGTATTATCAAATCTCAAAAACAATATCATTCGGTAATAGTACTTTTGCCGAATGAATGTACTTACTAATAACTTAAGACTATGTACTGAAATAAAATACGTTTTTAGTTTCAATTGTTTTAATTTGCAGACTAGTGGTTAATTATATCTTTATGCAATATTTACTATGAAAATATTGACCTTTTAGGTTATTATAAACGAAGATTCAATGAATGGTATATTAGTTAATAAAAGTAATTTTGGAAGCTCTCGCGTTCTGTCCCAGAATTTAGCAGTAATTTTTACTTTTCAAGTTTTAAATACCATAATTGTCATTTCCGTTAGAATTTCTCACAAATTCTTCTCCTTGGTCAGTATGCCAAGATAAAACAGTCACAAAATCCGCAACGAAGGAAGGTACAACGCATTTTAATACAGCACTGTTTCCTCGAATTGCGTATTCTTTATTTACGTCAGTATCATAATACTGAGAAACCACTAAATAAATTTATTAAACAAACCATTAACATAGTATAAAATATGTAGATTTTTTACTGCATTTAATTATTAAATTCATATATAAACGCCATACTAGTTAGCTATAGTGGAAAATTATAATTAATATATGTTATTTTGTATAAGCAAATATACTATCATATAATATATTACTATTTACTGAATGATTAATGAGGTAAAATGGCGGTATCATATTCTGTTATACATCATTTATTATACGATCTCTGCAGTATTTATTAAAAAAATTATTTGTATATACGTTTTGTATGTTAACATAACACATTTATTCGATAAAAACCTTCAGCTGAATTACAATAGGTGAATTATAAGGGTACTTATAAATCATAGACGTAGAGGTGAAATATTTATATTTACTGCAGTTGTTCTCGAAATTTTTAAAATAATTATTTAGTTATATATCCAGATCGGCGTTTTTTTCTACGAAGCTTATGAAATTTTTCATAGAGTAAAATCTTTTTAATTTCTCATTATTATCTTTGGACTTTTATTGGAAAGTATTTTTGGGCTTTAATTGTATACAATCGGATATTTTGAATGTTATTATATTAATCGAAAATCTTATAAAACTTCAATATTATTAAAAGCTAATACAACTGTATATAAGACTATATCGAAACACTATCTATAAATTAAGAAAATTATTAAGCTAATGAACCTCCAGTTTACCTCCTCACATTCTCTTAAAAATAAAGTAGATTTATTTACATTTATATTATTTCATACTTTGTTCAAATATGATTATATAATATTCGTGTATAATATTTTATATATTTCTAATTATTTTAATTCTTACAATTAATTTTAAAAACCTATCGTAACTTACCGGCTCTAACATTTACATCACGACTATGAATGGAGCCAACAGAATTTCTAGCCAAACAAATATAAACTTGTGCGTGAACTTCTTGACGATAATCTTCAGCTCTGAATGGTGGAAAAACTAAATTACCATTAGGCAGGACCTGTGTAGAATAAAAACAATGTTAATGTTTCTTACTATTTGCTATTATTTTATTAATTTTTTCAATATACGTCTGTAATGGCTCCCAATTCAATATAATATACGAATTTCAATAGGAATTAAAAAAAACTCATATGCAATCCTATTTTCTTAGTTGTTGGGAGTATATATTTCTACAATAGATTCCAGCACGAAAAAGTAACACAAATCGAATTCAAATATCGCGCCGTGCCGAAGTAATACGATATCAATTTTTAGTTTTAAAGAACAAGATTATAATTCAAAATTTTCGGCCCAAAAGTTTTATAGCTCAAACTGTAACTCGAATAGATTTATTCCTTACAGTATGAAATAAAATTTTATTTGATATTTCCGATAAAAAATACTAGTCTTTGTGCTATTATAATCCAATTAAGAATTTATTAAAAAATTAAACACGAGAGCCGTATCACAACTGACATGAACCGTACGTGATACTTGAATTTCTCAAACCTACGCAGGGAACGTACGTAATTTGAACATTCTTTATACGATAGTCAGTCATTATTCAGAATATCCGAATGAAACATATAAGATTCTAACTCACAAGAAAGGCCCACATCATTTTTGTGTGGTGATAAATTTGGTACGTATTATGCGAGATAACTCTGATTACTCACTAACTCGAAAAAGAGTTCTATACAGCTTTAGCATCTAACGATGATCCACTCTCGAGATACAATACGGTCTTACGAAGACAGAAAAATGTTTATAAAGAAATATCCTAAATTTGGTGTTAGATTTAAAGAAAGAATAACGCAATTTCAAGCAAAAAATTTCTAACGAACGCATATATGTAAATGTGTAATTTCTTAGTTAGTATCGATGCAATTCGGTTGGACGCTGAGGACGCTGAACGCATGAGGCTAAACAGTCAATTATTGCTTTCTTTAAAATCGCTACCAAAAATTAAAAGTTTGGCGAAAAAAATCTTAGATTACGCAGTATATGAAGTTGAATTCGGTAACTATTTTAGTTAAAAAACAGTATAACATCTTAGAAAAGAAAGAGCGTTACATTTTCAAACGTTACAGAGCTCATTTTGTATGTAATCAGAGTTTCAACAATCAAACTGTATTTCAACTGAAACATTTATGTACCATAAATAGATGTCAATTTGCTCTCGAGCTACACTAGCTTTAGCAGAAAAAATATTCAATTCTTTCATTCTATAGAATTTTGACGGACAGTATATAATTATTATATTATATGATTATTACGGGATTTCAGTTGGATTTGTGTTAATCTTAGGCGCTGATTTACTTATCACTTTACATCTATAGATGATTAATTTATTTTTAAAACAAATATTATTTAATATTAGCATGAATAATAATAATTAGAATAATTATATTTTAACGACTAATTAATGGCTATTTTAACGTAAACAAATTTTTTTAATTTTAGGTACAGCTAAATAATATTGCTATTATGGGATTATTTATAATGTACAATAATCACAAAAGTTGTTTTCACGTAATAATTCACTTGCTTTCACATAATAAGCATATAATAAATTAATCTAAATTCATCATACTTGTCGTAGTCCAGGAACATCACCAACGGCAGTTCCATCAGCGCGGATCCAAATGATATCGGGTTGTGGGTTTCCTCGTGCCTGACATTCAATTACAGCTCCAGTTCCATTTGAAAAGTCAACGCGGTTCGAAGGTTCTTTAACGAAGATAGGACCCATAGTTTCGTCTTCGGCAGTTACAGCTGTAAATTCGTAATATATTATAGAAGATATTTTTCTTACAGTTAACATGATTTTATCGAATTAATTTAACTAATATGATTTAATAATTTGATTTAATTATTTACTGATATTTATAATTTACTACTGTGATGCGTAACGTATAGGAGTTTGATATTTATTAAACAGTATAAAATCGACTTACCTAGCATAAACATTGAAGAAATAAAAAGTAAAATTGCAGTACGCAGATTACTGAGACTCCTGGATCTGGTCCACCACATTGTGATATAGATGATTTCGGTCTGCTTAGATATTTACTGCAAAAATATTTTAATAAATATTAAACCAAATAAATTTAATTAGAAATAAAAGCTTAGTTATATTGTTTTAAAAGCATCTCCATTTCTTTTTGTCCAGCATGCTACGTATTTGAAAAAACATATGTAAAACAATTTTATTCAAAAATAATAAGCTTGTGAATTTTGTTTTCAACATACCCAAAACATTTATATTAGTATAAGCATACTATATTATTTCAAATACAAATGAATAAAATAAAGCATTACAAAGGGAAAGACTATTATTAAGTGAAAAACCAAGTTCTTCTGAACTAATGAAGAACTCAAGTACATATAATCCACTTAACATGTTGCTCGTCTCCACTTAAAATGTTATTGTCATGAGCAATATAGTTACAAAGAAATTGTGAAGTATCGTGTACTTTACTATGAAGAGAGTAAATATGACGTAAAGTATAAGATTTTTTTTCCGGTACGTAACCTTAAGTTCATTTACTTTTAAATTAAATTTTAAACGCCTTCAGAAAAAATTAATAATAAAATTACCTATTAACATGTAATATAAATCTTCATATATTCTGTTAATTCATGTAGGTACATTTATAGTTTTTATTATTCAACTATTTGATTTTATTAATAATTAATAAATCACTGTAAAAAGTACTTAATCTTGAATACGCATATAAAACATTGTACATTGAGTTTTTAGAAATTTCAAAAGTTTTTTAAGAATATTCCTTTGTTATAAATTTTTATAATCCCGGTATTTGTATCTATCACGAATGCATTAACTTTGTGTTAGTAGTAACTTCAATAGTATAGTATTAACAAGGTTAGTAACTTCAATAGTATAGTATAACTTCAATTAACGTGCTATAATTTTTAGATTCAAAATGTGTCAAATTATTGTTGCCTTATATGAAAGAAATCGAATAGTATATACTTTTCCGTTTATAGGAAGCGACAGAAAGCTTATAAATGAATATAGATTAACGTTTTATTTCCTCTATCGAAACAGTATATCAAAATAATTTTTCCAAAATGCAAGATATAAAGTTTTATATTTTTTTTTAAATAAAAAGAAGCCAAGCTGTAGATATCTATTATGTTCATTATTTCTAAAGTTTGTTTGTGCTGTTATTTTAGATTTGTAAGAATATTAAACTTTACTACATAAACTGCCCCTATAAGGTGCCAAGAAATCTAATCTAGTTTTTCATGCATAATATACATTGATTAATAATTCATATAGACAAATACTTATAATGCAAGGATCGTTTAGCGAATGAATATATAAAGAATGGTGGCATGTATTTAATTTATGGAATCAAGCATAGAACGGAAATAAACTTGTATTTTAGATGTATAAGTGAAAATAAATTATGACGTTAAAAATTAAAACATTCTCTTATAAAATGTGAGTTCTAAAACATGTTTAAAAAACAGATATTTTGTACGTGGAAATTAAAATTTTCAGTTTTGAATCTTTCTTTAGCGTTATTTTAACATATTTAAGTAAGAAACTTAAAATTTTTGATATATTTAGTTTTCCGGTTATTATCTTAATCAAGTATTCATAAAACTCCAGTTCTATATATACATTAGAAGTCTATGATGTAATTAATAATTGCAACATGAAGTCCATGGAATATATACTCCTGTATAGATATAGTGAAAGGACTTCTGAGCTTAATATTACATTGCGTTCAGTGGTTGATATTTTACATTTATTGATTCAATATATATTACAAAGATTTAAATAAATAAATAGAAAATTAGCCTTCGGCTCTAATTAAATCAGTCAAAGGATTTTTATTAATAATAATATTTTTAATTCAAAATTCTAAAAGCGTATACACTTGCGAACATATATTCATTAGAATTTTATGCTTGAAATCTTATTCTTTTTTTTATCAATTTATACCCAAAAGTAGAGATTTTCATTTAAAAAACTCATTATGAAAGTGGGACAGCGAAATGTGCTAAGAATTTACAGAAATCATTTTTGAGATAATCAAAAATACCTGAATTAATCTAGACCAAATTCGTATAGTTGTTTTTACTTAGTTGTTCTTTTAGAAAAGCATAAGCATGAATAATAAACCTTTAAAATTAAAAAAATTTTGAAATAATTTTTCAATAACTATTGGTTATAGTTTATAGATAATTATGAGATTTATAGTTACGCTGGTTTAGTGCCGATTTGATATTTTTAGAGAATCATATGGCCATATTTCTGTAGCTTTTAAAATCTGATGTAAAAAATAATTCAATCATTAATAAAAAACAAATTAATTATAATCTACATAACTTTCTTTTAAGCTGAAAATGTAATTTTTAAGTATATGGGGAAAAAACGCGAAATTTCATTTTTGGAAGCTCAGCAATGAAAAAAATAATTAAACTCAAAAATATATCTATTTGATTATACAGTAATATTATTATACAGTAATAACAATCAATGATGTTTGATATTGTTTGGAAAGAAAATCCTTTCAAAAACGATCATCATAATTTGATCATCAGGACGTGCAATGTACTTGAGTGTATTTAATATAAAAAATATTATGTATTAATTTATTATGTATTAATTTTAATTTATTTAATTGCACTGTAAGGCCAGTATAAATATTTATTAATTTACAAAAAAAGTATATTTAGACATATTTCAAGATGAAACTCAAAATAATGGCAAAATTAATTATTATGGTCAAAACTGTTCAAAAAATTGTAACAATTGCTAAATTGACTCGCATTCACAAATCTTGATCCGAACCATACTCACGTCTACATTAACGTATATCAGTTAAGACATTTAACAACTCAAATTGTACATGATTAATGAATAGTATAATCGATTTTCAACGATTAAACCTTTGCTGCTATTTATAAACGTATCGATGACAACTCTTTAAAAGCGATTTTTATGCCAGATTTATTGATCATATTAAATTTATAATACTTGTTTACTTCAATTACCTAATACTAATAAACGTACAGATTTCATTGAAATCTAAGTTATATAAAAATATTAAATATCAAGATGATGTAGATATCTCAAAAATTAAATTTAGTGACATTGTATAAAGTAAAATTATTATGTTTATTTTTAAAAAAAACTAGAATTTGAAATAACTGGACTAGAATCTGGAAAATAACGCTTAATTCCGAGTACACTAGAAAATTTATTGAACAAGAAAGGTAAAGAATTTTTACTTATGAAGTGTCAAATTGATATTATTCAATTTTCTGACAACTTCGTAGTTAGGTAAGTAATAGGTAGTCATAGAAAGTAATTGACTAAAATATTACAGTACCATTTAGTGAATTATATTTTTCAATAAATAAACTATAATTTCAGATATAAATGAGGTCGGAGGTACTACAGTATCATCAAAATTTCAAATTGCAGAGATATTCCCATATATACAGTATACTACTTGTAATTCAATCTTTCAAAAAATTAGTGTTAAAAATATCGTCATGATAAAATCGTGTATACATCACGTATTTCTGTGCTTATCGTATTTCTATGTTTATCATACTTGTATGCTTATTATAATTTTACAACCAGTATTAAGTAACGGGCAGTATACTTATTTTGACATTTTCATTCATAATTAGTACGCTATTATATATAATGTTCATAGACATTTTCACAATGCTCTAGTTTATGATTGTTCAGTAATAATATGTAAATTAATTAGGAACTATGCGCTTGATTTCTATGTTTTCTTGTTCATTATTTACTTTTTATCATATTGAATAAATAAGGCATTTATTTACGTTAATATCGGAGAAATATTTATAAATTTAAAAATATTAAAGTTTAGAGAATTGAAATGTATCCATGCCTTTGAAGAGATAACTTTAATGTTTTTATATATAATATAAAGTATATCTTAAAGCTGTATTATTAGTCCTAATAAAAGGTAAACCGCCGTTGGAAAAAAGGATTATATTTTAAATAATTGAGTTTTAATTGATTTAATCTTCTTTTTAATTGGACCGTAAAAAATTTGTGCAATAGCATAGGTCTACGTTTAAGCAAGCCAATTTAGCATTGTTATGACTCATTCGTTGAATTTGAGATACAGTTCATTTTACTCTGTCAGCTGCACGTGTATTGCAACCGGAGTGAAAGATGTTCTCACGATAGATAACTTGTAAAGTAAACAAGAAATATAGCTTTAGCATTAGTATAAAAGAAAAATTTTCAAAACCATAAATGACGTTACGTGCTGTTGAGTTCATCGATTTAAATTTTACTGTAGATTATAAAACCATCATTAACATATCGCTGAGAAAGAAGTGTGTCAGAAAATATGGTTTAATGATAATATATAAGGTTATTGCTCCAAAAAGCGTCAGGGCGGGGAAGAAGGGTCTCTGAATAACGTGGCACACTACTGAAGAAAGATACTGCTGGAGAGCGAGAGAGTGCGCGCCTGCGTGTGTGTGTGTGTGTGTGTGTGAGTGTGTGTATAAACGTGACTGCGAGGGGAACGACAGCATAGAACGCGCGGTGGAGTAGCGGAGCTGCGGGAAGGGGACAGAGCGGAAGAGAGACAAACGCAGAATGAGCGGGGGAGGTTTTATTGATCGAATAAAACGAAATGAATTTGATCGTTGTTGATTTTTGTTGACGAAATTTTCATTATTTTATTAAGAATAGGCTTGCGCAGGATATAGACGATAAAATAAGCTCGGAAGACAGTTTTCTGCGTGCGCGAAGGATGCGCACCCCGAGAGTTAAGGTACGGATTTATGAAAATGGATGCCTCGGCCATTGCTCCGAAATTTCAAGGTTCAAAACAAAATTTCCCTTTCATTCTTACAATTATCCCGCCAAAACTCCCCGGCTTTTTGCGTATATGTGCAGTGGCGGCGTTAACTCTTGCTCGTAAGAACAATAAGTGACGAACATTGATAACTATATACAAATACAAATGAGAATTTATGAAGTTCGCATATTCAAAACAAAAGGGGCCAAGATCCATGCCCAATTCCCTTTCCAGTTTCCAACCCTCATTCCTGTGTCAAAGACAATTATTTACATATGTATGAAAGCCGTTTATTGTTAGTTTATATATCTAATAAGTTAAACGCTTTTTATGTCGGGCTCGGACGAACCTTCTGTTTGAATTGTCACTATCATACAAAACTGTTATAACTCCCGCGAGGCTGGGGACGATTTAGACATCGGCCCGGGAGATTTCTTTCTGCATTTTCTTGATTAAATCTTTCCCGGCTAATATATATAGGAGGAGCTCCGAAGTCGATGAACCTGAATGTGCTCTCTTTCAAATGCTAAACACACATGCACATGCACAAGCACACAAGCAGTGTACATATAGAAATGCACGCACACACAGCTCGCGGTTGATCACTGATGGAAATTATTTTTTTATATATTAAAATCACAAGTTATTGCAGAGTGAGGAATCGCAGGTGATCACTCTCGGTGAGTGTATACGTATATATATGTGTGTACGTATATCTATACATATATATATATGGCACGTTGAAGGGACGAGCCGTCACGGTCCTGCGGCGTCTGTTTTCCAATTAGCTTTGAGCTATCTTTTACTATGATATTATTATAATATTGTACGGGTAATCTACGACGAACGCTCGACACTCCGACGCTCCGTCGAGTGCATGCGCTCTTGACGCTGGTGCACGCTGCCTATACACTGATGGGCTGAGCCCCGATCTGAGCGATGAGCCGTGAGCCGAGTATAGCTATATATATGTATATATGTATATATACGATGAGCGTATAATATATAAGCAAGGCAGCAAGCTGCTGATGCCTGCTGTGCTGCGCGCTATACGCTGCTAAACGCGGACTATAGCCAAAGGCGGCTATGGGACAGCTACGGATGCGGCGGCGCTCATAAGGTATAGTCAATGCCGGATAGACCGGAGACTATTGGAGGCATTGCAGCAGCGGCCCGGAGGACTGGAGCCGTAGCCCGCGCGCATGTTATTGTAGCGCTCTTTGTAGCGCCAGGTAGCGCAAAAGTTTACCCGGGGGATTTATCTGTCGCAGCTCCCCGACGATGGATGCGATGCCCTCTGATCGTTAGTGTGCTGGGAGTTCCATGAACGTCGCCACTCTCGCCCATATGGCCTTCGCCCGCCAACATTTGAACTCCGTGCATGTGAAACCAGTGTAAGAATAGCGACAGTGGCAGATGGTGGCGCCTGTCCTGCAAACTCGCTGATAAGCTTTCCACTCCTTTGATCTTTCAATTTTACGCGAAACGCAGATTCGCCACTTGTACACGGCTTATATGGATAAAGCATCTGTCTATGTTTTGCACACTGAAAATACTTTGGCCTTTAGCAAATTCCAGGATAGGAAAAATTCCTGATGAATCACGTAAAAGTTATGAATACTGCCACTGAATCATTTTAATATACATAATAGCATAAAACTCAAAAAGTGATTGCAACTTAATTATTGGGTAAAAGGCGTGGTACAGAAACAATTCCGATTATTAGAACAGATAATTAAGAATGTTGAAATAATGATTAATAGTAAATTGGTATGATTTTTATACCATATAAACAGTTGTTCATTTTTTAAAAATTAATAATCATTTGAATCCTGTATAATACCGAATAGTTTCTTCGATTTACTGGCATTCTTATTCAATAAAATGTGGTACAGTGAAAATAATTCCATTCTTGTACGAAAGCAAAGTAGTTGTATTAATTCGGTAAAAGATAAATCAAATTTACTTCAGCAAAGATATTTCAAACATCGATACCCACTGATTGTCAGTTGCCTGAACACCGTAAAAATTAAAAATAATTGCATTTGGAATATTTATTATCAATCTGCATATCTATAAAAAAATTATGTAAAAGTAGGTATTCATGAAGTCGAAGAACAATAAAGATCAGAATGTGTGCCAGTCGGCTCGAATGGTCCATGGCTGCAGCTGCAGCAACAGTCGGCAGTTACCGTATCAGATGCTTTTGCACCTGCTCACTTTTGTTTTCTACCTAGAATCAGATGGCGCTAGCTATGTAGCTCACACTTAAACCACACATATTACTTTACCTTCTCCCCCTCCCCCCTCATTTTCTATTTTTTTTATATACAGATTTATATAATTTATAATTTTTATATACAGATATATATATATATATATATATATATATATATATATATATATATATATATATAATTCGAATGTAAAGAAAGAACATACCATTTCAAATTTTCGTTTCAATGAATATGATTACACACTCTCTTGGATATATATAATATTCTTTTCAAATTACATTGGAAATGTCGCTTTTTCAAATTTTCAGCAGAAAAGGCCTGTTAATGAAAAATGCAGTTTCAAATATAAATTCCTGAAATGGCAGTTTTTTTGCTTGTAAACATTAGATGTATATTAATATAGTTATTTTTCGAATAATTCAATCTTTTTCTGATATTTTTAGATATTAGAGGTACCAAACAGGATTTTTTAACAATTTGTATAAAAACATTATATCAGTTTCGTTTATTTTTAACAATTAATTTTCATTCTAATACAGGAGGAATCATATAAAGTATAAGATAAGGTTGAGTAAATATAGATATATACAATTTTATCATTAGATATATTTACATAAAATCTTTTATGTATATACATACTGTTATACATCATTATCAACACATCGCACAATGAACGTAAAACAGTTAGATAGAAATAGATAAGTAGATATATAGATAAATGTATAGATATAAATTTATTTTCACTACTAGAAAAGGACGAGGGGTTTGATGTGATCTTTAAATTTGTGGTGATCACAAAAGGACTTGTGTTTACAAAAACCATGATGGGATCGGGGAATTGGGGTCACAAATAACCCATGTTTACAGAGGGCGTGATTAAAGCGTGCAATCGTGGTTACAAAGCAAACCATATTTACGGTAGGCCTATATTTACGCCTGAAGGACCCTTTTCACGTTCATCGCTAAATCGCTGCGTTGCTAGAAATTTGACACAGTTTATGAAAAAAATCTCATGTCTATCATTTTTTTTCTCTTTGGTTTTGTCTGATTAGAAGTTGAGGGTAAAATATTTGAAAAAATAGCAATTGAAAAGATACCCAGTGTTTTGCAAATGTGTCTGCTTATACTTTTTGAGGCTGCTGTTTATGTACATTAAAGAGCTTTTTCGACCAATTGAATTTTCAGGAAATTTTAAAAAAGCCCCTCTAAGAACAATAGTTTTCCGAATTTATCTCGAAAAAAAGGAAAATTTGAAAAAAAAATTTTAAACAAATCGTAGATCTCACCAAAATCCATATTTTCTGTTTTGTACAATTTTTACGTAAAACTGATATTTCTGAATATATATATTTCCAATTGCACCTGTCAATCACGTTTCGTGTATAAAACAATGCTGCACAGTAGTCGGAATGCCAAAAAAAAATCAAAATTCCTGCATCCGAAAAATTGTTATTTAAAATTTAATGTTTCTATAATCTAGTGAATCTCATAATTTAATTTTATTTTCCAACATCGTTTATCTCGAATGATAGTTTCAAATTTTATAGCATATATGAAAACTATAGAATATGTTTCCACACTAAATTTATTATATAAAACGGAGGTGTAATTCGACAGGGCCGTAGATCTGCTTATTCTGAAACATCATATATCAATGTAATTCTAATCACTGAATACTAATATGATAATCAATTATCGAAAGAACCATTAAAGATAAAATTACCTTTTATAGGCGAAACTTGTCATTCCGAAAATGTTATTGTGAAACGGCATATTTTTACTTTTCATTTCAATTGGACTCTTTTCTAACGAAATTTTGAAATAACGACTTTTCCAACGCAATTGAAAACTAGCATCTTTTGCAACGTACTTTTGAAGTGGCACGTCCTTCCTCAATACGAAAAATATGCTGTCTTTCATGTCGCAAGAACTACTTCATACTAGATATATGTTAATATCTAAATTTCTTAAAAGAACACCTAAGTAACTCAATAAGCCATTTTTATTGTAAATTAATACATTTACCTTTTATGTTTGCATTTAGAATGAAGAATAGATTCTTGATAATGGGATAAAAAGTAATAAACATTTCCAAAATATTCACACTTACGACTTGGTATATTTTCTGTAATAAAAATACGTATAACTTCGGCATTTCGGACTTCAAAAAAGGAATAAAATTTCGATTAAAACAGTTCTCATTTATTTGTGTCTGCAAACGCACATATAGTTTTTCAATTATATGTATCAATTGAAAGATCGGTCGATTTTTCAGACAGGGCCTGTAATGCGTGCAAAATCGGTTGAAATCGATTATAGAGAACAACTATAGATTTGAGGATTATTATGGCCTTTAGAACCTTACCATCGAAACGTCGTTGTTCTTTTTTTCAATTCGACCCTGTGAATGAAGATTTTTATTTTCAATAAATTAAATTTCGTACTTGTGCCATAATCACAAGTACGAAACTAGTACATGTTGGAAACGGAAAAGCGTTACGTCCTAAAACTTTATAGGTTCGTTTCGGAGATAAGCAGATCTACCTCGTTCATGCTGCATCAAAAGCGTAAATAAAATGTGGTATTTCCTTGTGAGACTAAATTATACATGAAATTATTAAAAAATGAATGAACCATAGCTGCTCTAAAGTAAAATAGTTTTCATTAAAGTCAGTAACGTAAAAGGGTAAAAGTCGTGATTTTTGCAGTTAAATTGTACGGTATATCACGTATATGATTATGAAATAAAAACTAATTGATGGATTATTCAGAATAATGAGTGCAGTATCTAAAATAGCAAATAGCCGCGTTTGCGAAAAATGTTGTTTTATATTGTTGGCCCTGATTAGTATTAAATTTAGATTTAAAATATTTATAAAAAATTAAGAAGAGAACGAGCTACGTGAACGTAAAAAATATTTTTTTTCAATATTTTAATTCTGTATAACGATATATGAAATTAATTATAAATTTTTATAAATTATATAAACAATGGTCTTTTACATACAAATATAGATCGTATTCTATCAAAATTGAATTAATTTAAACTTATCCTGAACAAATAAAAAGGGGCAATCGATTTTAGTCAAAATAATTTATTATTAACTCATAACACTTTGGTCTTATTAATCGAACCTTTTAAAGTAATTACACGAACATCATACAGCTTCACAATAGAAACTGACAATTATCAGCTGGTATTTTCTTATTTATTATCAACCAGAGGACGTTTAGGGTAAATATTGAATCTGCATTAACGATGAATACTCGTCAAATTACCATTGTAAATGATTTATATGAAAAATATCATTAAAGTTGATTTTGCACAGTCTTTTCAAAGCGTTCAATTCAGGCACTTGTTATATTGTCTAGTTCAAAAGACAAATCAGCATATTTATAAAGCAGATAGACTTGGCTGTACTGCGCTAATACATAAGGAAGTTTATTTCTATACAATAATGTTTATAATGATATGAAATATTAACTCTTAAAAATATATAATGAATCTGCTCAAAATAACGAACTGTAATAAAAAATTAAACAATACAACGAATAGAAATAAAATCAAATGATTTAAGTGTCTGAGCGAGCATACTGACACACTTTCTCGAACAAAGCAATATAATACATTGATTTGGAGATTCCGAAAATGTATTGCCGTATTGTCTGTTTGACAGCTTTTTATCGCCTCAAAGCTTCGGCGAACAGAAGAGCCAAGCAAGGGTAAGAAAAAGGAGACCCGCAATATTGTACTTTTTTAATTAATAAATAAATACGTATTCCGAAAACTTAATAAAATATTGAAATATGTAATCGACATAATTTACGCTATTTTGTCAAATTTCATTAAAAATCAAATAACAATTAATTTTTGACATTTATTTAGAACAAAACTTTCTCTGCACAAGATGAGTGCCCCTCAAATATCTTCTACACGAAGGTAAGTGGGAGTGAACTCTCTCTTTTTCTTTTACCAACTCAGCTGATCCACGAAGTCCAGTGTATCGCTGGACTTTCACGTTTCGAGGTACCCAAATGACGATTGAATGCGCGAGTACTCGCAGCGCCTTTAGATTGATATTTATTAACAAGTACTATCACAAATATAGTGTTTTAAATAATTAACCATTAAAAGTGACTAAATTGTTGTTGCAAAATGTGAGAAGTTAAAAGAATTAATTTAATAAAAACTTCAAGGGCTTTACCGAAGTCTTTCGCATCAATGTCAACGCTGCTCTACGCGCTGAACAATAAGCCGGTAGTCAGAAAAATTATCGTTCTTTACGAAGCTTCAGTGATTCGACATAAGGATATCGCGTCAGGATATAATATATAAGTCATATACATACATATAAGTCTCATAAACAGTGTTAGATGTTGCCGCTACGCGCACGCGGGCCAATCGACGCAAGTGTACCGTGATTAAATGCAAGTGAAAGTTTTACGGAATAACCGGACAGCATCTACGCTCTTGCAGCTTGTGCAAAAAGTAGCTGGTAATTCCAGAACTTGCCCGCGTCTGCTCTTGATAATCGAAGAACGTTGCATTTTATATTCAAGGGAACAAAACGGCCCGGAGCCGTGTATGTATAGAGAAAGGTGGTATTTTTGAACAGCTGCAATGAGAGCCACGGCGGTCGCAAAAACAGCAACAACAAAAACAACGAAGATATAGTAAAGACAAAAACAAGAGCGGCGGCAGAGGCAGCAGGAGTACTGCATAGAGAAGGCTATATATACATATAATATATATAGTATATACATATATATATATATATATATATATATATATATATATATACACACACACATACACATATATGTACATATTAAAAAAGTAATAACATATAAAAGAAAATGAGAATCAGGAGAAAATACCAATAATGACAGTAATATAAGGATAACATAAGAAACGTTAAGAATATTTCGTTACAGTGAGTGCATAAACGTACCGAAGATATCGCTTTCACGTTTTCTCTTTCTCTTGTTACGTTCACCGAATAAAAATTACGGTCCTTCTATAGAAATTCCACGAGGCGCCTATAGAAAGCTTGGCAGAAGTTAAATAAAATTTTTGCGTTTTAGCGCTGTGCTCACAAGTCGTGCGCACAAGTCGTGCGCACGACCATCGCCGGATCGCCGGACACATATACCACTTATGACCATTTGAATTTCAAATAATTAAGAGAACTTATTATGCGCGCTCTATACGTGAACTTATGTAAAATCGGTTAGAGCGCGTTAGCTCGTCGTCGTCGTCGTCGTCGTCATCCGCGCCGGCAGGCCCGCGCATTTCGGAGTAGCTGCACGTTCCACATCGACGGCCGGGACCCGGGCATTTGCATACCGCGGATCTATCGCCCGTCGGATTCCTTTATCCCGAGCGCAGACATAACAGGAGCCCGGCAATTACGCGCGCCATCAGTTTTCGTCGCAGAGCGAGAATCCACAGATACGGATACGCGGCCGAGCCGCCGCCGCCGCCGCCGCCGCCGCCGCCGAATGGAGCGGGACGTCGGCGGGAAAAATCCGCGCTAGGCGCGAGCGCATCGTCCGTCAGAGGCGGCGGAAAAGGCGGACATGCGGCCCGTTTGAAGTCGCCGAGGCGGACGTCGAGCCGAGCGCGGGCTCGGGGAAAAAATCTCGCCCGCTCCCGGGAGGGATTATTCAAATTCGTCGGCTCGCGCGCGTGCGCGCACGCGCACACCCGCGAGCGTCCGAAATTAATTCGCTCGCGCAGTTCGGCGCGCGGGCCCGCGGAGGCTCGCAGACACCGTCGGGATCTCCGCTGCTGCCGCTGCCGCCGCTGCCGCCGCTGCCGCCGACCGAGTCGAGCGACGCGAGATTTCGTGGGGCGCTCCGCACTCGAAACGCGCCGGGCCCGATCGACGCACGACGCCGGCCGCCGAGGGGGGCAGCAGTCATCGGCGCAGGACCGAGCTCGGAGATCGTCGCGGGTAAATCGGCGGAGGCTGGTCGGGACTGGGGAGCGCCAGAGGACGGCGTCGGCGATGAGCGGCGGTCGGGGGACCGAGGGCCACCAGCCACGAGGTGCGACGGCCCCCCCGGGCCGGCGCTAGGTCGCTCCGACCAGTTGGGACCAGCGGGATCGCCGAGGACGCGGCCATGGGGACGAGGCTGCTGCCGCCGCTGCTGCTGCTGCTGCTCGCGGAGCTGGCGAGCCCCGGCCAGGCGTACACGGTGCTGCTGGCGACGATGGGGGGCACGCGCTCGCACACGGTGCCCTTCGTCGCCCTGGGCACGGCCCTGGTCCAGCGAGGGCACAACGTCACCCTGCTGAGCGGGTTTTCCGGGCCGGCGGCGAACAACGGGCTGCGCGAGCTGGTGCCCCCGATGCTCGAGGTTTGTCATTTTCTGTGTCTATAGGCCGACTTGGCCAGGTTTTCGCGCGGCACGAGAGCTCGCGACAGTTCCATAACCGATTCTGCCAGTGCACTTTCGTTTCTCTGTATGCAAAGTGAAAAGCGAATGCTGGAAACGTTTATAATCACCTGACTTCTGGAATAATCCAAATATCATAATACGCGTACGTACATTTCGATATTTACGTGTTATGTAAAAACCATATGAACCTTATTTGAACATATGAATGCATTGCTAGTCGAACATTCTGATGTAAGAAACTACTTATTTTTGGTATATTTGGAAAAAAGACGGATTAAATTTCTCAATATCGAATTGAAAGTAAATATCTTAATATTTACTTTTTAAATCGTATGAGGTAAAAATTTACATTATCAATTCATAATATTTAAAATTTTCACATGCTCAGATTTATTTAAAATAAGATACAATAAAAAAATGTATTTTATGCATAGTCGTATAATTCCTTTTTCATTAACGGTGATAAATAAATTTTAAGAGAAACACGAACGTTTCAATTCGGGAATTTAAAATATTTAACAAACTCGAGTAATTTCCATAAACACGCAAACCATGGAAAAATATATTAGAAACGTGTTTCCTATGAAATTGGCTATTAAAATATATTTGCTAATTATTTAAAATAAATACTATTATAATTGAATGTGCCTATGCAAAGGAGAAAAAATTGAATAAGATCGGTTTTGTTCCATTGTGAAACGACCAATTTTAAGAAATATATGGCATCTATGATCCTTATCCTAAAAAATGGATAATATCAAGATAAATAGAACCGGTTAAAATGGTAAAGAGTATTACTAGTTGATTATATGACTTGTAAAGTGGGCATTAAAACTAAGAATTTGAATATTACGAAACCCGATTTCCTAGTGATAAAACAGAACAGAAAGTAAAGATTTGAGTCAATAAGTTCATTAATAATAATTTACCATCTTCTGAGACTAAAAATATGTACATTCCATGAATTTTATGCCAATAACAACATATACCTATCGAACTTTTTAAAATATATCTCTATTAAAGAAAATAATTTATGAATACTTAGGAACACTTAGATAACGACAAAAGCTCAATACTTATGATTTGCCTACAAATATTCAACAGAAATAAATATTGACTTATTGCAATCCTAAAATGATAATCAACTATTACTATTTGGATACAATACATGAAATTTTTTCAGTTTATACACGTCACGCCAAACATGTTTAACTAGCAGTACAAAAAATTTTTTACAGTCGCATTTACTTTGAATTTGATTTAATTATGGTCTGCTTTTTCCAGATTTCATAATAATTTTTATCGAGTTTTCTAGTCAACTATTAGAACTGCTAACGGTCTGATTATAATTCGCGTTAGCTCAAAATGACCTTACTTTTTTCTAGTGAAAGTATGAGCAGTATCATAACTTGAAAATTTAAAGAATTTACAGCAAGATCGAGATTTAATATATATTTTCACTTTGTTTTCAAACCCTATATGATAAAAATTTCATAAATAATGATAAAAATTCATAAAATATATTTGAATTTCAATATCTACAAGTCGGTAAACTATTTATCGGATAATCCTTATTCTCAATATATATCGATCATCTAAATCCTCGCTCTAAAAGTAGAGATTTATATAGGCTAAAAGCGAGATGCTCCAGGAATTCAATATCGTTTATAGTAATCTTAAGAAAAAGTAAAAGGATAGTTTTTCAGTCAAATACACTAATTAATTAGAATGAGATGAAACTTAATTCATTAGAATATATATGTACTAGTAAATGCAAGAATTTTAACCAAACTGGTTATATAATCAAATATAAAGTATAATTAATTATAAAGTAAATACCGTGAAATATACTGTCCTAAATCGATATATAAAAATATATAAAAACAATATAAACCGAATGAAACAATATGTACGTCTTTAATAAATAAATTTAAATGAAAATTTACTACTTTACATATTTAAATAAGCAAAGTTGTAAAGATTAAATTTCGATAATTATTCTACTCTTAAATTTTATTGCCATGTAACCTTTTTTTATATGCTTTAACTATTTAAAAATTAAATTATAAATATAAAAGACACATTTATTTTAATAAAGAGTTTATTATCACTATTTAAAAATAACTTATAATAAAACGATTTTACTATCCTCATTGCAAGGAGTTGTATACTCGTATTTAAAATACGTATATATAAGTAAAGTGAGTTCTAAGTAAATGCAAATTACACAATACTATAATAAAATTATAGTCATAAATCTTCAAATTTAGACTTATTAAAAGAGGTACGAGCAAATTTGTTATGCAATAGACATAATTACAAGATAACATGTGCAAAGTAAAATATTCTAACTCATTTTTATATCTAACATATACAATTATTTTTAGTTTGAATCAAGTAATAATCATGAAAATAAATAAATATTAATTTAGAGAAGATAATTGACTATCGATTATTATTTATGGGGTTTCAGCATCTCCGAAGTATGTCTGTATTTTGTTGTAGTAAAACTGATATATTATAATTTACTTTCATAACAATAATTAATTATACATAATTTAAATATTTGCTTAAATGTTTTCCGTAATCATAGTATTTATTAATTGTTATAAAATATTTATTTTTATTTATTTTAAACTTTGATTCTTATTTCTAATTTCACAAGTCGTCAAAATAGGTTATTAATCAAAGTGCAAAGAGTAGAATTGCCAATTAATATATAGGTTGGTGTAAATTAGAAAATAGGCGTCTAATACAATGGAAATTTTAAATACATAATTCTTATAACAGTATACGTAAAATATCCGTAAAATAATCCGAGTTTGGAGTCTCGCACAACACAAATTTTTAAGCTGGCTTGGCGTAGGAGTTTCATATATATAATCAATTTATTCAAAATAAAACCAGCACAGTAGTTTTAAATGAAAATAAATACTTAAAACTGTATAATTTTTTTCTTATAATTATAGAAGATATATGATAAAGATCAAAGAAAATTTATAGGGTCCATAGCAGGCTTTATCTGCTAATTAAATTTTGAACGGTGTCACATGTCAATTCTAGATTTGATCATTCTGTGAAAAAAGTACATTTTTTGAAACACAGTCATTAGCTTGACATAGAATTATCATAATATTTTAGAGGCTGAAACAGGTATTATTAAAGAAAAAAAGAAATGATTATAACTATACTCACAGTATTAGTATATTACTGTCGCTCTCTTATAGTATTTATAATATTTAAATGTATAATAGTCTTAAACTATTACTATTTTATATTATAAAATAATTATTACGAATATAATTGAAAAAAAGTAGATTATGTTTTTCACAACTTTATTTTCAAAATTTGTCATGCTTTTGGTTTTCTTTTTTTTTTTTTTTTATTGTTGAACATGTAGTATTTATTATCCTCGAGATAATACGAAAAGAAATAATATTTAATATGAAATTTTTGTAAATATCTTATACTCTGTTTGAACTCTTATTTGCGAATATCATTTAATCTCCTGAAATCGTGCCAATCGGTAGAAATTTGATTTCCATTTAATCGTAGCATCAAGATTAATCACGATTATATATTAGATATCGTTTTTTAGTTTCCAACCTATATTTTTATATTCAAGAAGAAATATTATTAAAAAAGGTATAATTATTCCAGATTTACTCCACAATATTTAATGACAAACGTTTTTTTTTTTAATTTTGACGAAAAAAATCATACATATACAAATAATGCGTTGATTTTATGTTTATTTATTAATTACTATAAGGTCTGGACAATTCTCACTTTTTACTGCACACATGCTGCACACATATACAGATACGTTCAGGAACACATGACGAATTCAATTCCCATTATCGAAACATAACCGAAACATTCGTCAGACACTGTTTTGTCAAGCGAGGGAAAGATTCGGTACGAGCGGAGCTCGGACATAGTGGACTCGGACTAATGAACAGGCTCGACTCAATGCTGCAAGCAAAGTCTGGCGTTCAACATTGGTAAACAAACCGACGGCTTTACCGTCCGAGCCAACGACTGCTCCATAACATATAGAAAAAACTATTTACGATTGAAAAATTTTGGATTAACTTTGAAGGAGGGCGTGGACGATGATGAAAAAGAGCGAAAAATTCATTGCTTAACAGGTCGACGGGGAAATCTGTTTGATTTTAATAGACGATCTTTCATGCTTATATCTTAGAGCTATATTGGGAATTACACCTCGGAATGGGACTTGGTGGGCTCGAGGTTCCGCAACGAGCTGCCCCTGTCCCCGTGGGACGCGATGAGGTACGGCTGGGAGGCCTGCGAGGCGCTGCTCAGGGACAACTTTTCCCTCATCGAGCTGCAGCGACCCGAGGGAAATCCCCGAGCGCGCTGGGACGTCGCCGTTCTGGACGGAGCTTATCCCGAGTGCCTGCTCGGCATATTGCACGAGCAGCGGGTGCCCACCATCATGTTGAACACGGTGAGCGCGAGCGCATACAATTATCGCATTGCTAATTCGAGCACGTCCCGATGCCCGAGAAATCGGCGCGATGACCGTCTCGCAACAGTAGCGCGAGCATTAGAAAAACTTTCTCACGCGGATATACGTAATGCGTATATGCATATATATTTAGATGTACGAAATGTTTAGGTCGCCTTGTACAGCGGCTCGATCGTCAGGCAGGGGAATCCCTCTCCGTGGGCGATAAGGCCCTACTTTGGAAAGGCCTTAACCCAAGACATGAACTTTCCGCAGAGAGTATTTAACGCCGCCTACCTGATGACTCTCGAAATCATGTATTGGATAATGATCACGGGATTCGTCCAGCCTACCTTGCGAAAGTTCTTAGGTGAGGAACGCAAGCGCACGGATAATTTATCGATTGTCTCTTATATATTACCGATATGGCAATCGTAAAAACATTTCACTTAGCTGTTTTTTTCTCTTATTATTATTATTATTATTATTATTATTATTATTATTATTATTATTATTATTATTATTATTATTATTATTATCTTAATACGAAATTACCTCTTCGATGATTAATTTACGTAAGGCCCTCGTATGGAGGAATGCTATAATGGATCTATTAGAAAGCCGCGGATTTTGTTTTTCAGGCGAGCAGGTGCCCGACGTGCGAGATTTGGTCGCCGAGGTGCCACTGACACTGCAAAACAATCACTACTCGGTGTCCGATTCTATGCCTTATTTAGCGAACGTGGTGAACGTCGCGTGCATACATTGCAGGCCATCGCTGAAGCTCAGTCCGGAAATGGAAACATTCTTAAGTAGAGGTATGTATAATATTAAGAGCCGCGGCAGGAATCGTGAAGCCAATAAAAAAATTCTCGGCTCCTCCGCTATTCTCGGATCAGGCTTAGGCCGACGATTCCGTATAAAATTACACTGCACGCGCGGCTTTCACACGGACACGCCGAATATCTCCCTGGGTTTTCGTGTCATTCACGATCCCCCACAGGCCAGTCGATCTACGCGCGCGTACAGGCGTAAAACGCGCCGGGCGCAAATAAAGCCTCAATTAACGAGCTCGCGCGCGCCATTGTTGCCACCAGGTTTCATCTACGTGTCGATGGGCTCCTCGGTGAAAGCCTCGGGAATGCCGGAGGCCTTGCGCAAGACCTTCGTCGCCGTCTTCTCCACGCTGCCCTACAACGTCGTCTGGAAGTGGGAGGGCGGGAAGATCGAGGACCTGCCGACGAACGTGAGGACGGCCGCCTGGTGGCCCCAGCAGGAGCTGCTCGGCCATCCGAAGCTCCGGGCCTTCGTCTCCCACGGCGGGCTGCTCTCGCTGCACGAGGCCGCCTATCACGGCTCGCCGACTCTCGTCCTGCCCGTATTTTGCGACCACGACGGAAACGCTGCCCAAGCTGGTATACTTATTATCGCCGACAAGCCGTTAATTGTCCAGAAATTATTATAATTTAAGAATAAGATGGTTTTTTTATTGGACATTAATTTAATGAATTACCGCATCAAATCAAACATATGAGTATCGATAAAAGCATTTTTATTTCATATTTATTAGGTATGCGTGTAGAACAAATTAAAAACTTTTTTAAAAAAATGTTGAGAAGTGTTGAAAATTCTAATTTTTTAATGTAACAGACTTATTTACTTAACGCTCATATTATATTCTTCTGTTTTTTTATAGAAAAACTTGAATATGCTCTAGTTATGGATTTGGCAAGTTTGACGATAACGGAACTTCGCAAAAACATAATAAAAATTTCTGCTGGAACGAATAATCCTTTTAGAGATGCTGCTAGGAAAAGAAGTATTTTGATGAAGGATGTGCCGGTAGACACAAAAAATCTAGCGGTTTGGTGGGTAGAGCATGTAGCCCGTCATAAAGGAGCGGAACATCTTAAAAGTACCACTAGGTGAAACTACGTTTATTTCTTTTCTCTTTTTACACTTCATAACTAACGATTTTTCTTAAACTGATTTTTCTTAAAGTCAACTTTGATTCTATTTTATTAATGAGGTTCTTGTGACCTATTTTTTTCACACAGTTTTCTATGTTATATTCAAAGTTGAAGATTTTATTATTTAATTCTAGACACATGAGACTTTGGCATTATTATTCCATGGACGTTGCTGCTTTTTACATAATCTTCTTCGTTACATTTGCATATGGAATTAGAAAATTAATGCACAGAGCTGGCATGAAGAAAGTGAAAGAAAAATTGCATTAATTAACTATAGATTATATTGGATGATATTTTTCAAAACTCTTAGCGTATTCTTATTTAAAAAGCCGCGTATAAAATTAAAAATTTTAAAAGTTTTTTTTTACTTTTTTATATTTAAAAATTTTGAAACATGTAATTTTAATTGAGACAAAAGTTATCAAAATTATCAGATTATTCGAGTCAATGTAAACTAATATACTAAAGCTTGTTGTTCTAGTTTTTCTACAACAAAAAAGCATGAAAATATACTTGAGGATATTTGAGAATATTTTTTACCAACAAGTAGATGCAGTAAACATGCCTTTTTATGTATCTTTACTTACTAAATTTTATTTTCAGAAGCTCTTTTGTTATATTTATCTTATTATTCAAATATGTACAAAAGAAAAAAAATAGTGAAATAACCTTAAAAGATTAACGTGTACAAGTCGTGTACTAAACTTTGTACAAGCTTTATTAAAGCATAAATTACAAACTGTTTCAAAATTATTATGTTACGCGCTTGTCTTTAATTTTCAGAAAAATAATTAGAAACGTTGTTAATTTTAACAGTACTGTCCAAAATCTGTTTTGTTAATGTCAACATATTATAACATTCCGAATGAAATATTACCATGCCCTGAAAATCTTACGTCATTTACTCATGTATGAAAGTTTGAAATAAGAAAAATTGTTTATTTATATATTAAAACACATAACGGTAAAAAATTAGTAAAATAAGTTAAATTATTAATTTACACTTGTTGAGCTATAATTAGAATCACTTTTTCAACATGTTTGTAAATGCATAGTTTTTAAGTAAGATAACATATATTATTTATAATTTATGCATATTTTATAATAATGTACAAATATTTTAATATCGGAGAATGTACTGTAGTAGTAAGTTAGCGATAGAAATGCTGCATGAATGCATGTGTCTATTGCGAATAGATCATATACTGTTAGCAAACTTGTAAGTTAGGCTTTATTCTATTTTATTGATTTTAGTACGTAGAAAACTCTCCTATTCCTAAATGAAATTTCACTTTTATAAGTAACATATTTTTATTTTGCACTTTTTAATAACATGTAAAAATTTATTGAAAAATACAGCATATATTTAATTAAACAAATACCAAGTAAAGACAAATCAATACGTTATTTGGTAAAAATATTTTGGCATAAATTAATGTGAATAATAAAACTATTTATGTGATTTTGTAAATATTGTTTTCTTGAATTAATTACAAATATATTACCTTTCCATACACTCTTTTATGAATGCCGCAGAAGTATTTTTAATCAAATAGTTGAATGATGCTAACGATTACAGAACAACATTGATGATGATATGAATATGATAGAAACAATAACAAAAAAGGCGATAATCTGAATTCTCTATTCCGATCAACTGAATTTTCAAAGACTCTTTATAAAAGAGTGTCTACGAGATTTTTCGCCGGTGAAAATTGAGTTCGAGATATCTGCACGTCTAAGTAAACGTTACAGAATAGATATAAAATAAAAAATCATACATATATTTAAAAAAAATGCATAAATGCGGTTTCGGAGTTGATAATTTATATTTGCATAGACGAACCTTAATAACTTAATATTTTTAAATTTTATGCTTCCTAATAATATTAACTTAAGCAATAGTAAATGTTCTATATAGAATCGTGACAGTAATTGATACATGAGCAGTTAATTATAACTCTAAAATTATAACAATAACTTTTTGTCAGCAAGCCGTTTTTAATTTAATTTTGATGCTTAGAATAATCATCGAATATATATTAGGGTCACGGTAATTTTAATAATTTCAGTCTATATATATATAATTATTATTTTTTACACGATGGAAATATTAAGTTGTTTCCCATTGTGTTTCACTTTTAAGGGGTAAGATCTGATAAAAATAAATGTGAAATTTTTGAGAGAATATGTCGTAGAATAGGAGATTGAAAGTTTGCATATTCCAGTAGTTTTAAATCTTTACCGACCGCGTGACGCTGCTCCGGAGCGAGTGGTAATCGACGAAGATACCTGTCGTCGCCCACCGTGTAGATATCCGTGCAGCTTAATGACTTTTACCTTTCCATTTCTGAATTTTCCAATGCGCCGATAGATGTCGTTATAGAAAGCATGATTGTGACTCGGGCTATATATATTTGCAAGCTTTTAGAATGCGCTGAAAAATCGGCAGAGAGGGGGCGTTTCATCCGGAGTTTGTCTGATTTCAGACTCATAAGTAACGTTACATAGGTACCTTTTATCTCTTTTTGTATCTTAAACCCTGAAGTGCACTAAGATTTAGGAGGGAATGTCAGGACTTTACGTGCTAATCGCAGCCTATTTCAGATAAAATTATATAAATCATATATACTACTATGTTATAATAAAAAATTATATTAACGATGAAAAATCTTAATTATCAGTAAATGAATCTACAGCACACCGCACGCGAAACAGTAAGGAAAGGTAAATAGGATTTTTTTATTTTCATTTGGTTTTTGCGGTTTTCCTTCAGTCTTCTAATTATCAGTTGGCTCGAGAATTTAGTAGCGTATGCGGTTCTAACTGGCGGTATTCCGGTTTTATAGCATAACGAACATGAAAAAAATGTTATTATTATACTATATGTAGTATATGTGCTTGTTTCGTACGTGCTATTAGAATTATGATTTCCGGCGATGTCTTAAGACTTCAAATTCAATGCAATAAATAGTTTATTTATTTAAAAAAACTCGAGATTTATCTCTGAAATACAAAAGAAAATCATAATTATATAATATACAAGGACTTCAATTATGATTCATAATATATTTACTTCATTTAATCATCATAAATAAAATAGGAAGTCGTATGATAATCTCACTTTTGACAATCTAGTATATTTATATCCTTTTAAATATATATCTGACTTATTATGTTCTGAGGTTTTTTTTTTTAATTCAGAAAATGCAATTTCCTTAAATTGAATATCATATCATTATTGATCTAAATGTTGCATAATAAAAATTCTAGTTAATACTTTGAGTTAATTAATTGACATATTTTTCTCCGCTATATAAGTTGTTATAAATTTTTATCTGTAGAAAACCTATACACAGATCAGTTGTGCACTTTCAGTCGTAATTTGAAACTATTACAGAAGAAAATTTATTGTCGGAATAAGTATTTCTGATATGTACTATTTGAACTTAATTAAAATTTGTTTCGAAATATGTTATTGACTATATCTAATTCATATGTGTTATCGTAAACATAAAATCACACGAACCTTTAATATTTTGATTGATTAGGTAAATGTAGATCAATATCTATATATAGAGATTAATAAGTGGGATAGGGTAAAAAAACCTGCATCTTTCACTGTTTTTCAGTATCTATCCGTATGGTAATGTAGGTGCATATTGAAGCAAATATGCGCATATATGTAGCTCAGACAATGAGTATAAGAATAAAAAGCCAGCCGGGAGAGACAGGTTCGTTGGCGAAAAAGTTCAATTTGACTCGGGCGTAGACCAATCGCTTGCCGAGATCTGCATACAAGCTGCTCTCCATTAAAGCTGTATATAGGTGTATATGTGTACCGAGACTAGTATCCAAGCGAGTCAAGCAAGAAACGCCTATATCGTTATTTGTAATCTGACCTTGATGGTTTAATATACTTTTCAGTCGTTATTATTTAAACATATCACCATTACTTGCTATTACTTGTGGGTCGTATCATTTCTTGACACCTTCTAATACCTTGCACAGTTATTCTGGATCGTGTAATTTTCATAGACTTTTTATTTATTTATTATATTTTACAGAAGCTACATAAATTCAGCCATTGTTTTGTAAGTAAAACTTACTTTGACCAGGATTTTATTCTGTAATTTTTAATGTTTTAGTGAAACTGTGTAAGGGAATCAAACGCATATAAATCATAAGCATTGACTTTTCGTCGATAAAATTAAAATTAATAAAATGAACGTTAAAGTTTTAACCTTCATATGATTTCTGATCTTATTATTGTCTAGAAGTTTATAATAATTTATCAGGGTTTACCAAATTTTGTAATACAATTTTACGCCTTTGAATTTTAATAGTTTAGAACTATATATCAATTCAATAAAAAATGGCCTAATCATTTTTGTTAAATTAATTAGATATTTATTTTAGATAAATTAATTAGACATTTATTCATGAGAATCAGACAAATGTAGGCCAAATATAAATTTTAGAACTGCAAAAAAGTGATTTAATAAACATTCCTAATACTTAAGATTTTCTTTTAAATTCAAATTTCTGTACGTATATATTAATTTCATATTTATTCCTACCACTGCTCATATCCTGACTGAATGAGCGATCCTTCCTTTCGAACAACATGTTACCGTATACGCTACACCTTAGCGTTCTTGAAACTTTATTTCGTTTATTTAGGACTTGAGGAGTTCTGGTTCGAGAATCCCTATTAGGAAACTTGCAGTTATTATATTCGGAAAGAAGTATAGGACGAGGTATAGGGCCTTTGCTGAATATATTTGATGAAAGAATGTTTACATAGTATACTAACCAAAGTTTGTTTTTAATGTGATTTATTATAATAGCAATGATTATGAAATGTTGCAGATTTTAACACATGTAGTATAAAAATTTGTTCAGTCTAGAGGGAGAACATCGAAAAAATATCATTTACCAATCTTTTATGTATTTTTAGTAACTTAAAGAACAATAAATCAAGATAGTATATGTGCCCATGTATTAAAAAATCAGCAGAATTAAAGTTAATCACAAATGATATACAGATAATATAAGTGATTTAATTAAGAGGTAGTTAATCAATTTAAATATTCTTAATTCATTAGGAAATTGCTTTCAATATGTCGACAAATGATTCGCATTCGTTTTAAAAATATTTTATGAGTTTGGTACGTTCAATCAAATGTCTAATAAAAAATGAAATTTTAATACAGCATCGTAAATAGAACGGAAAGCATAATTAAAATTAAGAATAATAAATCAATTTCGAAGAAAATTCAATCTTCTTAATTATGAATTCATTATTTTAGGTACTAATACCTTTGAAAAAATTCATATTGTTTAAACATTGTCCACAATAGCATCGTTTTTATGTATTCATTCATATTTTACAAATCGAGTTCGAGAAGGTATTAATTTAATTTATTATGATATGAAATCAATCATCATTACATACAAGTGCTAATACATCTCTGTATGAAACGTAGAGGTTAATAAAGCGAATCAAGTTGCAGGATAAATAATTTGTATGTATTTTACATAATTCAATAATGCGGTCAAAATTGAAATAATTAAGTAATCTCTATAGAATATTTGTATTCAACTTTTAAATGACAGTACGGAAATGACGAAAAAAGAAAAATATAATTTCATTTATAATAATAAAATTTTATATGGAACTTAAAAAAAATAATAAAAAATAACCTATAATAATTTACTAAATCAAAGAAACCTAAAAAAGTCTTAACACATTAAGAAACGAGAATTTTTTACTAGAGTACGCACTGTCTTTTGCTTCCGGTCTGCGATGTGACGACAAAAAATATTCATGGCGATCAGGCGACGCTTGAATGAGCGAAATCATGAATGGGGTCCATGACTCTTTTTTTCTTCTTTCTTTAATTCTCTTTCTCGAGCTCTTTCTTGTCCTCGCCCTATTTTTTTCCCCTATCAGTTACTATGTACTGCAGCGGTCGTTTCAAAGAATACACGTATCCTTCCCTTATACTTCCCAGAACTATTTGAAGATTAATACCCGAATCCCATCGGCTATTTCTTACGTAACTATAGTATAGATCTTACCAAGTTCGTTATTAAATTTGGAGTGTGCTTATAGTTTATTATAAATTAAACGTACATAACATTTTTCAGAATTTATTTGCAATATATTTTTCGCATATATAAACAGATCAATTAAATATAGTCGAATTTAATTGTATTTACTAGTCTTACGATAAGAAAATTCGAAATCGGTGATTGAACAGATAATATTTTAAAAATTATTGTATAGGACTTAAGAAATGAGTTTTGGATTTTTAATATTAGTAACGTATTATATTTTATTGAAAGCCACTGTTAATTGTATTCCTCTATTTGTAAGCTTTTATAGAAAATTGATCCAATATCAATTATCTAGACAATTGCTAATTTCTGAATAATTATTCTGTTGATAGAAAATATAATTTTCGAGCTTTATAAATAATGTTTGTGATACAGCAACATCATGAAAATAAATTCGAATAAGTGTATAACAAAGTATAAACAAAGACTAGATCTCCATAGATTTATTAAAATTAGATTTTAAAATATTCCCGCTTATTAACTACGATAACATTTCACGTATATCACTTTAAATTGCTCTCGCTTATTTCATATTATTATTTTTGCAAATGCTTTAGCGAGTGATAGTTGCAACTATGAAAAGTGTTAAAAACATTTATTATTCTATTTATGCTAAACTTACATAAATCAGTTGTAATTGAACATAATATTAAAACGCATTTTTGTACATAGCAATATGTATATATACATTTACATAAACATAACATACACATTAACAAGTGCGAATATACATGCGTAGACATGAAAGCACATAATTGTAAACACACATACGTACAAACTCATACCTGTGTGTGTGTGTGTGTGTGTGTGTGTGTGTGTGTGTGTGTGTGTGTGTGTGTGTGTGTGTGTGTGTGTGTGTGTGTGTGTGTGTGTGTGTACATATGCATGTGCACAGAAGGTTGCAATGAAAGCACGCAACACTCTTTGGCGAGCACACACTTTCCAGATTGTATTTTAAAAAGTTGATTTCGACAATGATTACATTTAAATACATTCAATCTGCAGTCTCATATCTTTGGCGTAAAGCTATATATTAAAAGGTACGTTATTTAATAGTCAATCAAATTAAACACTTAGCATATTCATTTCAAGTTCATTTTTATAAAATGCATGTGTCAGTAAACTATTAACATTGTCCACGTTCAATTACTTTAAAATATAATAATAATCTTCGCAAATATTTACAACCCCAGAATACTATAACAGTCGAGTGGTATTTGTATTCTGAACTGAAAATAGTGATACAGTTCTGTTTAATACATATGCACATTTCTACAGCTTTATCCTGTAAGGTATGAAATACAGCAATCTATTAAGTACGCATAATTAAAAAAAAACTCCAATGAAGCAATTCAGAGCATGTAAGTAAAAAATAACGATAACACAGGCACGCACGGTGTAAATGCAGGTTCACTTAATTTTTAAATATGCTTATTAGCTGTGCAATGCATCAGTTTATTTGAAATAAGGAAAGCATTAATTTATGCATCACAAAATAAATATTCAGCACGACACTTATAATTATTATATCGTACAAGACTCCATTCAGCAAGAACATTATTAATTAAGAGGAAGACTTGATAATGAGTTCTCAAATATATTTTGTTGAGGATCAATATTGTTTGGCGTCAACGGTGTCAACGGCGAACCAGACAAACCATCTTCGTCTTGTTCGACATCCTTCAAATTTGCAATTGGCTCACCAGAATCGGTTAGTTCACGCACGTTTCCAGGCAAATAATCCTTCCAACTTCTGAATAAATATCTAGTAAATTTGCGTAACTGTCGAAATTTACAATAAGTCGCGCCCTCTGCCGATTCCAGCTGTTGCGTCTGAATTAAGAAGCCCTTCTCTTTAAATGTTTGCTCAAGCTTTTCTCTCTGAATACTTTTTCTTGTTTTTCTTTTTCTACGACTGTCGTCTTGAATACTACAAGGTCTAGGACATACAGCTTGAGGACTTCTTTCTGCAGCTGCGCTTAGAAATGCTCCAGCTGATGATCCTCCAGATTGATTAGCAGGTTGCTGTAAAGTTTCTCTAGGGAAGAATTCATAACCTCTCATGCTTTTATCACCTGTCCCACTGTAATATCGAAAATTACCACCAGAATCTACTGAAAGACTTTTCTTTTCCTGCAAAGTTGGCTTGGCACCTCCAGTAAATTTAAATTTGCAAATGCTAACTTCTGTTGCTGGATTGTTGTTGTTTTCTGTAGGCATAGGTGGTATAAAAATTGCTGACCTTTTTCTTTTTATAGGTTGACTCGATGATTGACCTTGATTTGAGGAATTCCTTTTTGATCTTGGTGATGGTATAGGAGCAACAGGTATTTCTGAAGACACTAGTGGATCGTTAGGAATAACAACTGTCGGGACAGCCACCGAAGGTTTTGGATTCTCCAATGTGGAGTAATTAGATTTCGAAACAATACGTTGTTCCTTGGACGATTCTTCTGATTCCGCTAAGTTTTTTTCTTGAGCCATTTTTTGATAATACAAAAATTGAGATTGTAAAGCTACAGGATGAATAAATACTCCTGCATTTGGCCAGTATAATAATGCAGGATTTTGATTCGCTCCGCTCTCATTATTATTTAGAAAATCGCTGTTGTTTCGATTAAGTTCAGTGTTATCACTGCAGAGTTGATTATCATTGTAATTATTATTATTATTGTTATTATTATTGTTATTATTTATATTATGATTAATATTATTATTATCTACAAGTATTCGACTATCTTTATCGGCTGATCTGTTATCAGTGTTATTTGCATCACTCTTTGATTCCGGCAGATGGTCAGATTCTGCCAGATTTTGATTGGAAACACCTAAATATTCAACGTCATCGGCATCACTTGATCCTTCACTTTTTGATCGATAAGGTTCTAAAGTAGTATTGTACTTCTCATTAAATTGTATTTTTAGGAGATTCAAATCACGAATACACAAATTAAGAGGTTCATTTTGTCCTTTCATACAATCCACCGAAATCTCAAGGGCTCTACGCTCCTGCGTGAGACGCTTCTCTAACAAACTGCTAATTCTATTTTGAATATCTGTCCTTTGAAAAGGTACTGGCAGTTGTTCTTCCTTTAATTCATTTTGTTCTCGTGGCAATGGAAGCTTCGATCTATCTTCAAGACCAGGTGTACCGGGTAAAATAGTGCCATAATTTTTATAAATCAAGTGGCAAATATCAGCTTTTTTAGGTTTTCTACCTCGGCGGGGCTTGCTATTATCTAATGTAATTTCGCCCATGTATGGCAAATCTGAATATTTCATAGGTGGTCTAGGGGTAGGCTGGCTTTGTGAATTATGACGGCTTAAATTTTGATTGGAAAAATTCTGCTGTTGATGATTAAATATTGATTGCGGTGAATTCGAGGATTGTGTTGATTGTGTTGAAGTAATCACTGATCTTCGTGCTGCTGTTGTCTGACAAATATTAGTAGTTGGCGTTTGGCGATTATGTAAAGGATTAATATAAATTTCATTTTGCATAGCAGCGAATCGTTGAAGCCAGTTTTGAACGTCAGTAATGGGATTAGGTGTTTGAGAAAATGCTGGTATTGATGTCGATGAAACTGGACTTGCAACGCGTGCTTCTGCGGTGACTCCTGTTGGCGAATTCAAAGCAGCTTCTTGAGCTAAGGCTGCTTCATAATGATCCAGATACTCTGGAGGTAGTGCTTGATGATGAAACTTAAGCTTCCATCGAGACTTCCTGCGAGCACGACTGTAAAATTATAACAATAGATATATATTGTATAAATGATGAGTCAGTTACAAATATCACAAGTTATTTCAATGGAAACAGATAACTATAAATAACATAGCATAATTGATTACCTAATTGATTTTTTAGAACCATTTTGTTGAGTGGTATGAATTTTATGATTTTCATATTCTGCATTGGTTTGGTCCACTGTACGTTGGATAATCAGACCGCTATCGGGAACTGCAACTGATTCTTCGACTTCCGTTTGCGAACTATTAAAAATTTGACTATTAGTTTTCATTACAGTATTATATTATTTAACATTCAATTTTGAAAATATACTTTTTTTACCGAATTAGATATTAAAAAATATATAACGAATGAATTATTATATTTACTTCAATGAACTGGGTTGTCGACCACGTTCATCTTCTTCTTGTGGTTCTTGTTTCACGGCCATATTAATGAAATGCGGATGCGAGTATTGGACCTGAGGAGTAAAAGGCAGGGGCTGCTGCAAAGAAGATGTATGGTCCGATACAGAATCATCTAACCCCGTCGACTGAGAACAAGGCACAATTTCTTCAGTTTGCATAATGCCTCCTAAAATATTACAAAATAAAATATTCAAAACTAATTATTACTTATAAAAATATGATTTTGTTATTGTAATAAAATAAAAGATGCCACTAATAATAAATTGAATATATTGAAAATAATGTACTCAATGTATTTAATTATTAAAAGCAAGTAACGAATGAATGATAATAAAAGGAATTAATTAAAGGCAAATAATTTTATTCGTGTAATTAAATTGAAATAAAATACGAATAGATGAACTCATATCTATAAAATAACAAATAAGATCATAATCTTCTCTGTTTCTAATAAAGAATTGTAGTCTTAAATAAAGGGAAAAAAGAAATACAATTTTTTTCTAATTATAATTTTAAATTTATAATCTATAAGCTCAAAACTATATAAATAATAATATGGTAACAAATAATTGAACATAACTAAATATGCAAATATGTGGTAGCTATTTTGGTTGGAAGAAATACAACGCTAACTTTTTCTCATTAATATTATGATATATATATACATATATATATATATATATATATATATATATATATATATATATATATATATATATATATAGTTATTATTAAGAACCAGAATGGATCAGAAATTTTTAAATATTAATATGATTTTTAGCAAAATTACACGACATCTCTAAAATTTTTCTTATTTTTATATTTGATATATGAATTTGATATATTGTATATATATATATATATATATATATATATATATATATATATATATATCAAAATGCAGTTTTTCATTAGGATAATTCTTTCGCGCTCAATCATGAAGTCACAATTTTTTTTTTGCTAAAAATTATATTAATATTTCAAAGTTACTGATCCATGCAGGTTCTTAATAATAATAAATTTTATCTTTATGGTTGAGAATAAAAATCTTCGCTTTTTATATATTCCTGACAAAAAATTTGATCAAACAAAAAAAATCACAATTTTTTCATTTACTTTTACAAATATTACCGGGTTAATTTTAACGCAAGGAAAATTAGTTAGCCTATTTGCAAAGAGGAAACAAACATAGGTTAAAAAAAGCTTCTGTGCGTTTAATGAACTTCGAAAATATAAATAATATTAATACTTGAAAAGCATGATCAGTTTGAACCGATAAAAGCTTCAATGAGTGAATTAATAGCTATAGATGCAATGAAAACAATAAATTGGCATTGCGCTGAAATGAACCGAATGAAAATATATATTTAACTCCAATTTTTTAAACGAAATGAGTGGTCGTTATTAATATTATAGCAAAATAAGTTAATATTAAAGCAGTTTAAAGTAAATTTCTGGAGAAGAAATTAGGAAGTACAGTTTCATAATACGCGTAGTCCGCCTGCGTCTGAATGTTAGAAAAAGGTGAGCATGTGATGTGCGGGTGGATTATTGCGGGACACGCGCTCGTGCCGGTTTATAGATTGATGCAGCTGTGCGAGTAACTACACAATTTATTTTTTGGCTATTTTTAGAGGAGTTGGCGGAACGCCACTATTTTCAGTTCTCTCTCAAATTTCTCACTCCGTATTTGGGATTACGCCACCCGGCGAATTGCCGCCGAATGCGAGCAGGGCGCTCGGCCACTTCAGAAATAACGTCGCCCATCTATACTAGAACAAACGGTTTACTAATTTTGACACCAACCCGTTCCCCTTTATTAGCAATCATAGTCGTTAACAAACAATTGTTATTGTGCAGCCCTAAATGGATTATGGTGAACTAAATGATCAACCGTAAATAACTGCACATGTATACGTGATCTTGGGCATCGGTGACATTGATTTTGAATCGATGACATTTAAGAGATTTAAGAGTTTTTTCAGACTATTATTATCCGAATTACATAGATATTTCTGCAAAAGTCAAGATAATATAGATATGCGATTAATTCGGATAGATTTGTGTATATGAAAAATATAATTCTAATTGTTAAATGCCGATAGTATTTACAGCGTCGATTTATAATTCGAATAAAAAAAAAAGATGCAAGTGAACTGAACATATATATAAATGAGTATGTCCTGTATACGCTGTAAACTGCCGTCTCCTCCCTCGTGCTAATTAACACGACCTATTACGTAGACGCTTTAATTCTGCTTTAGGCATGCTCTTACTGCATTTATATTTTAATATAGCGGCGGAAGACATCGAGCAGGCGATTAAAAATATTAGAAGCGTTCATAGAAATTGTTTCTTGGAATCCGTAAATACGCGTAAAAAAGTTCGCGAATGCTGAAGAAAATTTATTCTGTACTAGTTATGAATTTTTATTGGACAGCCAGAGAGTATTTGAAGAAAGCATTTAAATGAAAAATTACCTGTGACGGGAAACTTGCTTTCTGGTAACATGATTTTGCAAACGATCACAGAGCGCACAAAATCTATATAATCTATAATTTCCACGGTCGCCTCGCGACGGAATTCTGCTCTAAGGATCGCTCCTATTTACAATCTACACCGCGTGCTCGCGCAAAGTAAGGGCGTATCGCCCGACTCCGCTAGAGCAGCCATTCGCGCGATTCGCCCGCACAAATCATCGGCGATGCCGCGGCTCGTCTGACAGGCTCGGGTCGCGCGCCGCGAAGATCGCGTCGAAAAGCGGGATGCAGTGACGCCGCGGAGCCGACTGAACGCGCGAACGAAGCCATCGAGCGAGGAAGGCGCGAGGAAAGGCCGCGTCGGAGAGGAAGGAACAAAATAGAACGTGATAAAGGGAGAGAGAGAGAGAGAGAGAGAGAGAGAGAGAGAGAGGGGGGGCGGGAGAGAACGAGGGGGTTACGGCGGTGGCTGGTTATGCGGAGGGTGGGGAACGTGGAATTTTGGAGAGTCAAAGGCGCGTCTTTCGCGAAGACGCGCGCGACAGTTCGGGTCTCGCGCGGAGGAGGTTGGAGGAGAGTATGGCTCGGCCTCGCGTCACGTGCGCGCGCTCGGCTTCTACCGCCTATCCGGCCACCCCCTCCCCCCGCCGCGCCGCGAGAGCCGATTTATTTCGGGGCGCTCGTATAATTGGATGTTGGAAATAAAGCTTAAAAAGGAAGAAAGCTTTTTCTGGCGCGCTATAAAGCGCCGCGCCGCCGTAACCCCTCGCCACGGTCGCTGTAATCCGAGAACTCGAGGCGAGCGCCTATTATTATGTGCGCGTGCGCGTATATGCGCACGTACACTAAAGTATGATTTATATATGCGGGCGATGCAACTTGCAGCGGCAGCTGTAGCTTGCAGCTTGAATCGCGACATCGGCTACGTTTATTAACCTTATAATTTGAAATAAGCTTGATCAACAGGGCGTTGGTACTTGTGCCATCTCGGTTCGTGTATTATCGATCCTACGTTTACATGGAGTCGCTATTTTTTAATTACACACACACACACACACACACACACACGCGCGCGCGCGCGCGCGCACACACACAGAGAAAGAGACAGAGTTCTAGATCGCATTCCCAATGAATTTGCGAATTTATCTTTTTCAAACGGGATTTGTAATTCTCTATTTGTAATTTGTATAAAAAACATATGTGCTATATACCTCAAGAGCGTTGCAATATAATTATAAGTTGAGAATTAAATTATTTATAATTTATATATATATATATATATATATACATACATAGCCGCGGTCTTAACATGAGAGCTTTGGGATCGTTAGACGCGAGGCTTCAGCCGATCCAACTTAATCACATTGATTATCTTTTATAATCAGTTTTTTATTGAACTTGCATAATATAATAATAATAATTTATATAATATGTAAATAGATGCTTGTAAAAAAGAAATTGAAAATCTTTGAGACAATGATCAGAAGCATATGAATTTTTTTTGCAAGTACATTTGCCAACGTTTCTATTATCGATGATGGTTATTAAAATCCAAGCATGTTACATAACTTTAATGATAGTTGAAACGTAATGTTATAAATTAGGCTAGGTTAAAGTTATGAGTAAAATTTTTTCTGACCAATTTACAATAATAATTTATAACACGATTTGATAGAGTCTATCATAGATAGTTGAAACGTTTTCAAAGATACTTTGAAAAAACAAGTTCATACGCTTATTGTGATTATTTTCTTCAAGATTTCTAATATATATATTATACTATAATACAGTCTAGGTATACTAGTGTAGAATACGAACCTGAGAAATTCTCTATTTCATATAATCGAGAAATTGGTTTCCGTAGATGCCCGATATATTACGGATTGCGAAAGCTTTTGGCAAATTTCATCAAATATTAAATGTTACATCAAAAAGTCTCACATACTTTTCGTTTACGAGTGCCATTAGATTTTGCTGGAAGTTGCCAATATTGCTAACAATCTATATAGACGCTTAGGAGTCTTAGAAAAGTTTGCTGAAAGTTGCCAAGCCTTTCCAAGCGCTTCAAATTTAGACGACAATTCAAATTTTTAACCTTTTAACATCGGGCTCATTTGGTAAAGAATGGAAATGTTTAACAATGTGAGTAAAGAAATTTTTTTCTTCATTATATAGTTCTATCTTCAATAGTAGTAGAAAAAAAACGAAAAATTTCAAGAATCAGTTTTGTTTAGTTGGCGACAGCGGTCCACTAAGCGGTGTTATTCACAGCTGCTGCATGCTTTAACTTTGTCAAAAGTTATCTTATGCTTATAATCCTCTACAGAACAATATCACTATTTATATTAATTTTTTCCTATTCTATAAAATTTATACAAATTTTATAGATTCCAGAGAAGAATTGAACCGTAATTTTCAACAGTTTTATTAATTATTGAAAAAAAAAATCAAACGTTCAATTCCACGTCCTAATACGTGCGAGGCGCCCAGATTTTCACAAAGCCAACAGGCGCCAGCCAATATTATCCCGGCCCTGTATAATCTATACGCATATGAATGCCGCAGAGAATCGAATATAGAATAAAGTCCGAGGGCATGGCCTGCGACGAGAGAGGCGCGCGCGGGCGACGACGACGACAACGACGACGACGACGACGCGCCTGCGGGCGGGCGGATATTCTCGATTTGGACGGATGGAAATCCGAGATTGCTCCATATTGGGAGATGCGCGCGAGCCGAGCCGCGCGAGCGATGAAGGCGCTCGGCATCGCGCGCAGTGGCAGTACATATAAATATATATTTATATATGCGCGCGACCGGCGGCGCGCGGCGCGCGTCCCGAGGACGCGCTGCGTTCCGACGCTCGACGCGAGCGTCGGCTCGTTCGTCCTCTCGGCGCGAGGCGCGGACGGATAGCCAGAGGGAGAGAACGAGAAGCGGGGAATAAATAAAGCTCGGCGGTCCGGCACCGGCACCTCCGCCCGAGCCAATGCGCGCTGCTACAACACACACACACACACACACACACACACACACACACATATATATATATATTTATAAATGACCGCGACGTTTTCTTGTTATCATTTCGCGAACTCTCCGCTGACTGATATGCTCGCTGCTCGTGCTCGGATCGTATCTGCTGCTGTCGTTTTCTGAACAATTGATTATGAGTCTTTCCATCGAGCTGCGCAGTCCTTGGCAATTGAATAATAATTTTCTGACTTACAAGAATCAGATGTAAATCAATGCCTTCGCAAGCCATTCATTTTGAAAATATTATTTACTTCTCTTTTTTTTAAACTAGTGTGATTTGAATAATTTTCTACGTATAATATAAATAATAAAAATATAAAAGCATTGTTATAATGAATTAGATGTATGATACGGCGACAGTATCTGTGATAGAAGTATATACTTGTGCGCGTGCGTGTGTATTATACGTGCTTATGTGTCTACGTATAAATCGTGTTTCACCAATGGTCAATGGGAGATTGATCCAGTGGGCGGCCTCGCTTAGCTTATAAGGAATATAATAGAAACACGCCCCCTTACGCCTAGAACCAGAAGTCATCGGCTCCTTCCTATCGAGTATTTTATAACTAAAACACTCTTGGCGTTGATATACCTCACCTCCAGAACGATAATTAATTTCGATATTCTTTCTTGGGCGCATTTAAAAATACATTTTTATGCATTTACGAATATACGAACATTTTACGATTATAATAGTTTTATACGTCGTGCTCAGTGGCGCGTTTCAAAATGTTTTAATTGCAATTACTGTTATTATATTTGCATCAAATATATGCATCAAATTTCGGACTAAAAAATGTACTACGGAATAATAGAATGGAAAATTGTATTTTAATATTGATATACGTATATACATTAATCAATTTTTCAAAGAATTTACATTATATTACTCATCATGTATGTTGAGTTTTTAGACTTTGTGCTTATGTTACTATTTATAATTGTTAGCAAATATTTGAGAGTAGTTTAAAAATATCCGCAATTTCCTGTCTTTGGCCAAAATTATAGTCACTGTATACGTGGATCAAAATCGAACGCTATAATATGAAACTAAAATAATAAAAGATACATATATATATAATACACTGAAATTTATAATGTATAATGTTGTATATAGTAGACTCAGTGATTGCATAAATTATTTCCTTCCCGTTAATTGCAAGCGAAATCTATCGCTGTAAACGTTAATCAGTTTTAAAACCTAATAAATGCACACGTACAAAAATTAACGATACACATTTCTGCTTTTATAAAACGTGAAAAATGCTTTGATTTAAAAGAATGCAGAAATCGCCATCGTGAGGGGAACGTAACTCGTATATATATATACAGACGTACGTTTATCTCAAAGCAGGCCTGATTGTAAAATTTATAACGCTCTTTTACCAAAGAAAGGCAGAAAGTCATCGTATAGCTTCCTGCCGTTTACGAAACGGGAAGATATATAATTAATACACGCGTCGCTGTGCCGAGAGCTCATGGTAATACGCTCCAGAATTAAAAGAAGTTATGAAAGAGCGTATTTAAGAGAAACGAGGAAAATACACCGAGCGCGCAACTTGAAAGCAACTTGGCGAGTTTGAAATTTAAGCAAAGTCCAATAACTCCGCCTACGCCGTTCGAGCCAAATTTTAATACATAACATCTTATATATATATATACACACACATATACATATACATGAATTTGCTTAGATAATACAAAACTTTCGAAGACATCTATAGTTTTGCCAAAGCAGCACGAATATTACGCGTTACGACAATAATTGCGTCGGTGCTCGGGCATTAAAAAAGTGTGCAAGCGGTGCGCAGAAAGAACCGCCAGAATTCGAAGGATTTATATATGGATTTTGACAGATTTAAACGGCAACACAGCGATTATTAATTTGTTAAATGAAATTTCTTTATTAAAACCTACTTTAACGTACTCATTAAACGTGCGTATTGCCATTTTTCTATTGATTTAATAAGCTATAATTTATTACAGCATCTCTCTATATATGGACTTTTTATCGATGCAGCACCCACATCAATTATATCTCGGAAAATGTAAAGTATCCGACGCTTATGCATGCGGGAGAGCTCGGTTTCGCCCAGCAATCGGCCGGCCTGCCGATTTTAATCGATACATTGTTTAGCTCGCCTCTTTCTCTCTCCGGTGTTTATAATTTACCGCGACACGAGTCGTAAAGCCACGGAACGCTCGCCTCGTCCCAATTGGGCTTCTACGCGCGTCCCTGGCTGGGGATCGGCACCGTTGACACCGGGCTGCGCGCTGCTAACAATGCCGATCGAGCACCGATCTCCGCGCCGTGGAGCTCGCGACGTGCTCGCGATCGTCGATGTATCCATAATGGAGTAGCGCGGGACGGCGAGAAGGTGCACGTTGTAGAGGCGACGGCCGACGCGGATAGAGCTGTAGGCGGCGCGCGGCAAGACGGATTGCCCGCGGGACTCTGCGAGGATTGGCGGTTTAGTTGTCTCGTTATGCCCCCCCCCGCCCTCTCACGCACACTCTCCGCCGCACCGTATGCCATCTCTCTCCCGGGCCGAGCTACCTTTATCGCCGTTGCCGATCCTTGTCGGAGCAGGGCGAATTATACCCGCGATCGGCGACGTCCGTGCGCCGCGACTTTTCTCCACCAATCGCACTCGCGTCCCCTCCCGACGACGATTTTTCTTATCTTCAACTTTATACGATACCTCGGTTACTGTCAATATCAGGATGATTTTTTTTTCATCTTTTTTTGTTCAATAAATGCATGTTATATCCTGCAGTCGAACAGTAGCTTTCGAGGATTTAATTATATAAGGACATATTTTTCCAGTTACTATATATTCAAAATATAAAAAATCGTTTGATTTGAATCCTCTTTTTCATTGATATTAATTGAGATATTTTAGGATTACAGTTTTTTTTTCTTTAAAAACAACGAAACAAATTATAATCCATGACTTATACATGTCTTCTAACATTCTGTAATAGTGTAAAATTCCCATATAATGTATTGAAAATATGGTATTTATACTAAACATATACGTAGGCATACGTATATAAGATTTTTTGTATGCATATTATTCGCACCTATACTGTGAAAACAGTTCGATCAAGTGGACCAGCTGAACTGTTCGAACGGCTCGAAAAAAATTTCTTTTGCGTTGTTAGAACATGAAATAACTCAATTACAGCATAAATATTCGAAGAATAGAGAAACATATAAGAAGAGCTTTAGATAATTTAACGGCGAATGTTTAAAGGCTTTAAAAATTATTAATGTAACGCGGCGACAAACGCTCAAATAGAGATATAATGAAATAACAATATGTCATAACGATGATTTAATCGTGGTATTTATAAGTGTTACAATATAAAAATAAATAAGTTCGAGTAGCCTGTTTTAAGAACTTATATCGGATGAGATCGGGGATATGTATAATAATTAACTTGTCTTTTATTTTAATTAATTGTTTATAACAAAATATAACAATACCGACGCTTTACATATATGGTGAAAGAAGTTAAATGATTCTGATTTAAAATATCTATAATTTAGGCTTAATATTTTCTCAATTGTAATGGATGATTAAAATTATTTTAAACTTTTAGTGTTTATATACATATGCAGGTATTACAACGTTAGAGAAACATATGAGTCATAGTGAAAGAATATTTCAGTATCGTTTGCACATAATTGCAAATATAAGTATATTGCATTTGTATTTTATTTCGTAGCATTGTTCGTCACGTGAAAATATCAATGTTACTTACTTCGAAACTTTGAAACTTAGCTGAAAAAGTGTGTAAATTTGACAAAAAGAATTTTACGCGAGAAATGCAGAAAATCGATTTGTTTAACAGCGGCTTACAAAAGATTTGTCGCTCAAAAAAGGCATATAATAAAATAAATTGGTTAATATGAAAATACATAGCCTACGCCCATTGTTCCTACGCATCTATTTATTGCGCTCAATTTTGTTTGCGCATATACGTCGCCGGAAATTTTGTCTATTAATAAGCCCGCGAAAGATGAACGCTCGGTAGTTATAACAAAAACGTCGTCCATGTCCTCTAGTTTCATCGTGCCGAGCGACTGCCCGAATAGCGTCTGAAATAGAAATGGCAAAAATCCGCTCTGCCCGCGAGACGCGTTATAAATTCGAGCGGTTACATACGAGGACGCGGAGAAAAAGAGGGGCGGGGCGGGGCGGGACGGGGGTTAAAATTAAAATTACACAATAAGCCGCGGGGAGGAGAAAAAATGACGCGGCATCGGAATTCTTATAGGGGATCGCGCTTATATAGGGCTCAAATTGCCCGATTCGTTTGCGCATTAGACTCGATACTTTTGCGCTAGATTTTATTTTTGGGAAAGCTCACACGCCTTCAAAAATGGTGGCCGCGTAACTCTAGAACTACTGAATTAGGTTGGAACGAAAATACTGGCGGCCGCAGTCGCGGGATACACGCACGCACAGACACGCGTGAGCCGCACCCACGCAATAATCTCGGAGGCCACGCTCGACAGCCGGCAAAACCATTCCCTAAATTTCGTGGAATCTCGCCGTCGCCGCGCTTCGCTCGCTCGATCATCCCATAGCTGTGCCCGTCGAGAATATCGGCGCAATTGTAACGACTCGCTGACTAATTAAATATATATAGGTGTAATTATTAGACTGGCTACGTCGTCGAAAAAGGAACAAAAAATTATAACGAAATGGAAATATTTAAGGAAAAAATTATACAGAATTTGGAAAAATGGTATAATTTGGGTCTAATTGAATTTTTTATTATTAAAATTATTAAAAGAACAGTCTTTGTCGTATATATCACTACGTGTATGGTCTGAAACTTCGTAACTTATATTAAATTTGATATTTATTTTATTTTATAATTTATGAATGTAATTTGTATAATTATATCTTAAATTGATCGTACTTATAAATGCATAAATATAAATGTATCTTATATTTGATGCATAATCAGTGATTATCTATAATACTGTATGGGATGCTTCATCTGATACGCGATAATAAATATAATAAGGAAACATGAGATAGTTTTACTATATCGTTGAAATTAAAAATATAATCGTAGCAGAACTTTTGGCAATTATGAATTTTTTTTAATTTTTCATGTTATACCATTGTGCAGAATCTACCAATAAATGCGAAGAATGACGAGTTTCTCGTTTAGAGTATGAAGTGCTTATATTATATTAATGCGGTAACCGATGCCAATATAGTAGTAGAGAAGAATATCAAATTTCGCATATATAGCCTCGTCACAATTCAAAGACAAATTAATAATACTTCACTCGTGCACGGCAAAAATGCTTTCCTACGCATCCTCTTTGCATAATTGTGCTCGAGCGTATGATTATTCGCTATGGCCGAAATTGGAATCAATCGTGGCATTATTAAGGACAGCCTTTTGCAAATTCGCAAAACTTCCATTGCCAATTTTCTTAATTAAGCCATTTAGATATACTGAAAAAGGTACGAAAAAGCAAAGCGCCGTATTTACTTCGTTAGAACGACAATATACGTATGTAGAGAAGAAAAAATCTCCCGATGATTTGTTGATAGAATGATATATATGGGCTTAAATATAATGAGGAGGGCAAAAAGGTACTGAGGCCGCGATCGGACGACTGACTAGCATTATTTTTAATTGAATAATAGAACCGAAGGAGGAAAGTTATTCGAGAGGAAGCGGCGCGGCGAGGAAGAAAAAGAACGACAGAGTCATCGGGAGTGTTGCATAAAAGAAGTTAGACGCGGTTAAACGAGTCACTCGGCGGGCCGCGAGAAAAAACACACAAGTCCCCGGCGGGGACGCAAGAATGAACTGGCGCGCGTGCGGCTCGTATACGCGCCCGCGCGAGCACGCACACGCGGACGCGCGCGTAATGTATATGGGGGGCAGATCGAGCGGAGATCGAGAGAAGAGTTATAAGCGCGCGTGCGCGCGCGCGCGGCTGGACCGATTTCATTCAGAAGGGAATGCACGTACCGGTTCTCCGCCGCCGCTGCCCCCCCCCCACCCTTCCACCGCCGCGCCACCCCTTCGCCCGCACCCCTTCCCGTCCGCTTCATTCATTAAACACACAATCCGCACACGCTCTGTACGCGCTCGGGCGCAGCTATACGGCCGAGTTCGTTCCTTATAACTTCCTTTCACTTATATTCGTGTTTATATATAGATATACATGTATCTACAGTACTTCCATATATACATCTTTTTGAAATCTTTATCCGCGTAGCTCAGGATCGCGCTCGAAGCTCTGCAGCAGCTACAGCTCTGTACAAAGAGACCAATCTATATATATATATATATATATATATATATATATATATATATACACATACATATACGGCGTATAACGATTGTCAAAAAATGCGCAAAAACCCGCGAAAATGCGCAAAGTCACGATTGGGTGGTGGATAGTGAGAAGGGGGGAGGGGGCAGAAGAAAGGGTAAACGTGATAGATGCGCGCGGAAAGGGCAGCTTTTTGTCCCTCGCACCTTGTGCGCCGATTAATGACGGGAGGCCTGTGCCCGATGGACACCGGAGGCGCGCCCGCGCTCGTCGGCCCCGTGGCAATTAGAGCATAATTCATTCCAGCGAGCTTACGTTCGGCCCTTTCGATTCCGGCCCGGGCTGCTCGCTAATAAGCCTCGGGCGAGCCTCGGGTGTCGTCAGGAAGCGCCGCGGCCATCGCCCTGTTCGTGTACAAAAGCTGCGCGCGCGGATAAACATTCTTGCGATCTCTTCTTTCGCGCGGCGCGGTGGGGCGAGACGCCGGCCGCGCCGTCCGAGCCGATCTCGATTTCCTGGCGCCGATTTCTTATACTAACGAGGGGAGCATCGTTCTCTCTATATAAAAGCGCGCTATCATACCGGTCGGTGGCATAAATGGCTTCGAAAAACCACGACGGCGCAAAAGGCGAGTCTCATATTGCCATAGGGCGCTCGTCTAATGACGCGCTGAAGAAAATCCCGGAGATTGGCTCGCCGCGGTAGCGCCATCGCCGTAATCATTCAACTAAGCTCATTTTCCTCTTTTTATCCGGGGCGCGCATATCGAGTTGGGAGGGAGGGGGTATATTATACGGCCGGCGGCGGAGATTTCTGCAGCTTTTATTTTTTCCCCGAGCTCCCCTCCCCCTGCGGGCCGATAAAAAGTTTAATAATTTAGCCAAGCTGCGATTTTTTTTCAGGGCAACTTGAGATAAGGCTATGAAAGGGCGTACTTGACAAATTAAAAGTAAATAATCACTTAACGAACATTTCATAATCGATACCACGAAAAATCTTAGAAAGAATACCAAGAAATGGTCCTTTTACAAATTCATCCGAAAAAATATTAAGGGTTTTGAAAATATTTCGAACCAAAGTTGTAGAAATAATCAAAATACACCTTTTTGTTATATATTATTGTTAATATACGCTTCCTGAACAATTATCCAAGCAGAGCGATTTTCTTATTAGACTACATATAGAGTTACAGTAAAGGAAACAGGTAGTTTTAAGTAATTTCCAATACTCATTGAAACTTTCATAATGTTAATGAACGTAAACAAAACTATTTTGCACAAGACCACGAAAATATCACGAAAGCTATGATGTTTTGTAGTGAAATATCTTAATAATTATTAAAAATATTTGATACACAAGTTATAGATCTGAGAAAATACATGGTTTCAGTTCTATACAATTGTTACAGCAGGCAATCTTTCTGAAGATATTTTGATATTTTTTATCGGGATCTCCTGAAGCATCGACGAACAAAGATCGAATATGTATAAAAATCAAAATTCATGCTTTTGACGAATTCTTATTTAAAATGAATATTTCTGATTGCAAAGTAAAGCTCTTCATTTCCAGTTTCTACAATCATTTTCCTCGGATGATAGTTTTACTTTTTCTGTATATAAAAACTTCACATAATGGATGGTTTCACATTAAGCAATTACAGAATAAGTATAATTCTATACAGACCTCTATAGAGTATTAAGTCTATATAGAACTGATTACTCTCAAAATTTATATTTAGTGTGTTTAAAATTGCTAGACACTAATATTATGGTTAAACTTCTAGGTTTAATGTCACCAAAAAATTCATATTAGTGAAAATTATGAAAAACTTATTATAGTTAATTTTTACGTTTATTTGTTCTAAACGTTTTTAAAAGTACTTTCAGTATAAATTTTAGATAACAATAAAATACATATGTTTTTTGTTCTATACGTAAGTTCTCTAAAAATGAAGTTTTTGAAGAAAAATATATACAAAGGAACTCACTATGCTCTTTGTATCAAGATATATGTTAATTCAGAATTAATAGTTTCTTGGTGGAAAAACGAGAAAAAGTGAAGTTAGTTCAGAAAATATGAAGCATTTTCAAAATGTTTCAAACAAAATTGGACTTTAATAGTTTTTCAGAAAAATTCATTTAAGTTAGAAAATACGGTCTTTAAATGGTATCTAGATCAGGTTATAGTAATTAGAATTTCAAACAACATAAAAGAATATATGTATGTATGTATGTATATATATATATATATATATATATATATATATATATATATATATATATCCATGCATGTTTACCTATCATATGCATCTTATTGTTTCTATTTATTTTTTATTTAATTAGGTCGATGAAACATAAGATATTTTATTTCTAAGCAAATAAGTATATAATTTTATTCCCACAATTTTACATGGCATTGCCATAAATAATTAGATCGGTATTTCTTAAAAATATAATATATAGAGATAAATAGTGTAAAGTCAGCAAATGTATTATGTCGCGGTCTACGAGCTTTGTTTGAAGCGTGTTCTAAGATTTTCCAAGATAAATTTGAAAATCCATGATTTTTCTTGATTTTCTCTGATATTCTCGATGATAATCATTGAATCGTAAATCTTGAGTACGATATTTGTATCTACAGAGCCTCCTACAGTATGCTAAAGGTGGCCCGTTCTTTTTGCTCCTGTTTTGCTTTCGATTTTTGCGATCGCCCCTTGTCGGCACTACACGCCGAACACTATACAAGACTGCCGTTTCGCGTTATTTTGAAACCTCAGCCCGAGACAACGTGCAAAGCGATATATTATATCAGGGATGACGACGAATGGAACGCACTTTATTATTAACGCGAGAGTTCCGGGCGCAGCGGCGGCGGCGGCGGCGGCGGCGGCGGCGACGGCAGCGCGCGGCGATTGCGTTAGTGCGCTTGCGCGAGGCCAGTGCAGACTTGTCATTGACGGGGAAAAAATTATTGCAAAACTCGCTTCTCAACGTAGAATGAATGAACTGACCATTTACAGACAACTTTCAATATTGGCAAGAGCCGCGCAAGATATTATAACGAAGAATATTTATTATATGATTATTACGAAGCGTCGCTCATTTGTCGAGGGAGCGCTAAGGAAAAAGTTCCCATTCGAGATGCACTTTATGGAGCGGCGAGTGTTTTTGCGTTGTTTACGGTTTGGCGCGTTAAAGAGCAATTCTAATCCAGAGAATAAGAGAGTCGAGGAAATTCCGAATGCAATGAGCCGATGTTTAACCGATAAACCGAACTACCGCCAGAACTGGCGTATTATTCAACTCCGGGCTAAAGTGCAATTGCAGTTATCCGCCTATAAATCTAATGCTCAAATGCTGCAGTATCGAAATCGCGCGGATATTTAATTAACCATATACGTGTATACAAATAAGTGGACCAGTTAGAGTATAAATTAGTCTCGCTGAGTGCTGATACGGCTAAAATTTAACGATAGAAAATCGTTTTATGAAAATTCGTTTGCAAAATATATATGTTCGCGCGTAAAAACAAGATCGTGCCTGGTTTCGCAGGGCGACATAGATATTCTGGAACGGAATAGAGGATCGGGCAAAAAAACTTGGAGAAAAAGAAGCGTAAAATAAATTAAATGCCTTCGATTTACATCGCCTTTCCATTGCCCGATTCTTTTTTTCCAGATATCTACTCGCAGTCGTGAAATTGCTCTTTTTATCCCCGCGCGTCCGGCATGAATAATTAAGCTGGCGAGCATCGGCTAGGGGGGGGGGAGGGGGCAGAGCAAGACAGCGGCAATGAGAGCGGGGCGCTTGACTCTTAAGGCCGGAAGGTGTATATATAGATAGATGATGATACTGATTTAATGGCAAACGAGGTCTCGAATCATCAAGAAAGCTGCTTCGACTACGAGCATGAACGAGCACTTCCGCGCGTATAAAATATTAATAAGCGTTCTTACGCGATGTTGTCGATAACCGTTTTATTTTAACGCTAAAACAGAATAACGTTGTTATTCTTGTTGTTATTGTTTTCATTTTTTCCACAATAATTCCGTCGCATTCTAATTATTGTCGATGGAATCCAAAGGTTATATATTTCCATCTACCGTTGCCGTCGTATTCGTGTACAGTTCCGAAATTGGCAAGTGCGAAATTGGCAAAGAGCTCGTTAGCGACGGTAAATTGTATAGCATTGGATGGCTAATGATCGGCCAGTGGAGAACCGCCCAATGCAGCATAAGCGCAGCCCTCGCAAGTACTGCAGTTATTATTGTTCCTAATGAAATAACGCACGATATCGCTCGACATAGAGATGCAGAGCAGGGCACATTGGACGCGGTCTATCAGCCCAACATATATAATGTCGGAATAACTGCGGCGATTCTTATCTGCGCAAATTAAGCCAGAGGAAAGAACTTCTCTCCTTCTCTCTCTCTCTTCTCCCGTCCCTCTATCTAATTTCCTCTCCTTTTTCTCTCTTATTGGCGGGAGCCGCAGTCCCCGACGCTCTCCGCGCGACGCGTTCTCTATAATATGTTCTATCGCGCGCTCCGCGATATCGCATTAACTTTTCTCTCAACGACCGTTATTACTGCGGCTATATATTCATGTATGTATCTATATATATATAGACACACAAACACACACACATATATTTAGCCTGAATCGCGTCGTTCCGCGGAGCACGAAGATGCATCGCGATAGCCTTAGGACGATTAATCATACGCGCCATTTGCATATCCATAGATAGGACATTGGCTGCGGAAAAGCGCTCGGCGCACGCGTTCGCGGGCGCATGTCCGCGGCGGCATTATGCGGCTCGAGATTTAATCGAGGGGAGCGCGGTCCCGGGCTCTAGCCCGAGCATATGTGGCTGCGACTCGTAGAAAGTCTATTGATCTCGTGTTTTTCAGATGTCACCCAACAGTTATTATTGCATTGGCTTTTGTATAAATTATAGGGGAAACGAGGAGGTGGAGGGGCATCGGTGCGCATATTTAACGTCGGTTCGAGATCTTTTTGATATTCCAGCTGCTCTGCGAATTTCCGAGCAACTGGAACTATATAGTCGAATTGTTTTGGTATTTCGACTGCTCGACAGTCGTTGAAACGGTATGAGATGTACGAAAGACTCGAACAGCATATAGATTAGAACAGTGAAGAAATTGTCACTTTAAATTCAGCAATTATTTCTTTAATTATTAACAAAAATCCATTCGATTAAAGGGAATTTTTTTGTGGTCTAAGAAAATTTTTTATTACTTTAAATAAATTTTTATTTATCTCGAAGGATTATACATAAACGCTTATTCGAATTCACAAAACTTTTCGATATTTATGCAACAACTATACGTAAAACAGTTCGATAATCGGGAAATTTTTATATGTCTGAACAATACGAACAGCTAAAATTTGTGAACGACCGAATTGCTTGTCTGTTTTGAACTCTTCGAACGTTACTGAAATTTTTGAACTCTTTCATATTCGAACAAAAGTCCCAGTGCTGATAACAAAGATCAAAAGCGTTGAAACTACTAGTTGAACCGAATCGAATTACAGATGCTACCTCTCTATATTTTTTTCTCTTTGTTACGTTTTCATAATTAAGTTTTATTAACTTTTTAATTTAGTCTTACATCCCCCGAGAGCCGGTGAACGATCTTAGATCCACGATACTCGTCGAGCGAAATTGTGTTCGCCACCGATCCCAAGATACAGTTTATGCGTATTAACGCGTATACGTAAAAATCGGCGCGCCCGTCGAGCCAGAAATACATCGAAATTTCAGCACGCGATTGCGCGCTGGCACATATCGCCCGCTCCTACGAAAAGTGGCGCCGTTTCCGAGCACAACCCAAGAGAAAAATTAGAGTCGGTTAAAATGACAAAACGGATGATTAAAGGAAGCGACGACGCAACGCCAGTCAATGCCTCGCACGGAGCAGTCGCAAGTTCGATTTTCGACACGCGCCCCACGAGCATTCTTAGTCCTCGATCCTCATTTCCTAGTCTCTCTCTCTCTCTCTCTCTCTCTCAGTCCCTCGGTCCTATTGGCGTTGGATGCACCGACGTGATTTTTTCCCCCCTCGTTACGTCGTGCACCAGTCGCCGCGAGAGCCGCGCGGTGCCAGTTCCGCAGGAGCGGGCGACGTATTTATACGTGCGCGGAGCGGCCGGTCGGCCTCCGGGGCCGGCCAGCCGGACGCGCGTAAAGAGTTCACTCACCATCGGGCTGGGATCCACAGCGCGCCACGGCGAGGCGGGCGGCGCGGCCGCGGCTCTCGTCGGCGGACGTCTCATTCGGTCGGCGCGACGCCGCCCCGCCAGGGGCCGAGGACGACGCGCGGAGGGGCCGCGGGCCGGCTCGGGGGGTCGCTCGGGCTGCTGCGCTGCGGACGGCCGGGTTCCTCGGCTCTCGGAGCCCAGTGGCACGGGGGCGTCTTCGTCGGCGTCTTCGTCGGCGTCTTCGCGGCGCGGACGGCGATGCGGAGCTGCTCCGTGCACCGCGCGCGGGCCGACTCGCGAGAGGAGCGCGATTCGAACGTGACTGCTCGTCCGCGTCCGTCGGCGCTCGGCGGGCCTCGGAGCTGCGGCGGGACGCCCGGCTCGAGCCTCGAGTGCCTCGACTCCTCGCGCGGCGGGGCCGCGATAAGCGCGGCGCGGCGGCGAGGAGGGCGGTCGAGGGGAGGCAGGGGTGGGGGGACACGGCCGTGGACCGCTCGCTGGAGGGGGCACTTCATTCATTACGATTTTTAGCTCGGCATTGTGCACGGCTTCTTCTCTCGTCCTGCGCCGCTCGTGCCTCGCCGCCGATTCCTGCTCCAACCCCCTGCGATATTGCCGTTTTTTTCCTCGATCGTACGTCCTGCCCGACACTTGTCGAGTTTCAATCGGAGGTGGGACACTTGTTCCAGCTGTGCTCGAATTGCTCGAACGCTATGTACTTCGAGCAGACATATGCTAGTATGTACGAGTACTGGGCTGGGAACTTTCTGATTCGAACGACACGCACGGCTCCAACTATTCAATATTTAAGCGGTTCTTATTGTATGTTTTCAAAGGACATAACGCGCGACAAAAAATGTCCAGCCTTAATGTTATCGCGTCTGTTATATGTACTGTTCGAACAGCTAAACTGTCCCAATAGCTGTAAAATTCTATCTACTCGTGTAGCTCCTAAGAATCGAACAAATATTCAAATAGCTCGAGCATCGACATTTTGTAAGTCCCGGTATCGGAAACAGATGTCCGTGCAGTTCAATCATTTGGAATAATCGAAAGAGTTTGGAGAATAATATTAGCCCAATAGTAGAATATTTCGAACGACTATTCGAGCTGTTTGAATATCGTTAAATGACCACTTTCGTAATGCTTAACATATAGATGCTCGTAAAGTTTGTGCAACTTCAAGAGTTAGAAATGTTTGAATTCGATCAACTCGAGTAGTTATGCATGGCTTCAAATTAAGTGTTTCAGTAGTTTGAACGTTAGAAAATGTGGATCGATCATCCCAATATTTTCTATATAGCTGTTTTAATATTCGAATAACTAAAACGGGACATTTTCACACATGTTTGAACAAAGCTTCCAGTCCTAGTTTTAATATTTTTTTAATCTTTTCTCGTGCCAGAAGTAAGTTTACAAGTCGGAAATCCTCGGAGGCCTCGTCCGCGATTTATATTCTTTTCTTCTCGAACAATAATTCCCAATATGACGCGTCGAGTATAAGGAGGCTCTCTAAGATCTTCCGTGACCGAGCAATCCGTCTTCTAAAATTTTTACATAATTCCTCATTTGCATGTTATATAAATAGACGCGCTCCTCGAGGCGCACTTGCTTCGCCGCGTGTTTGGGTTCGGAGTTTTCGTTAAACATAATAAGAATGTAGGTATTATTGCGTTTGCTACGTAGACACGTCGCATCGGTCGGACTAGCATATAATATTATAAAAATAAAAATAAAAATAAAAATAAAACACAGCAAAAGAACGTCCCTGCTGTGAGTCGCAGCACTGCGTCGCATCGGTCAAGCGCGAAGACGTATATTTCGACAATTCTAACATCGTCCGCCTCGCGAAACGCGAACCCGAAGATCTACGAAGGAGAAGCGCGAGTGGCTAGACGCGCGAACGAAAATTCAAAACACCTCCTGCACAACTCATCGGATACCGTTAGTGTATATATATACCTATACAAGTATACAGGTTGCTAGTCGAGTCGGCAATATAGGAGTGGCGCGCCGGAATATAAGCGTATAAGAGAGCCCCGAAGCTATACAGACTCGCACGATCTTTCGACAAATGCCGTAGAGGAATTGAAATCTACGAAGCGTGGGCGAGTCTTTATATGGTTATATGCCCGAATTCATTACAAACCACTTAAACGTGACGCATGTATATATTCCTATGTATGTATGCATGTATGTATGTATGTATGCATGTATGTATGTATGCATGTATGTATGTATGTATGTATGTATGTATGTATGTATGTATGTATATATATATATATATATATATATATATATATATGTGCTTGAACGACTCCGAAATCGAGCGAACGAGAAAGGACGAGGGAGAGGAGGTCGATATATATGTCCGATGTCTGTGCCTTTCAGAAAATTTTTAATGCGAAATTTCACCAAATAAATCGAGCTTGTGCATTATGACGTACTTTATTGTTGTAGATTGTAATCTTAATATATGAAGTCTGTCGGAGTTACATAAAGCGTCACTTCGACAATCACTTCGAATTGTATCTAAAACCATCGATCCAACTCCTTTCGCACGATGCCAATATTCCATTCCTGCACGATTTCGATTCGCTTGCTGAAACATTCTAGCCGATCTTGGGCGGGACTGTATTGCAACGGCACTACAATGCAAGCAGTGCGCTTGTACGAAACGAAGTGAGAAGAGGGCAGTGCAAACGTCCTCGGGGACAAAGAAGAAATTCAGGAAACTTCTCGGGGCTCTAGCTCCGCCTGCTCTTAGATAAGATCGGCAGCCGCCGGCGGCACGGGGTAATTAACAGGGCACAGACTCGCTTCACATCCGCGTTATCGCTCTTCGTTTTTCGCCCGAGCCCATATCTGCCCATATCTTACGCGCCATGTCCTTATAAAGGCGCGCGCGTCGTCCCTTCTCCCCCACCCCCACTCCCGCCCCGCCACACCGCGCAGAGCGTCCAGAAGAGCCGCGGCCCACTGCCGTACGCGAGTCCACCCAGGGCGGGCGTCGAGCCGCGGACTCGATTCGACGCCGATGCTCGTTGGGCAATGCTTAAACCCTTCCGCCTCGGGCGATTCGCGGAGCTGGCCCGCGACGCGAGGGTTTACGATCGCCGCGATCGGGCGACGGGCGCGCGCGGGCTGTGCAGTGGATGCAGGTGTAGCCTTATACGTAGGATTCGGCCGGCGCCGCGCCGGTACATACCTATATAATGCCATTTAATGAAAGGCAAAACGGACAAAGAGAGTGCCTGAGAAATTGCGGAAAAATGGGAGGAAAAGAGAGAGAGAGAGAGAGAGAGAGAGAGAGAGAGAGAGCGAGGCTGGCCGGGAGAGGTGAGCGCGTGGGCGCCGGCCGGCGCGCAAAGTGCGCGAGAATATGCGTACTGCAGCAGCAGTGCTCGAAAGGTCCGTGCGGCGCGTTGCGTCCTGGGAGGCCTTCGGATTATATTGTGCGAGGAGGAATATAACAAAGGACGAGCCGGTGCATATATTGCAGCTTGTAGCCGCGGACGATTAGCCCGAAGAGAGCCAACGAGTGCCAAGTGCGCCCCGTTCCAGCGCTGTACTTTTATTAATGCGGCAACCATGCGCTTTATTCAATTTCAACATTACTGCAGTGTATATATATATATATATATATATATATATATATATATATATATACACGCATGTACGAGAATTTCTACGGGAGAGGCAACTTTGAACTCGTACAACTTTCGTTTAAACCAAGCACGAGTCCATCGACTCTTTCGTTGAAATCAAGCCAACGACTGATATTGTATTACAATTAGAATAAAATCGTAAAAGTAGACGTATGTTTTGATAAATATCAACGAGCAAACTTTGCTTTTATTACTGTCAGTTAATGAACGGATTACAGAAAATATGATAAATAGTTTTCAGAAAACTAAATAGATTCACTAAAAATTACAAAAATAATAATTATAAAGTAGAATTATATATATATATATATATATATATATATATATATATATATATATATATATATTACGTGCCCTTCAGGCTATTAGCTTCGTGCAAAATGTTAACTCTACGCGAGCGTTACCCGTGGCCATTTCGTCAACTTTAGGTTCAATAATTTATATTGACAGTATCGAGCTTCATTGAAAAAACATAGCAAAAACTTTAATAAATTATGTATATATATAATCAAAAAAGAATCATGGGTAAGTAATAAAAATTTATATACCATTAATTGAATAATGAATTAATTTAAAATTATTTGATTGCCAATATAATTATATTACTTTATAATAAAATTTCATTTGTGACATTCACATTTTCTTTCACTAACATATTAGTTTAAATAAGGATAATTTGACTAACATTGTAATTGTATTAGGTTATAATACAGTTGTATTTGTAATAATCAGTTTTTGTCCTTCATTAATTATATTAATGTCAATTCTCAAGTTTTTGATTCTAGGCTGATTATTACAAATAAGGGTAGTCTGACGGTTATAATAAATATATTACTTCATAATATAATTTAGTTATTTGTAAAAAGACTGTACGGCCGATATAAATATTTATTGATTAAGTTTACAGAAAACGATGTAAATAAAAACGTTTTTACGCACGAAAGTTCTTTAGTTCTCCACGGCGGCACTGCACTCACGTTCGTGCACATATAGCGAACAGATATATAAAATTTCCAAATTATCCATTGATAATCTTATTTGTACATTACATAGTCCTGCATAAATAAAAATTATGGATAAAGATAAAGATAATCTCATTTATTCCGACCAACTAAGACTGAATATATAATTTGCTTTTGCCCTAGTCATCGGGATTGTGCGAAGACATATTTTAAATATACAAGATCTTCAAGATTAAATAAAACTGTTTAATCTTAGAATATCTATGATCTATTAGCTGGCTAATTCACCTCTGAAAAAAAAATTTTTATATACCTTAGGTAGGATCTTTTGCATATCATTTTCTACTATTCTGGAATTAAATTCGTAAATTAATAAATATTTTGATCGGTCTTACAATCTTTATAATATAATATATTAACTAAAATAATGACAGTCTGACTATAAATCTCTATTAAAAAATATTTATTAATTTAATTAAAAAAAGTCTACATAAATACAGTTCTTAATATTAATTAAATTCTTTAAGACAGAGCAAGTTCATTTGAGGTTTGAATATACATTTGAAGTTAAGTTAATACTCGTCATTTGTTATGAAAATAGGTTTTAATAAAATTAAATACAGAGAAAGTAGCTGGCTTATTTTTGTGATAATATATCAAAGCTTCTATAGTTTTTTTGTCTCATCGAAAAACAGAGGTTGCAAAGAGTATTGAGTTAAAAAAATGATCTTACCAATGTTTCAATAGAAACAGGTTTACAAAGCGTCAACAATAAACCCTTACTTACAATGATATATAATTCTTCCTTCTCTTCTTCATATTCACTCATAATAATGAAACAGTTCTTTAAATAGAATTAGTAAATATTATATACGCTTGTAAAATCTTTTTTCAGATGATTCCAAAGTAAATGAAAGAATATTTGGCGACTGACAGATTAGTAAGATATTGAATGATGAAGCTTTTGTTAGAAAAATCAATGAAAAGAAAAGTTCGGAATGATTAGGCTTCAAATAACTCGTTGAAGTTTTGTACGATAATGACAAAGATGAGAACTATAATGAAGTAATTGTCGAGATCTTGCAATGTCACAAAAATTCAAAGGCTTAATGAATTACAATGTTCGCTTTTCTAATCACATCATTTAAAAATCTAGGGGATCTTGGTGTAAATTAAAATGAAAGATCGTATCATGCTATAATCAAAATGGAATGACATTATCATGGTAATCGGGATATGAATGTGAGAAATACAATAGCTGACTTTTTTTCAATATTGAAGAAAAATATTGTATAGTATCAGGAAAGAAACATAAGAGCATGTCTATTCATAGATTTTTTTTTTGATCTTGTCAAGTTGAAATAGCAAAAGAAGTGAAGACTTGAAAAAAACTTCTCAAAAGCAAACTAAAATTCTGCGTTGTTAAAGTTGATAATATTTCTATATTGTGCGTAAAAGTAAAAGTTCTCGTGATCGTTTTCAGATTTCTTACACTTATTTTTATATTACTAAATAAGAGAGTTACTTTGACCACAATTGTTACATTCATTTATGAACGTTAAATTTCCTAATAATTTAGATTATCAAATTAAGATAAGGTCTCTTATGTGAAAACATGGAAATGATCTTTATGGTCATAGTTAATATATGGTTATTAGATTCACCGCTAGAGAAAAATGAAAAATCGTAGATCCTCCAGATTGCTGGATTTTTCTAAATCTGAAACGTCTTCTATATTTAAAAAACATTTTTTGGTTGCATTTCCATAATTTGGGATTGATATCTGATAAAAATTTAGGACAATGTCATTCCACTTCAGCAGGTCAAAATAAATGAGAATCTGATCTGTGGTACAGATTAATTTTTTGGTGGGTATGTGTGTTGTCAACATACATTGTTAAAATATAGTATATACATAATCCACAAACTACTTTACACATTTTGAACTCTGCACAAAAATTTCATAAGAACAATGTTCTTAAAATTTTTCCTTAAGTGTTTATTAATTATAATCTTACATTCTTTCCAATAAGAACAATTTTCAATCATTGAATTTCTGTTAAAAGCTGTTGATCTAATTTAAAGTCAAATTGTATTTTTTAAATGAAAACCACTATTTTTATTAAGAATTGTAGTAGGGAAACAGATTTTAAATTGAAACTTACTCTTTATATATTATATTTAACATTACTTTTAAGGCTACTTAAAAAAGAACATTTTGTAGATTACCTAGTCCCAGAATAGTCTAACTGTTATCACTTACATATCAATACAATTATGTGCTAATATATAGAATTTTCAAAATTCAAAATTCCAAACTTTTATCTGTTAGAGTCGAAAATGAAAAGTACAGTTGATTATAATGAATAATGAATTTATATAACTATATATGAATAACAGGTGTAAAGCGAATGCATATGAGACGAATGAAGTGTGCAAAATTTTTATTTTTTATCCTTGTCTACAATGTACCAATAACAAGGACAATTCTGTTTTAAAAAAAACACAACAATGTAAGTGGCATTTATGGAATTTATTTTTTAAAATTTCCAGTACAAACAAAGGCATAAAACTTGATGTAAAGAAGCCAATACTGTCCATTTTTTCCCACGCGGTCCACCCAAAGCATACATATTTATCAATACGGTAAATATATATTTCAAGAAAGGTTGATCGTGTGCCTTGCCCGATGCAGAAATAAGGAGCGAGGAAAGGAGGCTGCAAATACACAACCACCAGGTTTAAATATATACATACATATATGCACATCTATATGTAAGACACGCAGCCTCTCTTCCTCTTGCGAACCTCGCCATCACCTCGCTGTGTATATCCGTGCCAGTTCGCATGTATATATATATATATATATATATATATATATATATATATATATATATATATATATACGCGGTTTGCCCCGTGTATGCGCACTTATATTCCTTTCTTTCCCCCCGGCTCGCTCGCTTATGCGCACGCCGGGCGGTTCGCGCGCTCGCGGGGCCCCTGCAGCATTCGACGCCCAGCCGCCCACGGATCCAAGTTACGATAGTTTGCAGGACGACTTCGGCGCGGCGCTCACTGCCTCCCCCTCCCCCCACCGTGCTGTACGTACCGGTATGTACACCGATCGCTAGTCGCGGAACGCGCTGCGCTAGCTTATTGCAATACTATAATATAATATAGTCGTGCGTGAGACGTTGCGCCTGATTCCCTGTAAATTTATATATATATATATATATATATATATATATATATATATATATATAATCCATACATGGAGCAGAATAGTCGATGCCCATTTTTTCCAAAGACAAAGAATCTATATCTCTTAGCTGATAATGCGTACAAAGAACTTACCTTTATATACATCATTGAAAGGAAAAGTTCGCCCAAAAATTTGATTCTCGGGTTGACCGGCCGTTGAGGTCTATTGCGTTGCCGATGCAGTTTTCCTTCGACACCGATTCGGAACATTTCGGGTTCCAATCAGTTTCGATTCTCCGCTAACATACATTTTTATTCCTAGATCAGGTATTGTATAATTACAATTTAAAGTCTTCTTTTTACGAAGATTTAAAAATATCCAACATAAATATAAATAATATATCCGAAACAAGCAATAATTTAAAAGCCGTCCGGATTTGTATTTACGGTAAAAAATGATCCCACCCAAACATGCCAAACCCACGCGAATCTGTATCTACTATAAATGTACTTTGGCGCGGGAGACCCCTTGTTCAGCTTTTCATTGTTCCTTTTTTTTCTGTTATTATGATCTCTATATCATAAGCATACACGCTCTACAAAATTCCATTTAAAACATGATAAAACGAGGTTCTCAATGGAAAGTAGCACATTTCAAATAGTTCCAAAGAAAAATAAGACATTACAAAGATTCCATTTAGATCGTTAACATGGATTGAGTTCGCGAAATTTACTACCTGATACTACTGTTGATTTGAGAATTAAATTCTGTTGGTTTTCTTCGTTAAATGACTCGTCGGGGCGTCTGTTATGGTCGTGTTGAATAATTTTTTTGAAATATTTTTGATTTACTATGGATGTAAATGTTATTATTATACAAATAAATTCTTCTGTAAATTATGTATGTATTGCAAATTTTTTATTTCGTCATTAACTTTTATATATTAACATTATATATTAGCATTAACATTATACAATAAAAGAATAAGCAGAGAGGAAATTTGCTATAATAAAAAAATTTATGTTTCTTTTCATAACAATCGCTAAAAATTATATCTTCTGAAGAACCTGAAATTAAAATATGTGAAACTTGTTAACGAAGACGGGTGATATCTTTTCAATTAAAATTTTATTATCCAAAAGTCCAATGTTCTGATAATATTATGCCGTGATCATGCACTTAGAACCATGATGAATCTTTTGAAGTGAAATAAAAAAACAAAAGAATCGTTCAGTAGTTTCAGTATAAACTTTAGTCTACTGGCATCTGCGATATTATAAATATATTTAACAAATTTATTAATATACAAATTTAAGCTTCATAATATCTAAAATATGGTTTATTATTTTTTATTATACAGTTATATTTATTTACACATCAATTAATATGTACAAATCATATTCGCATTTAAAGTATGAATAATTAAACGATTAACAAATATCTTATATATGTGCCAGTATCTAATTAGGATGGAAAAAACCAATTACCAATTGTTCGAAATCGATATTTCAGACTCTCATAGTATATGACTATAAAATCTCAATTCTAAGAAATCAAATCAATCACTATGCAACAATCATTCCTTTGCATTCATTCACCTGTTAAAATCATTTGTAATAAAACACAACTTTCACTAAAGAAAAGACTAGTCGTCAGTCATAGGCCATAATAGCATAATGTATGTGCATTTTTAATTATCGATCTGTAGATCGTTGAAAATAATAATTGAATTGTAATATTGATGGGGATGTTTTAAATTTGTTGAAAGAACGATATTTCTAATGTTAAAAGCGTAGTCTGTTGACACACTGGTGAATTTACCTCATGATTATTTGGTACAGTTTTTTTATTTAATAATAAAATTACTATATAGATAATACACTATCAAAGAATAGAACAAGACAATTATTAATTTTTATTATATTCATTTATTCATAAGACATAGATGTCAATCATGATTTCGATCATTCCCAGAATTTACCTTATACGGTCCTTTTAAGAACAATACAAATTAAATTATTACAAAATGTATTGATTCTAAAATTATTCAATTCTATAACTCTATAAGTCAGAAGACATAAGTGAATGTTCCTAAAATTCACGATTGCGCTTTTCTGGATATATACGACCGTATTTTGATTACAAACACCAATTCGCAATAGTAGAGTAAGTTGTGTGTGTGTGTGTGTGTGTGTGTGTGTGTGTGTGTGTGTGTGTGTGTGTGTGCACGCGTGCGTGTTCGTGTGTTAATAAATTCAAGGATCGTTATAAATGAACACATATATTCTGTGCCAGTTTTTAGAACTTATTTTATAAGAGTTTATATGTATATAAGACATCTCTATGTATATAAGACAGCTTTTTGTAGTAATTATTTTCAATATCTGAAATTTGCGGATTTTTCAAATGTATATATTAGGATAAAAATTGTACACGATATGTGTAGAGATATTTTAAAAATCATCTTCATAGTATGATTATTGTTGTTATTTTTATCGTAATTGCCTCTCATTTTAGCCAATTCATTTGAAAATTAATAATTGTTGAAAAGGGCGATAAAGTAAATCATGGAAATAGTCGAAATGTTGATATTTATGTGATATGAATATATGAATGTATAAATTCACGATAGTCGTTTACTATTCTTTAGTCATACACGCGAATCTATACACGAATTTTATGATTATTATCACAACAGATTAGCATCATAATTGTTTTTATAATCTAATATTAAATATAATTATTATTAATTTTATCATATGACTTCATTCAAACAATTACTGTAATTAACTTTAATTAGTTAAACTGTGATACATTTAATATGTATATATAATTATTTTTATTTCGAAATAAAACAACTGGCAATTGTTAAAAATAAGCATAATGGAAAGTAAAAAAGTCATAGTTATTTTTAGTACTTTTTATATATACAATGCCCATCGAATAACTGTTCAATCTACTAGAACAAAAATATTTAGTTACTAATAAAAATATTTTAAATCGTTAATTTATATAATTAATTTAAATTAATGCATTGTATGTACAAATGATATTTACAAAATTTAGGCACAGAAAAATTTATAAAAATAATAATTCTTACGGCAATAAATTATAGCTATAAATTTAAATTTCATCTCAAAATCACCTCTGTCCATTTACAAATTATGAACTATTATAAATCTGTCATAAAATCTAATATACTAGTCTAATAAATTAATAATTTTAGGGAAATATTGGTTACTAGCTGAAAAATATTTAAATAGTATTATCAAAACATTGTCAATTTATTAGATTTTATTTTAATTTAGAAATATTGACATTGAAAATTAGAATTAAATCTTAAATCTTGGCTCTTTTACTGCAAAATTTAACTTTAGAATAACAGATCCAAAATGTTGTAGTTATATATTGTCAATCATATTATATCTTAAATTAAGTGTATAATTTATATACATACATTGTATAAGTATAATGAAAACTCAATGCTTTATACACTTTAAAACTCCATTTAATATTTGCTTAGAATTTGTATTTGAAAACTGCTTGAAATTGGTATGTAAAAAATACTGTTTCAGTACCTGTATATTTCTTTAAATACTTATATGTAGATAAATTATAAATAATGTCAGTACAAATAAGCAGTGAAGCAAATGATATGAAATTTATATATATACATATATTGTTTTTTATATTGGTATTATACAAAACTACTTTGTACATGTAAAAATTTAATAGAAAATAACATTTACAAAATATTTACATATATTTTGATACTGTACAAATCTTACTATACATATTTTATATATTATCAGTTGTTCGAAGCACAATTTTTTTTTAATTCATTTCAGCTGTATCTAACAAAGTATTAAGATTTGTAGGAAGCCATGTGACACCATTGTGGCAAACAAATAAAATATCGGTATCAATGTAAGCTTGAACATTACCAATTTTATAAATCTGCTTTCCTTCACGATACCTATTTGCAAGAGGCATAAATAAGATACCTCTTTCTTCACATTTCTTTTGGACCAAATCTTTAAATCCTTGGGGAATTTGTGATGCTGTTCGGACAGCTTCTGCTAATCTCTATAAGATAATAACATTTGATATACCAGGGTAAAGTGTACAATTTATAAAATCAGACTTAAAAATTTAGAAATTACCTCCATTCTAGGTTGACTAATTTGAGAAATTTGAGAAGATTGTGGCTGACTTCTTTCCAGAGTCGTTAAATATGATACCTGCTCCACTGAACCTGGTTGAAGTCCTTGTGGAATAGAAACAGCTCTGTTCATCATTTCTAATGCTTTCCTAAAAGGCTCTGCAAAATAAATTTGATAAGAAATCATTTTAACAAAATATTATTTAACTCATTTTTATTAAAATATCAATTACTATTCAAAGTTACCTTTTACTAATGGTTCTGCTAGAAGTTTATCATTAAGCATTCCCTTCCAGCCAGTGTACCAATTTGTCACTTGCTCATAATTTGGAGAATGGTTTAGCCAAAGACCTAAAACTTGTAACCACTTAGGAAAGAAAAATTTATTTAATAATGCAGCCATTGTGTGAACAGGAATTAAATCTTTCCAATCATAAACCCAATTCCATTGATCTAAATGTTGTTGATGTGGATTGATAATTAGCTCAGAGAGCGAAATTTCTAGTTTAGGTAAAATATTTTTGACCAGAAAAGAGTCCATATCTCCTTTTGCAAATACTTGAGACCATGGTTGCAACATTAATCGAGCTGAGCGATCTGATGGATGCCACGCACCCAGAGCAGCACCAAGTTTTCTTCTTATTATTGGATAGATTAAGGTATCCATTTTATTTTCTATAAAATAATAAAAAAGTAAATTAACCAGTTAATAGCATTATAATTATTACTTTAATACTATTTAATACAGTTAATATCAAATTATAATAAAACTAATTACTCATTAAAGGTAACCATGGATGAATCCATGTGTGAATTGGTACAGTATCTGTTAAAGGATTCCATTCTTCTACTTCAAAAGTTAATTTAGGAAGAATAATCATGTCTAAAATATTATCCATAATCCATGTTGGAATTAGTGGTAACCAATGTTCAAGTAAATCGATAAGATTATCTGGTTGTCTACAAGCCCAATTCCTAAAACAAATTAATTTATTGGTTATTAAGTAGCAAATTAAGAATTTCTTCTACTTACTGAATAGTGGTGCGAATTATTGGCATCCATGCATTCCAGATTAGCTGGTCATAAGGACTCATTGATCTTGTTTGTTGATTGAATCTGCCAAATTCTAAAATATCTTTCCATTCCTTAAATAATGCTAATGGTAACTTAGATTGTGTCAGTGGATCCCAACTTGCAAGACTTTCTTTGATCTTAGGAACAATAAAATTACATGCTAAATTTCCTAAATCGTATGTTTTATATTCTTCATAATGCCTTTCTTGCAAAATCTTAAATGCTTCAGCAGTTTCCTTTAATGACATATCACTATTTCTATCTAATAGTTTATTAATCATAGCTAAAGCATTTTCTAAAGTTCCAATCATTTGTGCATGTTGATCCACCACTTTTATTAGAGTTTCTTTTTCGGCTTCAAGTGTCACTATTCTATCGTCAAGATATTTTCTTCTTCTATCATTTTGAATTATATCTTGTTCACACATATCTACTAGTATATCCAAATTATGTTGTAATTCAGGCAATTCAAAATTAACTGTATCTTTGGTTTTTGTATCTAACGGAGCTACACTTTCATCTGGTTGTAACTGACGTTTACCTAATGCATGATAGCCGCTGAATACTCTCTGTTCAGGTGTTGTCATATCAGTAACTTTACATTTTGCAATTTCAGTATTAATTACTGGTGCTCTTCTGTGAGGTTTCAATTTACCATCTTCTAAAATTTCATCAACACTGCGATAGGCATAACTTATATTTTTCTTTTCACCTTTGTCAGCTTTTCGCCACTGTGAGACTCTGCCCTTATTTAAATTTTTTTTATCACTCTCCTCACTTTTAGTTATTGTTTCAGGAATTTTTGGAGTTTTTTCAGGTCCGTAGGCTCCTATAGCACCTCTGCCTTTTCTTAATCGAGCTTCAACAGGTGCACTTATACCCTGTAATTGTTTCCCAAGTCCTTTGCCTGGTTCAAAACCCATTTGAAGAAGCAATTTTGCACCAATACCTTTCGTATGAACTTCCCAACTGCCAACCCCTGTTCTCATCATATCAGGATTTATAGGAATTCTTTTTTTTCTTAATCCAGCAATATCACCTTCCATATTAAAATTGAACGATGATTTTGATAAATTATTTTTAGGCCTTTCATCTTCAGATTCGCTACAATATTAAATTTTTAACTAATTAATATTTTTATAAAATGCTTAAAATACTCTTCAACATTTTATATTGATTTTATAATGATCTTGAAGTAAAAAAAATTGAATTGTTTGTATACAATTTTTTTTTAAATTATTTAGTTCAACATAATTATTAAACTCTTTTCTTTTATTTTTACGTAATGCTTTTAAGAAATCTTTTACATAATTTAAAAATGATTAATATATTATAATACATAATTATTAATGTAGCTACTTGGAAAATTAATATAAATTTAAGAAGATTTTACTATTTCATTTTATATAAATTTGAATGTACATTTACCTAGAACTATTTCTTATTCTCATTGAAGGATCATCATCATCTTCTTCATCTTCCTCTTCTTCTTTCTTTTCTTTTGATTGACCTGCTTGTTGAATTCCTCCAGCTACAAAATTCACTGGAGCTGTATAATTTTTTGGTGCTTTACTAAATGATGGCCTTACATTTTCTTCTTCACTATCGCTAGCCCATATACCTAAGTGTAATAAAGCATATATTGTACAAAAAAATGAATTTACAAAATAAATTATACTTTATATAATATAAGGTATATTTATGATAATTTATAACAAAAAACAAATTGATATTTAATTACTATTTTATACAAATATTCTAATTTAACATTTTCTACAAGAACATCTTATTCTTAATAAAAAAAGTTATCATTCAGTGAAGTGTTAATAATATGAAATTTAATTAATGAATTCATTCAAATATTCATTTATAATGTTAATATTTACCCAGCATTTGTTGACTTTTAGTCAATTTACGTCGACGACGATTTATATTAAATTCATTATCCAAATCATAATCCGAGATTTGAAATTTTTCCATTTCTTCATCAGACATTTTGTTTTTTAATTTTTTTAAACTTTAATGATTTTTAACGGTATCTTAACCTAAGATTTAAGAATAAAATTCAAAATACGTGATAAGATATATGTGTAAAATTGTAAATATTATCCTATTTAATTATCAGATACTTGGATAATTTCGAAGGTTATAATCATAAAAACATTTCACCATTCATAACTGAATCACAGACTAAACTATATAGATATTGGATCAAGGTACCGCGCAAAGCAGCGCAGAGTGCACACTGCAGGCACGCATGCGAACCTGATCTATAGTGATATTGAAGATATATTTGCGCATACGTGGAGTGCGCTAAATCTGCTCTCTGATCCTATATTTGAATGTAGAGGCCGCTCGGTTTGTTTACACTTCTTTGCTTGTACAGCTTGGTACAGCCAGGTACAGCACAACCTGACACACCACATCGTATCGTTGCTGATCGTTATATAGTGACAGTGCGGCCAGGTGTGGCTTGGCGTGGCCATGGGTTATAAGGACAGTGGCAGTGGCCATCCATAACTGAGCTATTGCAACGCCATTTTGAGGGTCGAGCAACATGATACAAGGCGCCTTTTTTAATATAAGCTAATTTTGATAAATTTAAATTAAACATCGAAATCCTACATTTTTTTAAAGTGTTACAAATAAATAATATACTTATTTAATTTATCTATCGTTGGTTTTACTGAAATTATATTAATAAACAAAATGCTTACTTTTTCGTTTTTTTAATTAATCTTCAAATATTATAAAATCTGATAAAAATACTATTTATAAAATTAAATTAATAAATATTTTTATCGGTCTTACAGTTTTTATAATATAATATATTAGCTAAAATAATAACAGTCAGACTGTCCTTGTTTATATTCACCCCCGAAGAATCTGAAATAAAACTTATTACTACAATAAATTATATTAAAAATTGAAAATAAAAATAAAATAATAAATAAAATAAAATAAAAATAATAAAAACAATATTCTACGTTAGTAAAGGACAATCTGACTGCCCCCACCACCTTGAATTTAAATTCATCTTTGGTGTCCGGCGTTTCGAACCGTTACAGTTCATCCTCAGGAACTAAACTAAATTGAAAAACCTAGCATGCTACTTTATATACCCCATCCCCACTCTAAATTTATTGGTATAACATTTATATAACCTCCACCTTCTTAACTTAAATGAGAAATACAAATTTTATATTAATAAGGAATGATAAGTGTTGTCCAATTAACTTGACTCTAAACATTAAATTTACATTATTGGGATTTTACAAAATAAGAATATTTTCAAGAGTTTTTCTTTTATATTTATTTTGAATATCTTGTTCTCAAATATTTACATTTTGAAAATCGAAAGAATGTAACAAGTTTAAACTATGTTCTTTTAACCCGGATGTACCATTCATGCTTCGTAAGCTATATTGATGTTCATATATTCATTGTTTTAGGTACCTTCCAGTTTGTCTAATATAACATTTGTCACGATCTTCACAATTTATTTTGTATACCACTCCTGTTTTCAAACATTTATCATCCTTATCTTTACAATTATTAAATAGCTTTCTAATATTATTATTATTTTTAAAGTAAACGTATTTTTTGTTTGTTAAAGTATAAGTATTTTTAATATAATTTATTGTATTAAGTTTTATTTCAGATTCTAAAAAAAAAAACGTATTACTATATGTAAAAGGATTGTCCGAAAGAATTAGAAACGCATTCAAAAAGCATAATATTCAAGTTTACTTTAGAAACAATAATAATATTAGAAAGTTATTTAATAATTGTAATTAATAGAAAAATTGGAAAAAGTTCATGAAATTATATGATTATTTTGTTGAATGTTTTGGGATTGAATTAAATTATTTCAATTTCACAGTGAACTTCCAAATTCCAGTGATCAATACCAATACCAGTGAACCAAATTTTTCTATTAAAAACCATTGACTTACAGAAAGTCATTTAAAGCTTTTTTAAATTTATTTTATCTATACCATGTAAACATTTTTTACAATGTCTTTTTTTTTATTCTCTACACAATATTTCCTGCGTTTTCGTTCCGTATTGAAAATGAACTCAAAGCTACTAGCAACTACTAGCTACACATTTACTCTACATTTGCATGTATAAAGTATATGTGTTATATATATATAACACATATATATTGAGTCTGTAACATAAACGTTTTTATTTTTTAAAATTGGGATTTATTTCATGAACCAAATGAAAAAATATATTTTTCAAAATATAGTTCATTGATAGTAATGAACCTATGGCTTTTGCCAACAATTCAGACGATTTGTGGATTATGTATTTATTACTTGAAGTTATGTTCAAAATAAATGGAAAGAAAACTGAATTTATAAAATTATAAAATCAAAATTTATAGATAAAAATGACAAATACAAGTTATCTTATTTTATTGTTTTGGAGTAAATCGGGGTGAAATACAGAAAATGATATGTAGCGATTTCAATAAGTAACCATTGCCAACAAAAATTGAATCAATATCTTTTTATAAGTTGTAGTTTTCGATAAACTGGTAAAAATATCTTGATTTCTCTTCCACTTTTAAAGCTAAATTGAGATAAAATTTATAGATGACTTTTGCCAATTTTGATAGTTAAATGTTGGAAACTCGAATCAATAGCATTGAAAAATCGAAAATTATCGATTAAACCTAAAACAAAACATGTTACCATGTTTAAATGCCTAGAAATGATTTCTTGTGAAATATAGAACTTAGTTTTTAGGAATTTTCATAAGTAATCATTGTCAATCATAGTCGAAATAATAAATTTTTAAATTTCTGGTTATCGATGCATCGAAGAAGCCGGAAAAAGATCTAAAATAGTTTTTTTTTTCACTCTAATAGGAGTAAATCGAGGTGAAATCTAGAATCAACTGTCGAAATTTTTTAGAATTAATTTTTGAAAATAACAGTTGAATTCAAAATATTTCAAAGTCTCTATAAAAACCAAGCATTATCTCTTTTCACCCTTTTAGATGTTAATTAGAATAACATTTTTTATAAATGAACCTTATAACCAAGAGAAGGATGAACACTAAAATTCTATGTCTCGTACTCAACAGGTTGGGCTGAACTTGATGTGTGAATAAGCGAATCAGACAGTCAATCAGTTGAACCACTTACAATGTTCTTTCCGTGTTTAGTTGATAAGTAAAAGAATATATGTTTCAACATAAAACATTGGTTATGTTCTTCCACAATACTAAATTTTTTGAAATTTTTCAAATCACGCACACAGACCGTCTCTGTATAAATGAAGTATATAAGTATATATGTCTCATTATAGATAATGTTATATATGGAATATAATAATGGATATTTATTGTTATTTTTCTACTTTATTTATTTAATAAAATTTGATTTTTACATTACTAGTTGAATAATAACAATTGGTTATATAGAATTAAGCTTGTTGCATTAAATATCAAAATAGGTTTTAAACATTCAACGATGTCGATTAAATTATTATTCACGTTATTTTATTGTTAAAAAATATCTTGTATTAAATCTAAAAATTAAAGGATCTTATAGATATAGTGCGTGTGTGAAAGAGAGAGAGAGAGAGAGAGAGAGAGAGAGAGAGAGAGAGAGAGGCGGAATGCATAATGCATTAATGCAAGAGCATGTGGTAAATATTGCCTAAAATCTATATCAGAAATTAAGTGAACAAATAAGTGCCACGCCTCTTATAGTCCAGTGTTTCTGTGGTTCCCGACTAGGAATTTCCATAGAAAGAACGAAATTAGTTGAATGTCCTGTTGTACTAAGGGTTCCTGCCCGTGTCACGGTTTTGTAAACGGGACATTCGTAAAATCCTTCTACGGCTTTTTTGTGATTTACTTCTGGTATCAGTAGAATTGGCGGCATATCTGGAAAGTCAATGATTACTCAGTCGGTATCAAATATCATAAAACTGATTCGCGAAATTACTTGTATATAATTCTTTTGGGAAAGACTCTGTCAAACTAGTTCCGTCCCATCTGCAGCCTTCGAGGAATAATCCATATACTGCACAACCAGTAAGGGGTCTGCTCTGTGGTTTCTCTGCAAGTACCTATTTATATATGTTTTTGTAAATTTGTTTCATTTGCGTCGCTCAAATCATACGAAAAATATGTTTAAAATGTTACCTTAAAGGCAAAATCAATAGTATCTATTGAAACTATGTGTTTCCTTGCAAAATTTTGCATTGTTCCAGTAAGAAATGCTTGCGGAAAATAAAAACCGGAAATCCAAAAAGCTGGCGGTATTCCATCGTCTTTCCATTTTCTTATAAATTTTACTCTTTCCTTAAGATCCTCGACCCATGAACCTCAAACGATATTTAATAATTCATTGTACAGAATATGAGCAAATCTAAGCTAAAATGATTTATTATACAGGGTACTCCCGATAAATAACTAGATACAGTAATAGATCGGTATTGAGCAGAACAAATTATATACAAAAGTAATGTACATTTTGGAAAGTTGAAGATATACGTATCAATAGGCACTTGATTATTTTAGTCACCATTTCAAATCATAAAGGTTCTGTTGTTTATTTAAAAATACTATTTTTATTCGTTCACTTATAATGATACTGTAAATCTAATTGTCTATAAGTTTGCAATGCCTCCCTATTAGTCCGAATTATTGGTTGAGATTGGATGAAGATCTGCTGTCTTATCATTTTGCATATAACTTCAAGAGATGACCAAAATAATTAAGAGTTTTTTGGCTGAAAAATATTGTGAAGTAGTGCAAAAACTATTTCTAATTTTCCTAGTTATATCGGAGAAACTCTGTATATATAACACAGATTTAAGAATTAATTATAATCAGTTGTAAGTTTACGATCGCATGTACATGCAGCTATGTATGTGAACTCAGAGAAAGAATAATCCTTACAGTACAAAACTTCCAATGAACTTATTTTCACAAATCTATAATTTCTTAGTTGGTTTCAATTGAATAATGCATTGTGTTATCATACTTAGCAAACCCGATCTTTAATTGATAATAATAAAAGTTAAATTAATAATAATAAAAAATAATACGTTTGCGGGCATAGATAAAATGTTATTCTTTCATCGAATTCAGAGCTACAAGTACGAAAAAATACGAGGGGGCTTTCAAAATTCTCTTAGTAATTTAACATAACCAAACTAATTTTGAACAATAAATAATCAGCATTATAATGCCGAATATGAGAGAAATTTGCGTTAAAATTTCGTTAATCAGTATTATATGCATTTTTCTAATACCAAGTGGTTTTAAAGATGCAAAGGATTTATTTTGCCAATTTTCCGGCACTTTGTTACTAAACATATTTTCTGACATTGCTTCTAACATATCTGACATAACAACAAAGCCCTTTAAGGCGCGTAGTAAATTGTTCAGACTACTTGACATTTCTTTTAATAACGCATTGTAGCGCGACGCCTCTTGAAATAATACTGTGTTTAACGATTCTTCATATAACACTGGATACCTAAAGAACATAAATAGTTATTTACTTATGGAATATTTGATCGACTAGACAGTCTTATGAATAAATTATACACATATAGCGAACTTAATTTCCGACATCGAACAATAAGGTAGATATTGTAAAATACCTCTAAAAAAACGATCGACGAAAATTGCACTTTCAAAGAAATACTTTAATTTTATCTATATCTTGAAATGCATAGTTTCTGTCTTATTTTTAATTAAAGTTTGACAAATTCACACGAGTTAGAATAAACATGCCAAAATGAGTCAAACTTACATCATTCTATAGCATACTTATATATTAAATAAATATAGATATTAATTGGCAATTACTAAAAGAGAAACTAGACATTATTATATAAAATTTACATTTGTTAAATTTGAACATAATTAAAATTATATTTTTTGTACTGTTTTGCACCATAAAATTATTCGATAATAGCTAGTATATATATAATTTATAATTATTATGATTTGATAGATTGAAGAATTCAGTTAACTGGTAAAATAATAAATTTTCATGCTTCGAGAAAAATTTTTACTTTGAAAGCTATAATTTTTTATCAAATAAAAGACTAAATTAATAATCAATACTTTTTATAAAAATGATATAATACTTTTTTTGAATTTTTGGCAGATCAAAAGGTTTCGGCAGCGTACTAAGTATAGTTTCAGCTAATGAACCAGTAACTTCGTCTAAACCCTTGACTGCACTTCCTATTTCTCGAGGCTGCAAAGCTAATAATGTTTCCAAACATGCATATGTTTCAGCTTGTGCATAACTAATATCTGCATTATTATGCAGTCCAAAAAGAGCTGGATCATCATTTATAGGGAAATTTTTTATCAGGGTAATATACTCGACAAAAGTAGTCTCTGACGCAGGCTAAAAGTTTATATATTTGATCGTATAAAAAGAATGCAATCTATATAAGCAGAATATTTAATTTAATTACTTGTTCATAATTCCCTTGATCATCAAACTGATAACCCGAACTTAATACTTTTTTATCGTAGAAATTTTCTAAAAGTCTTAGTACACACCTTCGATCCCAGTCGTCAGTTATTCTGCCACCATAATTTATATGTCCCGCAGTATAAATTAAAACCTAAATTATTTCCTAACTTTAGTAGTTAGAAATTACAATATTTATTTCAATATAAAGTTTTGTTGAAACTTACTTTATACGGTACATCAGTATATTCTAAAAGAAACATATGAAGTTGTGACATACAGATAGCAAAATCTCCGTCTGTGAATTCATAAGGTATATTGAATCCAAGAGGACCAAATTTTCGACGCTCTATAAGTACAGCATGGAATAAACAAAGAGAAAATATTAAAGCTTTAAAAACGGGAACTTTGGGGTCTTCTGATTCAAAAAAGTCTTGCATTTCAGCTACTCTAGTAGAGTAGGCTCTTAAAACATTTGCCTATAGAATAAATGAAATCAATCTTTTAGAATAGTGAAGAAAAAAAAAACTATTTATATGAGATACCTTCCATTATAATAACTCGAAATAATTTATTCATGGTTACCTTAACACCTCTGGGAGGTTCAATTGTCATTTTGCTTCCATTTTGTAAAATACTAACTGGAAAAGCAGGGGAAGGCATGGAAGTTAACCACAAGCGAAAGTCTCGATGTGTAACCTCCGGAGAAAGTGATTCAATTAAAATTTCGAGTCTTGGCATCCAGCTAGGAGCTAAATGACAATTCTAAAAGATTTTGATAAAATTAATTACTTGCATTAAAATTCAATATAATAGTTATTGTTCTATTCTATATAGTAGAAAAAAGTTTGTTTTTTAAAAAAACAACTTTTTATAATGTTGACGTCAGATTTGGAGTCGTAAAACCGAATCATTTAGGATTAATTAAATATAAACAAAATAGTTTTAAGATTAATTTATAATTAAATGTTGTATGGCGAAATAATTCAATAATGTATTAAGCTGGGATCGAGTTGAAAAAGTTATATTTTTAGTTTACGTGGCAATGTCCATCAGCTAATAACTATAAGTGTCAAGAAACAAATATCAAATCATAGGTGATAACATTTATGAAAAACTACTTCTATTTAGCTAAGCTAATGATATAATAGCTATCATTTGCCATTGTTGGAAGATCAAAAATATCTGGATCTTTTAACACTGTTATTAATTAACTTTTGTTTTTAATTTAAAATATAGGTACATAAATACCATTTTTAATTTAAGATATAGGTATATAAATACCTACCTGAAAAAAGAGCCAATTGCCTATTTCAATGGATTGTCGGAGCATTAGCTCTGCTCTTGGTCCTTGACCTTGACCAAGAGATACGGAATACAATTTTCTAGCCATTTTTAATTTATCAGCAAATTTATAAAGCTCAGATGCGGGATCAGTTCCGCTGGAAAGTACAAAAACAAGTGGCGTTGTTGGACTAGATTCTTTGTACAATGCATCAAGCCCTGATGGCTGAGGTTCAATAAATCGACTTCCAAGATATTTGGTTATATAAATTTGCATTGCATTTGTAACTTTATCTGGTCGCAAACACTTTAATACCAAAATTTTCTGAAAATCATTTAAAGCTCGATTCCATGCTTCTGGATACGTAGCTCTGAAAAATTTATTAGGAAAGCATTTATTTCTTGATTTGAAATTATTTCCAATTTGAAAATAATTTGAATATTGCTTAAACACGATGTATATACTGTTGTTAATATAATATTAAAAATATTTAAATAATTGACGTACTTTTCCGGATGACGAGAATCAAAAATACTTTTAAATTCATTAATAAGAGATTTGAAAGAAGACATAAAGTATTTAAATTTTGACAAAACTTGCAAAGATTGTATTTCACTCCAGCAACGCTGCGATAACCACTCTGGGGCTGGATTTTGCTCCTCCTATAATGAACCAAATCGTTGTGGTTTGCACATTATGATTCATTGTTATAAGTAAGAACGCAGAAATTTATCATTTGAATAGTAATGATGATAGATTTAATAAATTTTAATCAATATTATAACAATTTAACAACTTATTATAATATAAATCGAATATAATATAAAAATATTTGATTTTATTTATTGTTGCTTAAATTGTTTTGCATTTAACAGTGTAAAGCGTCAAATTTTATCAAAGACTAATATGTCTATAGAAGATTGCATCATTCTCGAATTTGGATCAATTCTTTTAGTATTGAGTGAAATCAAGTTGCAAAACTAATCTGCTTACATCAAGTTATTGTAATATTTTCTTACCTTTGGCGGAATTGCACCGGAAAGTAAAAATCGCCATTCGCTATGATCGATTAAATTTTCTGACATTTGAATTCGAATGCATAAAAGGAATGCAAAATGCAGTTTATGTTTTTCGAAAAGGCTTCGACAAATATTAGTAAAAAGCGAAAATGTGAAATATTCGTTGATATTGTTGACTCGGATATCAACATTTTCTATAAAACAATCATTATAGTATGTATATATAAGATAATAGTATTTATATGTAAAATCAAACAAATTCTTTTTAATAATTAGATTCAAGTACCATTTTTGTCTGCATTTATCATGCTATTAACAAAAATATTAATAAACCATTCCAGTGAGTACTGATACATGGTATCAACTTTTTGCAGATCCAACAAACAGAAAAATAGAATCTGGGCACGCTCTGCCACAGGAATATATAAAGATCTAGCTGCATCGATATCTATTTGCGTTAATTCAGCATACTCTACTTTTAGCTGTAAGAAAAAAATAATATAACTTTTAGAATGAATATTTCATTTATACATAGGTATATGTGTGAGATGTATTTTTATATTATTTAATTATTAAAACTTTCCACTTTGTATTATACGAGGGTGGATTGATAAGTTTCCGGCCTGACCAAGAGATGACGCCACTAGGCCTACCTTATGTCACTAGTACCATCCTTAGATAGCTTGTAGCTATAGTTTCAGTCCGATCGCCATATTAGTTTAGGTTTGAGAGCACGCTGAACAAGACGCCTCTGTGTTTTTCGTAAAAATGGAAAAGCTGGAAAATCGTGCTGTCATCAAATACTTTTATTTGAAGGAGTTAACGCCGAAGGAAATTAAAGAAGAGATGGATTCAACACTAGGGACATCCTCCCCATCATATTCAACCTTTAAGCAGTAGGTTTCCGATTTTAAAAAGAGTCGTGTGAGCATCTCTGATGAGCCTCGCTCAGGACGCCCCATTGAGGTCACAACTCCAGATATGGTCGAAAAAATCCATCAAATAGAGTTGAAAGATCGCAGATTAAAAGTGCGTGAGATAGCTGAGACCTGTAAGATGTCATATGCACGTGTACAAAATATTTTGCACCAACATTTGTATATGGAAAAGCTCTGTGCAAGATGGGTGTCGCGTTTACTATCAGTCGACCAAAAATTGATTCGAAAGAACATTTCTACCGCCAATTTGGCGTTGTATAAGCGTAATCCAAGCGAATTTTTGCGTCGATTCGTAACTTTTAACGAAACTTGAATAACTCAAATAACGAACTCAAATAACAGTCTAAACAGTGGATTGGACCAGGGGAATCAACTCCAAAGAAGGCAAAAACAATTTTGTCGGCGAACAAGGTTATGGCTACTGTTTTTTGGGATGCAAGAGGTATTATATACATTGTTTACCTTAAAAAGGGTAAAATTATCACTGGTCAATACTACGCAGACTTATTGCAACGTTTGATCCACGAAGTGAAAATTAAACGATCTCACCTGGCGAAGAAAAAAATCTTGTTTCATCACGATAACGCACCAGCGCAGACGTCAATCGTTGCGATGGCTAAAATCAACGATCTGAAGTTGGAATTGATGCCGCACCCTCCCTACTCTCCAGACCTAGCCCCGAGTGACTATTATTTGTTTCCTAAACTCAAAAAATGTCTTGGCAGTAAGAGATTTGCGGACAATGAAGAAGTAATCGAAGCTGTAAATGGGTATTTTGAGGAGCTTGACGAATCAGTCTATAGAGATGACATTACTAGACTAGAACACCACTATGATAAATGTATCAGACTTGGAGGAGATTATATTGAGAAATAAATTAGTTATTTTTCTTGGTCAGGCCGGAAACTTATCAATCCACCCTCGTATATATATATATATATATATATATATATATATATATATATATTAAATATTACTAGATTTTTTTCTATTTATACAATTACTTATATAATTAATTAAGAATAATTATAAATCTATTGTATTTAAGTATTAAATAATTATTTCTAATAAGAATAACAATAACTACTTTAATAAACAATCTGATAAATATACCTTTATTTCCTCGCTTTTAACTTTTGATGCTTCGAGGGTAAGAATAAGATCTATATCATCAACTGCCGAGCCTTCTGAAAGTGACAATCTGTAGAGAATGCGATCCTCTATATCCTTCAGTTCCCTTTTCATTTGTGAACTCGATACAATGAGAGCACTTCGAGTTTCTTCAAGCTCTGGTCGCTCTTGCATTACCACCAATGATAACATCTGGTCCGCCAACCCACTTAATATCAGAAAAAAGGACGTCAGAAAAATTTGCAGTTTGATGCACGAGTGAAATTTTATATCTAGAATTGTACCTTGCTGTGAGAGTAAAATTGACGAGTAATATTTTAACTGAGATTTCCGGAGAATAATGTGGATTTGGTAATTTCGTTGTAATATAGAGTCGGAAATCAAAGTTATATGGGACGATGTTATCGCCAATTTTTATACTAAGTTGTCCAGCTTGACGGAAGAGAGATCGCATGAGTACAGGATCAAGTGCCGCTTCAAGTTCCAAGCCGATATTTTCGATCAGACAAATACGACCAAATCTCACGCAATTTTCAACAACTCTTAAAAGATCTCTGTCAGTCATTCGTACTATCGACAGCCCTCCTTCTTTTCCCTGAATTTATTAATATACAAGTATTGGGAAATATTGAGATAAACTAGTATAAAAATTTACTGTTAATATGAAGGACGTAAGAGATTTACTTTATAAACTTTTGATATATAAAGAATCCTTCTAAATATTTATAATTGTAAGATTGTAATTTAAGATTTATGTTTTCTCACAAAAATTTAGATCTATGTTTCACTGTATCTTTTTATGTGGTTGTATACAATAACAAAATTATTCACTTATAATGAAGCATGTATCATATACAAATAATAAAAAATTAATTTTTAAGTGAAAACAAATAGTAATACGTATTTTTGACAATATACGTTCTGATTTTTATAGAATAAAAACAAAAATAAAACCGAAAATAACATAAAATCAAACGAAAATTATTTTTAAAGAATAACAGTAGTCTCGTTTGGATTTTTATGATATAACAAATTTCATGTACTACTTCATAAGTGCATCAGTATCTTACTAGGTTTTTTATCCAATGATTGGCTTGACCTTGAGGATCAATAAAAAGCGGCCACCGCTTAGAATTCATGACCAAGACAGCATTTTCTACAGATAGGGAATCACGAGGAAGTCCATCGATTTGCCACTTTCGTATTTCAACAGGGTCTCCCAAAACTGAGACTGGAGTGCAGCCTTCTGTATGTGGAACGCCTTCTCCTAGCACCAAATACCACGATAATAACAGTCGATTTCGATACGTGTCGATGAAAGGCGTCAAATAAGCTATAGCTCCTGAAATGTGTGTTCATTTTTTATAGAAAAATTAGGTCAATGGGTTTATAATAAATAAACAGAATTAATTTATATTAAAACATATAATTTTATTGTGATTTTATTAATTTAATTAAGGAGCTCAAAGTCGTGAACCAATTTGAAATTTATATTTTTATACTAATCGTCATAATCAGTGATGGATGGAAGGATATAGAACAATCATTATTTCATACCCCAGCCTAGAATATGTACTTTAGTATGCGGAAAATAATGACTAAAATGGTATGTACTCTCCCTGCACATTTGCATGAAGTATTCGCAATATAGCTCATAATTAACTAACGTTTCGACCGAAGTGAAGGAAAAATATCTCAAGATAAAAAATAAATTAATTAATAAAATTATTAATTTGCAATAAGTAATCATGCTATATTAATACGTATTAAGAACATATAATTTTCAGTCTCGAATATTGAAATAGAAATGAATAATTTCTTTATTATTATTTAATTAGATACAAAATAGATATATCAACGTAAATAATAATTTAAAATCAGATACTGACAACAAAATACATATGTCTTAAATACAAGAACATTAAGTAATCACATTAAATTTACCAATATAACTCCACATTATAATTTATCAGTCAAATTAATGAACCAAAAATTATCTGTAATTTTCTTGATTACTACATCAATATCTAAGTATTTTCAATGTATTTATTGTATAATTATTACAATTTATAGATGATACTTAAGTTACGTTATTGATGATACTTACTTTACTTGCTGTAATATATCATTTTCAATATTGTGATTATCATTAATATTATTTATTGCACAATTCTCAAGTTTTAAAAAAGATGATTGATGACTTCTGTCGATGCCAACAAATAAAAATATTTTATGGTTTACAGTCATAAAGATTTTGAATGATGGACGTAAGACCATAAAAAATATTTTTTGTAACTATAGTTTGAACAATTATTTTAAAGCTTCAAAGTCACTTCTTTGGTTTTGGAAAAGGATTGGTAATTGTTTTATGCTTTTTATTTTTTATTTCTTAATATTGCTACGTCTTTATTTTCATCAAAATCTGAATAATCTAATGAATTGTTTAACATCATGAACTGTTGTACATGGTATATAAAGTTTATATCGCAAACATATATTTGATCATTTTCACATTAAAGGTTTCTACGTAACGTACTCCAAAGTACAAATATACAAATAATATGCATAAAAATGATTTTCTTAAACAGAAACAAAATGGTGCGAATTTGTCGTCAATGAACACAATAAACAATTGTATAAATTACTGGTAACTAAGTTACAGAAATGGTTCAGCGATAGGTCACCAATATATATATATATATATAGCATATGTATATATATATACCAGGGAAGCAATATCGCATCTGAGACCCTCATGATCTGATTATATTATATAGCACTGTTAGTTATTCTCAGACGATTGGCACGAGCACATTCTCGTAAAACATGTATGTGCTTTGTTTTCAAACACATCGTAGATTTCCATCGCTGATTAGCACGATTATTGACAAACATAAATAAAGCGACATCAAATAATATAAAAAAATTTTATAGCACTGAATCCGAGAAATTGGAATGCGTACAAATTGACATACCAGCAGATATCAAAATGTCACCAATAACATTGACGAGTGCTACTTTTATATTAGCAACAGTGGCCAGCCATCGTTTCCGCTCTCCAGCTAAGCCACTAATGAGACGTACAGCTCTCGACATTCGATCCTCGCAAACTTGCTTCTGATTCTCTAATTCTGCCTTCTTCTCCTCTTCTTTACGAAATTTTTCTTGCAGTTCATCCAAGCCATCCTGTACTTTTTGCAGCGTGGCCATGGCGGCGGCAAGCGTTTCTTCGGTAATAGCAAGCTCTCGCTCGGCATTTTCAAGTGCTATCATTTTTGGTTGCACGCGAAGATTTACAAAATAATAATTGTACATAGCATGGACCCACAGACATAATGAGTGACAGGCTTTTGATACTTGCAGCACCTATACATTAGTTAAATATTATAAAATTATTGTATTCAAAGGTTATACAACTGTTAAACGGTATACGAACAACTCTAAATTTCAAGGAATAATAACTAATAATTTAATGATTGTAGATCTAAATAAGTATAGAAAAAATTAATACTTTTATAAAAATGTAAATGGAAAATCGGACTACTTAAAGTCATTTTAGTGCTACCATTGAGATTATTAATTATTACCTTGATACAATTATATTAACTTCAATCGAAAAATTGTAAGTTCACGAGAGGCGAAAAAAATTAATACATAAAATTTAACTTTTATTGCTAATATATTATAGGTATCAAATTTTCTTCATTAGATTTAAAGTACTAGAAATAATATAATAAAAGCAAATAAATATAAAAGTTTTTGAAATAGTATCACCATAACGTTCCAAATGCATATATTTCTTCGTTAAAGCTAAAATATTGAATATTTGTATATTTCGCTAATGAGAAACATTCAAATTATAATTAAAATATATTATGAAAATCAATTAAATATATTCAATAAAATGTTATTAAAATATTATTTTGTATGTTAATGATGGTGATTCGTTCATTATAGAACACTTCTAATGCAATTGAAATTTTATTTTGGTATTTTTTTTACCTTAAAATTATTACACTATTTCAGGAATTTTTATATTTTTTGATTTTATTAAGTTATTTATAATTTTTAATTCAGCTCCGATGAACAAAATCTAATCAGAGAATCACTATCAATAACAGTTTAATTTCATATATTAATTTTATTCTTCTTTTCTCTGTTATCGAACTTCATTAATTAAATTTGATTTTATGCTATTGCACGTAAGGTATATGAATTATCTAAATATTAAATATTTATTATTCTTCATTATTATAATTAATATAAAAGTTTCTGAACGTACAATATCTTTTTCAATCGATTCTAAATTATTTTGACAGCATTTTTTAAAAATTCCATAAATTCAAACTTTCAACTATGTAATTTCAATAGTTGATATCAAAATTAGTATATAAAAAGAGAATCATAAGTGATACCTTTTTCGGTTGAAAATCAGGATTTTCAACATAATGTTTTAGCTTTTGTATCATTTCCTCCGTGATTTCATCTTTATTAAAGTTTTCTAATGATGATAAAAACTGCCCAGCATCAGCAAGCATTTGACTTCCAGGAGTCCAGTAATCGTTTAATTTTTCCCCTGGTCTTTCTCCAGCAATCTAAAGTTGTTTATCTAATGTTTATAATTTCTAAATTTGAAATCATTTTTAGTATTTTTATTCTTACTTTGCGTGGTTTGACTTTTTTGATAATACATATTGTTTCAATTACGAGAATAACTCCTACAGGCGGTCGTTTCATAGCTTTTACTTCTGTTATATCGCCCTTATTTAAAGCTTTTAAACTTGCCTCTGCTGCTTCTAGCATTGGCCGTGCCGTACCTATATATTAAAGAAAATAATTATACAAGTGTTAAACATTTTTTTTAGAATTATCTTACTTAGATCAGCTTCAGCTTCATCTTTGATGGCTTGATTTTCTTTTTTTAACTTTGTCGCTTCTCTTTCCTGTTCCGCTGCTTTTTCTCGAGCCTTTTCAGCTTCTACCTATTGAGTTTGAATTTTTATTTATAAAAACGCATATTATATGTACAAAAACCTATTATAGATAAAATAAAGTTTTTAACGTGAATAAGACGCAAGCTAAATTCGAGGCCATACTTTGGCTTTCTTCAAATATTAACTCTTGCGTATTGTCAAACCATATCATAATTTTTCGATTTGATTTTATATTAAACTAGAATAATTTTACTTACAGTGTCTTTACCGATTTGCTCAATCATTTTAGCAGCTACTGCTGCTGCTTTTTCAAGCTGTGGTTTCATTTTTTCTAAAAGAATCTGCATTTCTTTTACTTCAACTCCAGTTGTTGCAAGTCTAGCTAGGCCTTTGCATGAAAAAGAAAAATTAATTTAATTTATATTAGGACATAAATGAATTGTGAATTAATATAATTATGGAAATTTTTATAGTTTAATATATATGTATATCAATACCACTGGATAATCGGGATATTCCTAAATTTAATTCGTTTCTCTTTTTTTCCAATAGAGAACCATAACTTGAAATGAGTTCTAAATAACACGTTGGAGTTACATAATTATGACGATTTAATTCCTAAAAAAATTTTTTCATTTTCATTATACATCTTTATTTATTGATATTCGTATAATGTACAGAGATTCTTTAAAAAATATTTTTTTTATCAGCCTGATTAAATTTCTGATAAAAATTGACAGAAAATTAAAAAAGTAAGTATTTCTTTGCTTGGCACAGATCCGGATTAAGAAAAATGCGAATGGGTATAAACAAAAAAGAACGATCAAAGATATGCACGAGGAACTAAAAGGAGACTCTATATAAAACAAGCTATAAAAGACCATAGGAAGGGAAGAGCAGGGTCTCTTTAAAAATGTTTCAGCTTTGGAATGATATTTATATGCAACTAGATATGTATTACATATATATTTAGAGATTTAATTCGCGATTTGATCAAAATATCAGATTAGAACCATTTTTCTCAATGATTTATAAATATCATATTATGCGTTAATAGTATCATTATGATATATTACATACCTGAAAAAATTCTTCACTAGCAGTTATAACACTTGAGTGCATAAACTGACAAGTTTTAACAATAGAACTTAAGACAGATTTCGTTATTGCTGCATCTGTTACATTTTTGAGAAATTGCATTGCTACGCTCTATAAATATAAAGATTTATTAAATCAAAATTTGCGGAAAACTTGCAGGCAGTTTTATCGTTGGTATGTTCATTTTACATATAAATATTTAATTAGTTTTAACCTATTCTTATATGGTTATTTACTATTTTTAAATATAAAAGGACACGCAAATAAAGATTTTAAATTTATATATATTTATGACTAATATAATACCTTAAGAGCGCTTTCAGGCCACGGATCAAACCAGTCTATGGTACATAAATTAACTAAAGCTGGGAATTGCCTAATTCGAGATCGGAAAAGCTCTCCAATAGGGCTATAGTATCAAATACAAGATTCGATAAGAAATATTAATATATTAATTTTAGTTACATTTTTGTGGAATGCTAAAAACAAAATGTCATACCACATTGTAACAACTATGTGCAAATTACGACGAACTATTTTTTGATATGCTGCTAAAAGATTACTCTTATTAATTTGAAGACCTGATTCTTGCACAATGCCACGTGTACTTTGAAAAATTTTATCCAACTCATCGGATTGATAAATGTTTGGTACATCACCACTACTTAATATGTTATTTATATCTTCTAAAAATAGTCCACTTTTGATCTAAAAAAAGCAATAAATTTTAATTACATTAAAATTAATATTATGATAATAACATATTTTCCAAGCTCACCTGTACATCAGAGAAGAGAAACACTGTGGATTTATTTTGTAGGCCAGTGGTTAATAAAATATTTTTTATATCTTCTCGCCAATCACGATTAGAATAAGTTTGACTTAATTCTATTTGAAAACAATGAAATTCAGCAATATGAGCAGAAAGTTTCGTTAAGCTCTGGCGACCTTTTGAATATAAAAATAATTTTGGGTTTTATATATTTAATGGATATAGTTGAAAATTTATTTCGAAAACTGAGTGCGTATAATTAAAGTTTTTTTATTTTTTATCAAAAAACTAAAAGTGATATACTTATTTACTTTTGCACGCTAAGTTTTAAAAATACAACGAATATTCAAAAGCAGCTGTTCAATGTACCTATAAATTTTGAATTGTTATGATTCTTCATTATTGAAAAATAGATAATATATCAGTTTTAGAATTTATTGACATAATATATTGGGAAATTACTTTATAATTAACATTTTAAACATTGTTTTTCTAGCTTTCAAATAAGAAACTATTTTAATTTTTCTTTGATTTATGTATATTGGAAAATTTGTAACGCTATTCCCTCCTTTACCCTTACTGTCTTCATTAATTCATTCTCTGTTTTAAATATTTATTATCTGGACTCGAGAATAACAATAATACATTACAAGCGTAGTATGTCAATGGGAGATGTAAATAATATTAATTTTTATTGTATTAATACAAACATATTTATTAAAGGAAATATTCTGTAAATATCAAGAATATAGATAAAGTCTAAAGTTTTCTCTGCCCTGAATATTAGACTACACAAAACTACTTAAACTATATAATTACACATTAAACATTATACTTTTTTGTCTAGTATTCTTTATTATTATATCGAATATTTTGTTTACAAAATGTAGCTGCATCGATCTAAAGCAAACAAAAATTGTTGAAAGGTATATAAAAATACAATAATGCAGTTACATGCCATTTAGAAAGTACGCAGTTTTCTAAAAATCATGTATATTTCTGCACCTACACTCTAAAAATCATCTTTTGAAAACTGAAGTATAATTGAATTAATTTGATGACAAAATATAATCGGCAGTTGATATACTCTCCCTGTTAATTAGCACGTTGGTTTAGTAGGATCTTTTGCAGCAATTTATACAAATGACAAATTAAAAAATACTTTTAATTTATATTTTTTATATTTTGATATTAAAGAGCTGTTTATCGTTAATATCATAGAAACAATGGGCCTGATTATACTTCGGCAATTCTATAAACTAGTTCCATCGAACTTTGACATGTCCGGAGATAGAAAAATCGTAATTTTATAAACCAAACTGACCTGAGCCTCCCATGCCTAATAAAAGAGCATTTCCGGGCGATTGGCGGAGTATTCTACTTATTCGACATATATGATTCATGGCATCTTCAAATAGAACTAAATTCATTGGTATAGTTGTAGAACCATTATAATCCTCTAGAAATTCTATTAAAGCATTCTGCATCTGTAATTAAATTTTTTTTAGAGCTTTAATTAAATCATACATGTTATTGAAAAAGAGATAGTATTATATTACAAAAACTCCACTTCAAAATTGTTTTAAAAAAAAAGTTATTTAAAATTAAGACACAAAGCCATTTCAAAATCAAATTTTCGAATTCAAATTTTAATCTGAAAATGTAGCTATACTCTTTATTTTTAATAATTAAGCGTATTTTAAGTACAGAAATAATTGAAAATTCATTATGTTCTTTCTCACAGAAAATAATTTTTAACTAACTGTATGGAGAAGTTAGGTATTACATGAAGGATTTTAGTCATACTACATTTAAGTTTGCTTTTCCTTGAAAACAAATTTTTGGCTTATTTATTCCAATGAATAATTCTTAAGTTTAATGGTCATAAACCCATAATATGATATATAAGTATAACAGAATAATATAAAATAATATTATACAAAAGTTGATTTTTTACGAATAAATGATTTAGTTATTTGAAAACGTTTACTACTAAAGTATTATTTTTAAGCAAAAATGATAGTTAAAAAACTTTAATTTTGAATGGCATTTCTTTTTAAATACTAATTTTACAACGCAAACTTCAAATGGCGTCTTTGCCAAGAAAATTTTCCAGTGGCTTGTTTTTTCTCGATATCAAAGATAGGCTATCTTTCTTTTTCCTCTTTTACAGGTTTCTCTTTTACAGACAAAATGCTTATAAAAATTTATCGTTTTTTACGAGAATGATTAAAAGTTAAGAAAATTTTTGAACTACTATATTTCTGTATAATTTGTGTAATGATATTTCTGCAAAAAAATATTACATTCGATTGTATAATTGAGTATAATTAAATATTATCAAAAATTATATAAAATATAATAAGATAATATAATATAACGGATATATAATTATAGATATTCGATATACTAAAAAATAAACTATGTTGTGAAATGCATATATATATATATATATATATATATATATATATATATATATATATATATATATAATTTAGTCTCAATGAAATGCTTTACTGTTTTCATTTGATGAATACGTTCATATCGATTTTCCGGGTTACAGAAGTCTCCATAAAACAAAGTATCTTGCACTAAATTAGTATTTGAGTCATAGTTGAATTCTTTCTCTATGTTTAGCATAAGTACATTCTTAAACCAATTCCTGTCTTGATCATTAGTTAATCGATCACAAAATACCCGGAAATTTTCATGATACCACAATAAAAGGAGATCGTCTAAACTCTATATTAAGACAAAAATGCTGATTATTTTTTATTAATAATAAAAAAATATAGATTTTGAAAAATCCAACCAATATTTTTTTAGGGTCCGCCATCAAAATTCCTTGAAAAACTTTACCCAAATCTCTAACGTTGAATGTGTAATGCGATTTATTTGGAGTAGGAAGCAGTTCTTTACATATTGTTGAAAAAACTGTTAGTGTCATATTGACCACGGGTTCTAAAAATTCTTCCATTTCCGTTCCTCTTGCTAACCAGGAATACAGTATAGTGCCGAAGATTGTTCTCTAAAAAGAACAAAAAATATTTAAGGTTCGTAAATAGTACGACACCATTCAAGTATTAATTTTTCAATTTTTTAGGGCATACGTTAGTTAGAGAAATTATTTATTTCTCATTGGTGTTTATTTTGGGATCTAAACAATGATTAAATTTGCTGGTAAAATAATAATGCAAAAGTTTGTTTTTGCTTATCTACATAAAAATATTTGTTTAGGATGTGTAACAAAAATAAAATCAAATTTTTCTTTTAGTTTATTAATTTAATTTACGAATTTCTTTTGAAATTAAGATTTAGTTGAGAAGAAATAAAATGAATCGAATGCTGAAAGTTAACTTTTAACATCTTTGTGATAATATTCAAAATTTTGATTTACCTCGTGTTAAGATAAAAGTAAAAAATATTTACGTTCATCACATGTTAAAAAATAATAAAGACGTGAAACAACATGGCGGCACTAAATCGTAAATTTCTTATTATATTCGTATAATAAAGCCTGTATAGCATCGATTATTCTCAGTTCAAATAATCGTTAGATCGTCATGGCGGTAAATTATGACCCCTAGCCGTGGGAGTTACGAGGCTTAATTGCAACTTGGTAGGGGGTATAGTAGAAATGGAGAGGCGAGGGTGTCTGAGACAAACACGCGTTAATCACATATGAAAGGCTTCATCGCTTTGTCGTTAACTACGGATATCTGACTTTTTTATCGTTGCTTTAATTATGTCTCCTTGGGTGTGGTTTATGTATGAATGGAATAAAACTAAGCTGTCGCGTACCTTGTACGGAATACTGGTTAACAATTATATTGACATTTTAATTTACATATTATTTGTTTTCGTCTACTTTTAAATATAATTAGAAAAAGACAAAAAGGAATTACTATATTCAATTTAACTATTAATTTAGGCGCCTGTCCATAAGATCTTAAATACGCTTCGTATAAACTAAGCAATAATAACATAATAATAAATAGTAAATACAGTTGTTAATGAAAAATTGAGTAAATAAAGCGACCATATTCATATCTGTGCCAAAGAAAAGTTTTACATACAAATGCATTGTAAATCGGTAATTGGCACCGACTGAAGTCTTGAACAGAATGTTTTATGGATATATTAATCTATACTGAAATCAAACTGAACATAAGATCTTCGAATTGCGAAAAAGTACCCTTACTGCTGAAGTAAGCATGATACTTGGATTTTGAGAGTGGCTGTCAGGGTGGGATATCAAACGATCTGCGCCGATAACTGAAGTAAAACTATAAACGGGCACGCCGTCATTTATCAAAAAAAATTCTGAGAATCACTGTTTTTGAGCTGCCCCAGCTTTGGACAACGATACAAGATCAGGATATCCAACAGAAAGTATTGGAGGTTAACCTTCAATCAGGGGGCAATATTTGATACGCTTGGATTCAGGACGAATAATGGCACTCGATTTGACACGTACGCACCTAAATATAATGCAGCTCAATCTTTTCCGATCAGTAAAAAACACTATTTTTCAAACAGAATTAGCTGCTATTGAAATATGTGTTAGAATTAAGAAAATTAGTGCAAAGGAGTATCATAGGCAGATACATAAATATTTGCACTGACAGTATGACCATATTTACGATCATAAACGTATCTTGAACAACGTCGCTATTGGTTAAACAGATAAAATATGATCTGTCATAAAGTCATGGTCAAGTAAAGAAGGCATATGTTATTCAGATATCGTATCACTCGTGTTGTAATGGTTAAGAAAAAACTTTATTGAGATACGCACCTTGCAGTGATCTATCAAGAATGATGTAACGTTATAGAATTTGTTTAACCAGTCTATATGTTAACATTTTAATAACTTATTTAATATGGTAGATACATTTTTAATTAAATTTAATATCAATAATGAACTTTAATAAAAATATTGAATAGTAAATCATATACTTCGAACTATTCATTCACTTATAATATTTAATATAATTATTAAAAAATTTTAAATATTATCTCACCTTTGTGTCATCTTCCATATCTGGAAATACAATATAATGAAAATGGCGTAACAGACGTGCAGTTACAGGATTACGTCCACCTCCCGGCGGTCCCATCGCACTGATAACAGTAACATCTTCAATTTCTTTAAATAATCCAATTTCTTTTCTATCATACCATCCTATAATGAATATATAAAAATATTATCAGCATTTACATATTTTTTAGTACAGGGAACATTTTCGTTTTGGAAATATCATCTATATAAACTGAAATATTTTATTTATATTAATTTTATTTATTATTAAACAAAAATTATATTACTGAATATCTTTATTAACACTATCGTTGGTAATATTTTAAAATAACTATAGAACATAAAATTTTATATTCAAATATATGCATAGAATACTATAATTAATATACACACAAACACACACGCGCGCGCGTGCGCGTGTGTAACGTAGGAATAAAATAATTACATCTGAAAAGCATTAAAAAATTCAAAGATGATTTTAAAAGCTTTATTTTTATATTTATAGTTATATCTTTAGTTTTGTTAAGGATAACAATAAATAAAAGCCGTAATTATTTGAAAACCAATTGATTGAATTTCACTATCTTCATAAGAAATGAGATATATGTTGATTTGTGTAAAAATTGAGCTCATGTAGGAAAGTTTGACTGTGATACCAAAGAGTCACCGGGTTCGTGCGAGAAATAAATTTTCAAATTCGCTTGTCTACAATGTCTTGTATTTCGTGTGCAGACCAAGAAAGCCATGTCTAACTTTTTCCTCTTCTATATGATTTTCTGCTTTTGATTTTCTTGATTTTATTCATTTTCTCTAATACATTTTTTGTTTCGTATGTACAAGAAAATGGAACCTATATTTTTCACCACTATAACCTCAAATCACGGCTTAATATGATTTTCCCATTTGCGTGGTGAAAAATATAAGCTAATACTAGTATGAAAATAAATCATCAACTTCAATAGTCGTTTTCAAATGAACTATTATTTTCCATTAACTTAGCCTATTGGCTCTAAAGTTTTCCACCTCAGGAAAAGTTCGTGTAAGTTAACTCGATCCAACAAAAATGTAAGTATTGCCGGTCATAGAAACCATCTTAGAAAAGGACACTGAATCCTTTTTGATATGTGGGCTTCCAAGATTATGCTCTAGGCGGTCTTGTATATACGGGCACTATGTAGTTCCATCTACATATTCTTCATTTATGATATTTCAGCCGTTATCTTTCAGGGCAAACTTATTTATGTATGTAAACGACTGATAAATTTAGCAATAAAATTTTACATCTATTTTTACATATTTGCGATATGATAATATATAGAAATGACCCAACGTTTACATGCCAAACAATTAATGGACAAGTATAAGAATCAGAAAAAGAAAATAGATTTATAAAAGAACTATAAATAAACAATAATTCAGTAAACCTTTTTTCTCTATGAGTTGTATCTTGTATTGGATTAAGATTTCATTTGAAAAATTTCTTATCTATAGTACAATTATCGGAAATACAGTTATATTTATCTCACCTTTAAAATCCATGTACTGGCGTAAAAGTTCGATTGGAGGTTGGGCACCGTATGTTTCAAGTGCCGGCATGTTCAAATCATCGATGAAAAATATTTGCTTTTTATTAATAGGTGGTCCAAAAACACCTCTGCGTCTTTTATCGAGTTTACTATCGATTAGGTCCTAAATTGATAAAGTTTTTTTTAGGAATCTATATATTTGTTTTCTATATATTTGAGTTTAAAATTATAAAATGTAGAATAGATCTACATATGTATGTATGATTATAATTTTTGAAAATTATTTAAAAATTTATTAAAAATTGTTTAAATAAAAAAGTGCTAAATAAATAAAAAATAAATAAATTGCGCATAAATAAACTCAAATATTTTCTCAACCAACATTTGCATGTAGGATTGATTACAAGTCACAACATGCTTGTACCAACCTCGGACTAAATCGTATGTTTTCAGCATTAGAAAAAATTGATCTTAGATAGTCTTTAAACGTTTAATTTATTAATTTAGATTTAGGATATGATTTTTGAATCGGGAAAATCAATTAAAATAATTTTAAGTATAAGCTATTTTAAATTTACTTGAGTTTGATTGGCAGAAGTTCTAGCAGAGAAAATAATGAAATCGCAAATATATTTTTTTGGCATATCTCTTGAAAGTTTTGCGGAAATTGTTAATGTTTTACCACTACCAGTTGGTCCAATGCAAAGAGTATTACATTCACTTGTCAGTAAACATTCTATTACAGCCGCACTACGAGCCATGTCAACAGTTGGAATTTCAATATCTATAAATTTGAATAAAGCGTTTGTAATCAAATCTATTAAATTAATTTTATGTTCTTTATTAGAAATTCATAAAAAAACTTAAATAAATTTTCTGCAAGTTAATAAACTTTTTTTCGTATAGATTCTTTTTCTATTTATGGAAAAAGTTTATATAGCGAGCATAACATAGAAATAATGCTATGTATAATGTGGTCCACTCTCCCATAAATGAAATCATTAATAAAAAAATGTGTATATCCCTATGTTTTTAAGTTACCTGCAAATTTTTTGTCAGGACCAATCAGAATGTCTGGTAAATCATCTAACCATTTTTTCCACTTTGCTTGTTCCTGACCTTCATCTTGATCGGGATCGATAATTTCCTCAACCTCTAGTCTAGAACAATAATATTAAAGTAAGAAATAATTTTTTTATATGAAAAATAAAAGAAAACCACAGTTATAAATACTAAATAAATTATTTTTGAAAACGTTCCGAAAACAACAAAGCGATAAAAATTCTATTATGAATTTTGAGTTGCTGATTACGAATATCGTAAGAAAAATAGACATTGAGTAGAGTTTAAGGGTGAAATCATAAAAAAACCATAAAATCCTGATTTTTTTGTTCTTCTTGAAAAATATTAAAAATTTATATACTCTCAATTAAAATATTTTATAGAAATTAATATTTTTGATATAAATTTTTTTTTATAAAAGTGGTATGACATTTTCAGAAAAAAATCTATGAAAAGACGAGTCAGAAGGTATTTGTATATACTGGATACACTGGAATTGCCGCTCGTGTTGAAGGCGGTGGTAATCTTCCACCCTTACATACTCAATAGTTTATAATACCTTGGCACAGCTGGATGCTCTCCCGGGTAAATCCATGATAAATCTTACGTAGAGCTTCGCAAACGACCAGCAGTAGAAACCCCTATTTCTGTATGTCTTTACATTTTCTTACCTTATAATACTTTTTTATATAATAAAGTTTTTTTTACATATCTGATTTAAAGTTAGAAAAAAATTGATTTTTTGAGGCCTAGCCCTGATTAACAAGAATGACAGTTTTCAGTAAATTGTATTGAAATTTGAAATGATAAGCAAATTTATATGTAGCAATTAAGGTAGAATTCGCATCTAATGTTAAAAAGCAATCCTCGCTTAGGGAATGGGTATCGTCAACAAATCTCGTATTTAAAGTGAAATAAGATAATATTACTCGAGATATTGATGGCATTCTCACAGTATTTATCATTAAATGAAAATATTAGATATATAGAATCGGTACGCATGATTTTTCTCCAGAACTCTCCAAAAAACACCCTTTGTTTTATTAACGTTATAATCATGGCTTATTAAATACCTGTAATCGTAAACAAGACCGTCAGGTGGAAATGGTAATTGATGACCACCAATGCTTTGCATATCTCGCAACCATTCGCTAAAGATATATCTACTTTCGCCATCGCATGTAGCACCAATACTCCACATTAGAGCAAAGGCTGACCAGGGTTCAAACAAGTGCGCTAAGAACGTAATCATAAAGATTTTAAACTATAGAATACTTTTTTCGGCAATACTGTGAAAGAAGAAAAATTAGTTTATTTACCCGGGAACTCTTTCCCTTCCTGAACTTTTATTGATCCAATTTGAAGGTTCATCAAATTAAAATAAGCTTTAACAAGACAACAATCTACGCTTTCTACAATTTCCTTCAATTCCTCTCGCATAAATTTTAAAGCCGGTAGTATAAAGAAATAGGCTAACTCCGATACTTCACGTGAATATTGCTTAATATGCTAAACGTAGAATAAAGTAGATGTATGAATGTAATATATAATTTATTGGTATAGTATATAATGTACGAATAGCCAAAAAGACGTAAATTTATAAAAAAAAATTTAACCACTATATGTCTATTTAAACATTTTGATTCAAATATTAATATTAATGTATACTAGAGCTTGTCTGTAGAACTTACTTTAGGTAATTTTCGCACCCAACAGTCAATAAATGGAGTTATTCCTAATCCTGCTGGTTCCATATAAACCATACCACATCTGAAGGAACATTTTAATATTCAATTTCATCAAACTATTCAAATATTTTTTTAAATTTTAGGACAATAAAAATTTATCGAATAACCGTTAATTTAAAAATAAAGTAGGTTTTGAATAAAAATTATTTCGCTAAAACATATAATTTTAGAATTATTTTCATTATTTATTTAATCCAACTATTAGTTTTAAGTTATGAAATTAACTAAAAAAGCTACCTGGAAACCGTTGCTGGAGAAGCAACTCTTAAGTCAGCTACTTCGAATATCATCGTTTGTGTTGGCGTAAGTCTCATAATTTCTCCGGAAGATAGACAAAGTTTTTTGTTATCATCTAGAACTGTATTCATATTTTCAATCCACACAGCATCTACAGGACCATCAAAAACGTACCAGCGCTTATCTTGATCGGTTTCCGTAGTTCCAGAGCGAATTAAAGTTGATAAAATTCCATCCGTCCTTGATAAGATTCAAATTATATTTGAATCATTGTTTGATAAAATATATCAAAATAAACGTTAAAATAAGAAATGAATACAAAATTGTTTGATTTTGATTTATAATCATATAAGGCCATAAAAGTGATAATGTATTTAAAACTAAAAAAATACATTCTGAAAAATATTCTTGAGTAATATAAATATAATTTCTATAGACGTATTTCATTTGAACTTTCAAACTTATCTAAGATTGTGAAAAAAATAAGATCCTTTGTAAAAAAATGCAATAATTGAATTAGTTTTCTTCATTTTGTTACATCAATCTTTTATTAATAAATAAGTTTCTAAAAATGTATACAACAATCTAGTGGATTAGTGTATAAAAACTCTAAGACTGATAAAAATGTTTATTAATTCCTTTCAAGCTTTGTTATGTTTGTGGATTAAACGTAAATTTTATCGATTTCTTATTGGCGCTTTATATATTGTATATTTGATTTATTTTAAGAGAGCATCACAAATTTCGTTTTGTTATGAATTTTGAAATATTCTAATGATTTAGTACAAGATGGAAATCCATTATAAAAAAAAACACTTTGTTCTTCATATTTATTTCTGAGTCTGAAACACTACATTAAAAAAAGAATATTTTTCATCGTCTAACGAAAGTTTTTACTTTTCTAAAGATTTTTTTCTAGTACGTATATATGGTTGTTTTTGTAAACTTAATTTTAAAAATAAGTTATTAAGTAGTTATTTAAAAACAATTTCTGAAATATATAACTAATAGTTTAAATAAAAAAAATAACGATAAGAAGATAAAAACAGATAAGGGATAAAAATATTAATAAAATTATATTGAAAAGTTTATGTTAACTATTATTTTATCACTTAAATTTAACGTTTTTAATAACAAGCAAGATTAAATCGTTCTGCTGGCCAGACAAAATTTTATAACATTTACAAGGGAAATTGAGAAAGCTATATTGTATTGTATGTTGCACCCTAAGGTATCTTTTGAATTCAATAGTAAGATAAGAGATCATCTAATCTTAAATATGCAGTCATAAATCAACCTTTAACTTATAATATGAACTTATAAATTTTACTTGTAAGAAAAATCAGTATAGGACATTCGTTATGAAGGCAACAAAGATTGGCTATACTGCTTCAAAATCTTGATTTTCCAATAATTATTTTCTTGTTCTCACAAATAGCATCTATCGATATGGATTCATATAATAATAAAAATAAGTAAAATTATTGATAACACGAGCAGGTGACTTTCGACGAAATGCAGTACAATAGCTTTATTCATTTCTGTTTTGAATTTCATAAAATTTTATCTGAACAGCAGAGCCATTCGATTCATTTGTATATATTAGTTATTAAAATTATAGTCTTAAGTAGTGGTTGAATTGTTAAATTGTTAATTAGTTGTGAAAACTATAGAAAATGTCAATTCGTAATTTTCATTTCAATAATTTTGAATATGATATATTAATTGACTTACCATTCATGAGTACTAAGATCATATTCACCGTATAACTGTCCCATTGTTATAGATTTCGGATTGAGAACGTAAGTGTGCACAGGAGTAAAAGGTTTTCCACTCGGTTGAAGTTTCCCTTTTAGCCGCGTGCAAGCTTTCTTTAAAACTTCATAGCACTGTAAATATATAAAGCTTAAAGTAGTAAAATGAAAAAATATAAGGAGAAAAATAGAAAATTATAATTATTGTTGTAAATGTTGGGTTAAAAAATTATTATTAAAAAGCGAGAGATATAAATAATTAATAAATTAAGATATAAATAGATTAATAAAATTCATTAAACACATTAAATACGGTATTTAATCTTTCATATAAATTATGTATAATAAATTTATATATATATATATATATATATATATATATATATATATATAAATCTAACAAAATGTACCTAATTCATATAAATTATCAATACAATTCCGAAAGTTAAGCTCTCAGTTTTTGGAATTATATATGTGTAATGGTGATAAAATTTACAAAATATTTATATGGACTACCATTAAATATTGAGATCTTATTTGTTGGCTTATATTAATATTTTATAATTGATTAGCAACTACAAAGTCTTCACTTAAATATAGTAAATAAAATTACTATTATTTCAAGGATTTAATAAGTTTCCCTGTTTTATTCTTTTAAGTATTTATAAATTTACATCATCCTATAATATGTAAAAATTAGCTCAAATTTTTTGTGACACTTCTCTATTTTTTATTGTATATATATAATTCCTTAAGTGATTTTTTATTGAAATTATTTTTATTGATTTTTTTACTTTTTTATTTGCTAAATTTTAATGTTTAGTGAGGGTGGAAAAAGATTTAAATTTTAAAGAAAAAAATTAGTTTGCATTTCATATTAAAAGTAAAAATTAGTTCTATACGTACCTTACTTTATTATATAAATATAATTAACAATTTGTTCAACTATTTTTTTGATTATTACAAATCAGTTAATCATGATCTAAATTATTTTCTGTAAATTTTATATAACACTGTGAATTAAAAGCCATTCGCAATTTTTATTATAAAAAAAGAGAATGATAATTACATATTGAAAACATTGTTTTAAATCTGACTTTTAGTCTAGTTTGTATAAATTATAAATTGTATATATATTAGGGATAAACGCATTTACGAATAATTTACGTATTCTATACTAACAAGTTATCGTGAAAATTATTTACAGGCATTTTTTTAACGAGCATTCTCTATAAAACTTGAGTATTGCACAACCTCTCTAAATTCAGTTACATATTTAACAATTAAAGGCTACGAATTTTTTATTTACTTTGTGAATTCAATCAATCTCTTATGCATATACATGGCGGTTTTTCGAATTATTTCGCAAGACACTTGCTCGGTAAGTTGAGTAAGCGACAGAGGATGGAATTATTCCATTAGAGCTGACAGATCGCATCCCCTTGGGTTGCCGCGTATTATGTACAATACAACGGCGCATGCGAGAAACTCGAGAGGATCGAATCCAGATTGGGGAGGAAGGGTTCGCGCTGCGGCCGGCAGTCGATCAGTTTGCTTTGTGTAACTCCCCGCACAGGAACCTCGCTATTCAGAGTTCGCCAGCAATACTAAAGTTGACGATTGAAAATAATTTAATCGATTCGCTATGACTCCTCAGTTATTCCACGCATTAGGTTAAACTTTTGTATAAGCTTTTAAATTGAATATTGAATTATCGATATCACTCTTAGCAATCAAAGCCTTCGTTAGAAATCGATAGTTGACGCCGGTATTATTAGAATGTCCCGAATGTCTATGTTTTATTGAGTCTCGAAGGGCGTAGTTCGTTGCTTTAAAATAAGAAAATCGCGTAAAGTATATAGCATCATTTTTATATATTTCTATTATATGAAATCCATTTTTACGGTAGTAAATGCTAATAAGGATTAATCTTTATATATTAACTTTTAATCTGCTTGTCAATAGAAAAAGCCATCGCTGAACATTTGAATAGATAACGCGAATAATAGTGAAAATCGAGTGAATTTCTTCAGATCCTATAATCGAAGGAATCGAGACTCCAAATGTAAATTTTGAGCAGCAACTTGAAGCTTGAAACAGAAGAAAACATCGCCACAGTTTCGAGAGGAGTACATTTGGAAAATACAATGTATTGGTGAATAACAGAAGCAGGGATTATCAAATGGCTAATATCTATGTCTTGGCCGGATAAAGGTAGGAAATTGGATTTGACGAGGAGCGAAGGCGCAGGGATGCGATGAACGCCCAGCGATGAACGCTCTCACGGAGCCGGCGCCAGGGGGCCCGAGATGCGGATCCCTCGAGGCGGGCTATCGGCTTCAGTTGCTGACTCGAGCGCGCCGCTCGACGAATTACACGGGCGAGGGCCCGACGGCGAGCCAGGCCCTTGGCAACAGAAGCATCGATCCCACCGAGGTCTTCGAGGACTGGGAGGATATCGGCTGCCAGTCGCTCTACTTCCTCATCGACTTCTCGCACCTCTATTACATCCCCTTCATCATCTTGGTGGGCCTCGTCGGCAATCTTCTGTCCTGCGTCGTCTTCCTCAACACCCACCTCAAGATGCGCAGCTCGAGCTACTACCTGGCCGCCCTGGCCACGACCGACTTCATCTTCCTGTTCTCCCTGCTGCTGGTCTGGCTGAACAACACCGTCGGTTGGCGGGTATTCAACAAGGACGGCTGGTGCGAGACCGTCGTCTACGTGAGCTCGGTCTGCAGCAGCCTGAGCGTCTGGCTCATCGTCGCCTTCACCGTGGAGCGGTTCATCGCCGTGCAGTATCCGCTGCGCCGACCGCACATATGCACGATCGCCCGGGCCAAGACGATAGTGTTGGTATTGATGGTGCTGGCGATGACCTGCCACTCGTACTCCTTCGTCACAGCAGGGGTCGTCACTACGTCGGACGGAATGGAATTTTGCGACATGAAAAGCGAGTACTTGGAGACGATGAGGATAGTCAGCATTGTAGATAGTATTGCTAGTCTGATGGCTCCCTTGGTACTAATCGTTGGCATGAATACTATGATCATGCGAAATCTTCTGAGGTTCAGCCGAAAATTTGGCCAGGCTCCAGACATTGGTGAGACAGCATGTCCCAGCAGGGAGCGATCCGATATTAACCTCAATCAAATTCCGGTAAAGTATCACTTTATTCTTAAACTAATTAAGATTATCTAAATCTTAAGGTCTTTTAAGCAGAATGTAGTTAAGTCTTTACATTTGAAAGTTATTCAAAAGATAGAACATTTTAGTGAATAATTTTTAGTTAACTTTACTAATAATTGACTATTTTTATAGTAGTTTAAATACTTTCTGTTGCATATCGATTTTTATTTCATTACTATAAATTAATATTTTAAAAATTTTGATGAAACTATAGTTTTGATGTATAAAAATTAATTTACAGATAAACTCAAGAAAATATAGATCAGTGATCCAATTCTTATATGTGCAATAATCAGTAGCAGAGATAATGATGCATATTTAATTTCTTTATTGGTAGTAAAAATATGAAACTTTTATTCAACAATTTCCTTTTAATTTGATGTATCATATAATGTTACCGTAGCGGCAGCTATCATATAAATATTTAGCGCTTCTTATTTTTTCATATTCTGTATTCTGAAATTAATTATTTAATTACCAATTCAAGAAGAATTATCACAAACTGTGAAAACACTGTTCGAAAAAGAAAATTATAGTATAATAATTGTTAAATAACTCTTACATAATATTTTATCATACTTTTCAAAACATAATGTGTGTATTCTTTTATCAGCAATATTTATAATTTCATTACAAAAATAATTAACAATTTATGCAGAAGTTTCGTTAGATTATTTCTGAATTACCAATTGTTTGACAGCAATTTTATTAAATAAATCTCAAGGAACTATATAATATTTAATTTTTACAAATGAATCACGGCTTTTTGATAAACAACTACTTTAAATTAGTATTTAACTTTTTTATGGTATTATTTGATCCCAAAGAGTCTGATAGTTTGCCAAAGTTTAGAAAACAATTTTTTTTTAAATAAATTGAATTTGAAAACTAAGAATAAATGAATATAAGTAAAAAATAAATTTTTATTATTAAATTTTATAAACTAGGGTCACGTATTTACAAACTAAAAATGTATTTACAAACTAAAGCTAAGTCTAGTATGTTAAATATTATACGCGTTGTACAACCCACATTAATAGATTTTCTCTCAAGAATGTTACAACATAAAAATATGAATATTACTTTTCTCAAAAATTCTAATACATTAGTAACATAGATCACTTCAAAACTAGAATGAGATCACTAATTTAATATTTTTACCCGTTTTTTGTAATGATATAACTTTAGTAAAAATCAATCAATTTTTATTTTAATTAAATTAGAAATCTTAATCTTGATTTAGAGTTATATATTTTCGATTTGAAGTAGTTATATGGCGAGTTACCTTCCAGTTAAATTTTTTTATTACGGATTGAAAAACTTCTAAAATTTAGTAATGCACGAAAGGTTGAATAATTTTTTCGCTTAAAAAAAACAAAGTATTAAAACTTGAGTCTTTCACTTTCATTATAAATATCGTAGTCACTGGATGAGTTAACTCCAATTAACTATACCTCTTGGTGATGCTTATCGAGTAACTCTAAAGTTGATGGTAACTGTACACACGCTTAGTTTAAATTATTTAAATTATTTTAAAAAAACGATGTCTGCAAAGTACTATAGAACTAGAATCGAAATCGGAAGGAACTGAGTGTTTCATAAATCCAAGAGAACGTGTCAATTTTTAATGTTTTTTTGATCTTCGAGAAATAAATGTTCATTTCACTGTGCAATATCGTTTTTAGAGATCGAGACTATATATAGACTATTCGGCAGTCTAAAGCTTAATTTTAGATTATAAACAATTGACAATTTTAATTGCAAATTTGTGATCATCAGGACTTAATCGCTATGGAAAAGCTTCTAAATATCACAATTTTAATCCGGTTATTCATGGATGTTTTAGAAAACCACATTCACGCTTATTTTCTTTTACGTACAGTTTACTAAAGTTTCTTGACCCTTGTCAGCAATCTGGCAGCTTTGTGTGATCATCCCGTGCAATATACTCCTAATTTTTATGGCTCTATGAGGTCCTAGAACGATTAATCTTCAAGAACACATTTAGCTTTATGACCATGATAAGAACTTTTCTTATTGAGCATATTACAAGCAAAATTTGCAAAAATCGTAATTACTTTTTCACATTTTTCTGGATCTTTGCCCTTTCCGTTTTCATATTCTGAGGATATAGATTAATTAATATAAATTTTTCCCGAATATAATATATCACTCATCAGTTTTTAGGGCTAACAAATAAAACATAAACTTTTGGTCAAAATTCAACTTGATTTATCAGGATACACACCTTAAGGAGTCGCATTACATTCAAAACTCCTCTAATTTTTTTCTATATTATTTTTATACAAGGAGTTGTATTTGTTTTCAAAATAAGTTTCAAATTCAATAATCACTACTTCATTTGAGCATAACACTTATCCTAATGTATTCATTTTAAGTCCGCAAACTTCAAAGGTTTTATGAATTATGCGGTTCGGTGCAGTGGCTACAGTGATTGAAAAAGTAATTGGAAAGGTACTTTATTGAATTTAACAAATGTTTTCATTGATTTCTGTTACGGCAAATGATTCTGTTGAAAAAACACTTTTTTTGCAGTAGAAGCCATCTTGTTTTCATTTTTTATTCTTGTTAAGTCGATCTATTCATAATACTACAATATTCACTATTGCTATCATTACTATTGCTACATTATTCACTATTTTGACCTTTTTAATGTAATCAATGAATAAACTGCATTCCATATACATTTCCGAGTACAGAAATCAGAAATGAATAGTCGACAGTTTATTGTTTTTCATCCAATTTGAACGGACGCGGTATCCACTTTGTGTAATTTTCTCATTGACAAATGTTTGTCCAACATAAAGAATAAACTGCCTTTGGATATCTTCAACTTCTGTGCAATTTAACGTAACTTTAATTTAATATGAATGCAATTATTTTATGGATTATTATGACGTTATTTGCACCAACTACTGCATTGGAGTAAGCTGAGCTTTCAACATTATTTGTATCTGTGTCACCAAGGATATTCTGTTTAAAGTCAGCATATCATCTCCAACTGCTTTCAATGGCGCAAAGTCTAAATAGAAATTTTAATCCACATTGTACCTTAACAAGATTTTCTCTGGACATTGTTGATTTACCCAATAGAACATCGTTTGATCACTGGTTAATTATTGAAACCTCACCCGTTGTATTAATAGTTTCATGTATCAGTTTACATTACATCTTGCAAAATACTTAATTTTAAGAAACTTTAAAGAAGTAATCTGTTACAGAGCGCCAGCGGTATTAACAATGGTATAAATGGTATTGCTTTGAGCTCGGGAATGAGTAGTCGAAGGCAGCCATCTCAGCAATCTTTTCAGCAGCAACAGCAAACGCAACAAGTCCCTTCGACTGTTGTAGCTCCATCTACTACCAGAAGTCCTTGCCTAATAACTGAAATGAGCTCTCGTTGCATACGTAAGTTACATTAATATTCTTCCAATTTTAGTAAAATGAATTATTCCGAATTGAATAGAAAATAACATCAGCACTGGTATAGTTTTAGAGAATAAATTTTATTGGTAAATAACTGCTTTGGTAATTAGGACATTATCACAAAATACAGGGCATTATGATTTCTTCTAAATCTTATTCCCTTCTAAACTTTGTAAATTCTATTATTTTCATTTCATTAGTTTTTTTTTGTAAAACTAATACACGAACGTGAGAAAGTATGAGTCAGAAAGAAATTTTCACTAAGTAGTAAAATATTATGACAGTTCATTAATACGAATTTCAAAACGGCGAATTCCATATGGCGTCTGCAAGTTTCATTCGTACAATTAATTCAGAAAAAACTTTCGGATATTTTGAAGTTTGGAAAAAATTCATCTCGTACACATATTTTAAATAATTGCTGAATGTTGATAATGCACATACCTTCGGAATGACGAACTTCTATGACAGACCCAATATGGAGAACAAAAAATAATAATAACTGATATTAGACTGGTTCATTATATTTCGATAATTTAATTTACAGCTACTTAAGTATCAATTCTTTCGATTCTTGTAGAAATATTCACTTTTCATCATATTATTATCATGTTATAATCAGATGCAAAAAGTTGATTTCTTTATATCGGGACATGAAAGAACTTGAAAAGATTTCTTTCGTTTAGTACCTTTACCTCGCATCTTACCTATATCCATCTTATATTTTAATTATTTGAACATAATATTCTTGGAGAAACCCCAAATTTTACTGTTCTTCCCGATTCATTTCAAATGAATTCAAATTCAAATTCAGTTTAGTTCCTGAGGATGAACCGCAGCGGTTCGAAACGTTGGACACCAAGGTGATTCTAAATTATCGTATTATTACGAGGTAATAGGTGATCTAAATAAACGTATTATTGTAGAAAGACAACCAAACTGACATAATTATTTTTAATTTTTTTTAATTTACTATTTCTTTTGTCCCTATTATTGACAAATGTTTACCATTATGTTTACCACTATTAACAATTATACTTGAGAAATTTTGTAATTCGTATATCATAACTTTTTTTTAAAAATCAGTATATTCTAATATTCTAACACTTTTACAGATGTAAGATCGTCATCACGGAATTTAGTATCTACCCGCAATCAGCAGAGTATAACGAAGATGCTTCTATTGATTAGTACAGTATTTATTTTGTTAAATCTTCCAAGGTAAATTCAAATAAAGATGAAGTTTTATCACTTGATATGCGTTTTATATTAAAATAAAAATTATTGTGAATTAACATTCTAATTCTTGTTGCAAACTAATTTTATTGATAGTTTTATATTTTTTATAATAAATTCATTTATTAGTTACAAATATGAAGCCTTTCATACTTTGAAATATATAAAGTATCTATTTTATAAAAGTATACCGTTTCTAAAAAAGTATACAAAATAATTTTGGTTTTTTTCCATAAAAGTGTTGAATATATAATTTTCAAAGAAACCGTATGAGGGGCGAAAAGCCAGCTTCTTGTTGGGTATGGAATTTTTGATCTCCCCGATTTCGTCTCCAAGATATATTGCAAACATAATACAATTAATAATAAGAAACAAAAAATAGATTTATTATAATAAATAAATTAAAAATGTTCATTATTTTTTCTTAATTTTTAAGCCAAATTGCAAAATCTTGAGACAGATAGTTTATATTTGGATATAAAATTATAAAATAGCAAATAACATTAAACGAAAGTTCGTTCGTCCAAGAAAATCCTGAAACTGCAAATAAGAATTTAACAAATTAAATTAATTCTACTGAAAACGACGCTTCACTCGGGATTTTCTTTAGATATGTAGAAAGAATTTTTTCTTTATAATCATTCTAGCCTTAATTTTCAATGATTTGCATATACTTATAATTGCATTTTAAATCATTTACTTTTATTTAACATTTCAGTCTTGTTTCGTTTTCCGAGTTTTTAAACATTTTTTGTATAAAAATAATAATTTTTTAAAAAAATATATCGTTCTGAGTATGATTTATTAATATGCTTCTTTAATATAAGAATTTTAATCTTTAAAAAAAAAAAATTTATTTATTCTAATTTGTCTAATCTAATTACTACCGGTTTAATATTGAAATCTGACTGCATGTGCGATATGTTCGTTTAGGAACTTAAGATTTAACGCGAATCAGAGCACGACGCTTTTTCAAAAAAAAAACAAGCATGTTTAGGATATAATGGAATTTTTAGGAGATTTTTGGAATTTTTTCCTTTGGAATTCTATATCCAGTAATTTTTTGGTATGAAATTTACATGCGTTCCATATCCAACTTGACACCCCTATTTTGTATGGTCATTATAATAATCAGCATAATATATTTGAAGAGAAAAATTTGATCAAAATCGATTATAGATGTTTAACAGTATTTAAAAATCAGTATTAATTATTTATTGTTTCTATAAACTATAGAGTATCTTTTTATAAGACATAAAGAAAAAGCGAGATCAGTCTGAGCTCGGATTTTACACCAAATCTGGTAGATATTGTTGGTAAAAGCTTCTGAAATGCATAATTTAGGTATGGCGGGAAATCGAGCAATAAAGATATATTTCGATGGTTCTATGATTTATGTTTCGAAATTTTGTTAAAATAATTGTAAAAAACAAGAATAACCGAAAAACAAAATAGATTATCGAATATATCACAAAAAAGAGAAAAATTTTAAAAAATAATACTATCAAAAATTGTAGGTCGTAAATATTAGGTCTGCAACTTAAAAAAACTCGTCTTTTCTATAAAAATTAAGGCTTTATTTCTATAAAAAAATGAAAAAATATATTTTTTAAAAAACTTTTCATTTTTTCAAGCCAAGAATAAATCAAGCCAATTTTCGAAATCTTCAGGTAAATTAAAAGTTAATCTCTGATGAGGGCATTCTACATCGACCGAAATAAGTGCTAGTCAAAAGAGGCAAGGTGTGGGCTGTACGGCGGATAGGATAGAAATTCTCAAATTATTTGAGGCTATCTTTAAAATAAATTTTCATACAATAATGAACGGGCTGCCAAGCATTGTCATGATGGAAAATCAATATCTCGTAGTTCATCATTCTGGCCTTTTTTCTTACCAAGTTCATTTTAAACGCAACAATTATATTCGGTAGAATTGTCCATTGAGGGTTGGACCCTTTTAAACAGTTCATAGTATATATCTTTGATTCCACCAAATACAAAGCATTACCTTGATTGACCTGGTTCACTGTACTTGATCCAGTATTCTTGGCACTTTTGAGTATTGTAATTGATCCGCTTTTCATTTCTAATAACCAAGATAGACTTATTTTTATGTTACGGGACGAAAACTTCCAAACTCAAAAAACGATTTTCGATGTTTGTCGACATTTGTCTGTGTGGTGTCCAATTACCTAACTATTGGATCAATCTCATTCAAATTCAAATTCATTTGAGAGACTTGGATGTGGCTTTTACTCAGCAAGTTACTCTTGTGTTCAACACGGATCTTCATTGAAAAATGTCACCAATGATTCATTCTCAAATTTTTTGCATCTCTCTTGCTGTCTTTGTCTTCAATATCAAAATCACCATTTTTAAAATGCGCAAGCTACTTTTAACAAATTCTAACATCAGATACATTTTTTTTAATTAAAACAAGTGTCTAGTGGTAGTGCGTGCCTAGTACTCAAGAGGTGCCAAGTACAAGTTCGACCATTGTCCTAGCAAGGGCTGCACACTTACAGAAACTAACAATCATATCTTGCAACTGTGTGACCTTACCCATAATGCCAGGATCAAGCAGTAGCGTGTATTGGTTTACTGAATCACACGCAATTTCCGTCGGATGGGATTCACAATGACATAAGAGCCCCATTTCTCGACAGCGAGGGACTTCGCAAACCTAATCTCATCGGTATAATGAGAAATCTCGCAGTACTAATTGATGGTCAGATTGTCGAAAAATAATCTGAACCAGAGATAACTTGTACCTTTAAGTTAAAAGGTACTCTTATAATTCGCACATGAATGTTACCATAAAGCGCACGCACAGTAACGACTGTATTACTTCTCTCGGTAATACTAGCTTGTAGCAGACTATGAAGAGCCCTATCTCTTCATAATCTCTTACAGTTAAGTCATTAACGGTTGTGGCGTTGCAGTTATCTCTACTCGAGTTTTGATCGGAAGATAGATGGCCTTCGTCACCATCAACCGGAGAACCACTGCTGTATAATGTCTCGTTTATACTAAGCACACCTCCGATATTTAGACTTCTAAATCTAGAATTAGATCGAGCCTAGCACGGTGATAAAGACCTCAGGGTATATATAATGTTAATGATTAAATAAGATATTTATTGTTTTGTCAGTAGGAAATTAGATATTTTCAATGCAAGAAGAAAATTTTGAATAGAAATAGATGTTTTAAAAATTTCTAACCTATGCAGTTCTTCTTGGGGTAACATAATTCGTACTGAAGACTACAAGGAGATTGTAAATTTTTAATTATTTATGATTATTGAACGCTTTTTGAAAAATAGCTTTGATCGATTTGCCACTTAAATAATAAGCAGCTGTCGACTCAGGTAGTAACTGTATCGTTGTGTTCATCATGGTAACGCAGGACTTTGCTCGAAAAGTTGTCTTTCTCTATAATTCGAGTTTCATTTCAGTGAACCACATTTTTCGAAGGCGTTTTACAAAAATACTGTTTCTGACAGGATTTTAGATTAATTAATAAATATTTTTTTGGTCTTGCAGTCTAATTAAATAAATTAAAATTATAATTACAGTCAGACTGTCCTTGTTTAAAATCACCCCCGTAGACTAATCTGAAATAAAAATATATTAGCTGAAAAAAATCTTTATTACTGAAGTGCAATCTGACTGTCCTCGGATTGTCCCCACCACCTTTACCCAAATGAAGATCAGCTGAGGCTGTCCAACGTTTCGAGCTCGCTACGGCTCCTCATCAGAGACTAAACATCAGTTTATTAAACTAAACATTAGTTTAGTCCCTGATGAGGAGCCGTAGCGAACTCGAAACGTTGGACAACCTCAGCTGATCTTCAATTGGATAAAGGTGGCGGCGACAATCAGATTGCACTTCATTAATAAAGAATTTTTTCAGCTAATATATTTTTATTTCATATTAGTCTACGGAGGTGATTTTAAACAAGGGCAGTCTAGACTGTCATTATAATTAGCAATTAATTATATATTGATATGTATTAGTATTGCTATAAATATATATCGATATTATTATGTATTAATTTTAATTTATGGAATTGGACTGTAACACCAATAGAAATATTGATTAATTTATCTAAATACAGTCAGCATAAGCACAATTCAAGGATTTTAGGTTGTCTGAGATTTGACTCGCTTATGTTTATGTCTTGTAAAAGAACTATTTAGCTCACAAAAATAATAATAAATAAATAACTGTGCTCCGTTATGTCAATATTATAGTTTTTCTAACTAAATAAATACAGTTTGAAATACACATATTGTAAAAAATTTAGAAAAGATATACCAAAAATATTTAAAAGATATTTTAAATCTATATTCTAGGATTGTTAAATAAATCTCATAAGCATTACAACTTAATGTGAATGAGCTGAAATGAGAGAGTTGATAAGGAAGGTTTCATATATTAAATAGTAAATATAAATTTGATTGTTCATTATATATTACTAAACATTTGAAAAAAAAAATTTTCAATAAATTTACAGTTTTAAATTACTTTCGTCAAGAAATATAAATGAAATCTATTTTAAATTTAGAATTAATACAAAATGATTTTTATTACAGCTACGCCATTCGCCTGTGTATCTTTTTCTTCACATTAGCTAGAAAGGATGCACCGACGCCATTCTGGTGTCTACAACAATTCTTCATGTTAATGTATTATACGAATTTTAGTATTAACTTCTTATTATATGCGATGTGCGGTATTACATTTAGACGTTGCCTTGAACAACTCATGCGGAAAACACTTAAAAGTTTAACAAGGTATCATTGTAATTCTCAGCGTTATATATAACTAGCGTTTCGACACTAAATACTACTGAATTAACAAGAAAAGACCTAACCAGAAAAATAATAATCGGTTATGTGGCCATTTTGCTCATCTTCATTTAGTCAGCTTAAAAATATATTTCATTTAACAATTAATTTAATTAGTGTTCATTTCAGAAGCAATATGTAAGAATTTTTATAAACAATAATTTAATCAATAATAATTCGAAATTTAATTTTAAAGTGACAATCTAAAAATATACGCAAACATTAATGAATGAAAAAATACTATTTGATATTGAGAATACTACACACTATTGGATTTTTAACTCGAGGTTCATTTTAAATTACAAAATTTTGACGTATGAATAGATGGTACTGCTAGATAAAACCAATTGATTTTTTTAAATCAATACAGATATAGATAATTTTACACTATATCTAAATTTAATTTTAATAACCATTCTTGTATTTCTAATATTGGTTTTTTATATTATATTAATACTATTAAAATATAAATCATATCGGAAAATTAATTAGGAAAATTTCTAGCGTTGAATAGATGAAAAATTAACGAAAACTATTATATTCATTAAAAAAAGAATACGTATTTGCGAGAACGGTGCCTAGATTTTTTGTTATATACGGCTCAGCTACGTTTCACTTGTGAGGTAAGACTCTCACACAGTTCCAAGCTCAAAATTAGAGCAGAAAGGAATACACGATAACAGATAGCCTTAGCACCATGCCCATAGTTACGTAAGTAAGACAAGAGCGATCTGAAAATAACCTTATAACGCGTTCTCTTTCATCACGGCCATTTCGATTTAAGCCGTTACCTTCCTATTTTTGTAATAGCGAATACATGGCGTATTATACATGTTTTATGTGCTACGACAAATTGAACGTGTTATAAATATTTACAAATAAAATATATTTTAAAAATTAACTGTTTTTTACTTTCATTTTTATTAAAAATATCTACGATGCCGTGCGATGCCTCATTCATATTATGTTGTTTTATTATTATTCATATTTAGTCTAAATAATAACATCTTGAAGAAAAAGAAATTGAAATTTAACCGGAATGTTAAATTTCGAAACATTTTTCATAAATCTTTATTATCTTCGTACGAAAAAATGAATGAATATTAGAATTATTGCAGAATCCTTTCGTTGAATTTATTCCGACACAATGAGAGAATTGAAACAGCGATTCTCGTATCCTTTTCATAAGTTTTTAATAAAATTATTTTTAAAAAATATACTCAAATTCTTTGTGATAATCGAAAAATCGGTCTACGAAAGTTTTAGAAAAGTTTTCGAAAAAACTGTCAAAAAAAATAATATAACTCATGAAGAATGTTTATGGAAAATATGGAAAATATTCTTCATTAAAGCCTTTATGGAAGGCTATGGGAACTCTTTTAAAAAAGAAACTTGAATGCATTATAAAAAAAGAAAATAAGTAAAAATAATTCTTTTGTTTGTCTTTAATAAATTTTTTCAGTAAAATTTCCACAAGAATTCTTGTCAGAAGTTCGTTAGTAATCAAAAGCATTTTCAAAAATCGTTTCAGAAATCTTTAATCTCCATTAATTAATCTTATTTCATTTTAATCAATTTTCAGAGAGAGACTTCTGAAAAAGAACTTTCTGCCAATAACTTGATCGGTGACTGAAAATTTTTTTCATAAATCCTTTTAGAATCTTTTATCCTTTTATCCAAAATATTTTTTTGAAGGCAAATATACAAATACCCTTGCTTCTCTCAAAGTTTATCTTCAATAATAAGAAAAAATATGGGCTATTATTTTTATTAACACCTACTTGTTAAAACTGTATTTTGAATGAAATGATTTAAATAAAATTATGACCATAGGTCGCAAATATTTTGCAAACATTATCTCATCAAATCAAAGTCAAACTGATCTATCAGTAATGGTCCTATTGTCAAAATTTTTTCTTAAGTAAAATACATGGGCTGTTTTATATTTTCGTAGTCTATCTAGTATTATATAAAGCCATAGTAAATTATAAGCTTAGTATTTGTCTAGGAATATCTTTTAAATTTTATTAGATAGGAATATTTTATTAGATTAGATCGGTAGGAAACAATCAACTGTTGAACAATTTGCTCGAATGTACACGTGGTTTACATTTTATTATTATATATTATTTATTTCTAGATACCAATGGAATCTTCTGGTAATTATTTTTTGTATAAATATTTGCAAATTGCATAAATTATATACGTTATCCTTTATGCTAATATTATAAGTTTATTAATTTAGTCTAGATATTGGCGGACAAGTATATATTATTACATTTTCGTTACGCAGAATACTCATAAACAAAGTTTGTAGTCAGAAATTTAGATAAGAAATTTTTTAAATAAGCTAGATTGAAAATGTACCTTTGTTTTTCCAGAACCCGTTGGACCCACCAACATCAGTCCATGTCGAACAATTGTTGTTTCGTAGAGTTGGATAACCTTATGAACGAATTCTAAAAAAAGATAATAGAAACGGTAAAAATACAATATTTTAATAATAATGTTTTTCTTATTAAAAAATGTACTTCAATACTGCAATGTACTTTATGTAACTATTAAATATTCTAAAAAATATGCCAAAAGGAAGGCGGAAATATTGCGCGTCTAATCAATGTATGGACCTCATTATTTTTAAAAATTTGTATCATAAAAAGTTTTAGTTAATTCAATTATGATCTTAATATTCTAATATAAGCGAAATCATTTCAATCCAACCATAAAGTAACGTAGTTACCGTGAACATCTGCTAAGCCCATTTCCTTTATTGAGTCTCGAATTGCACTGAGCAGCATGCTATAATCAATAGTTTTCTCCTGCACTCCGGGGAAAAGATCAGATACAATTCCTAAAATAATATTAACACCAACAAATATTTATTAAATTATTAAATAAATATGAATTTTGAAAATAGGATTGAAAATAAAACTTCAAATAAAATAATTTAATTTTGAGAATATTAAAATTGTAAACTCACCATTAAAAAGCTTTAAATCATCTTTCAAGAATTTAGGTACATTTACATCCCTTAAAGCTCGTAGACAAATCTGCTGCTCTTCCATATCTTTTTGTTCACGCTTTAAAATTCCAGCAACAGCGATTACAGTTTTCACAGATCGCATTCCAAAATCATAATGATCCTTTTTGTTAAGAAAAATATATTAATATTATAAGATGCTTAGGGTACGTCATAATTGTTGAGTAAGAATAAGTTATTCATATCTTAAAATTATATTGCACAATGCATTTAAAATTTGCATATCAAATGCCCAACTAGTTATATATATACTACGGTAGAAAACAAAATTTCAATTTTTAAACATTTATAAACTACTAAAATTAAAGTTTTCATCATAGAAAATTTAAATTCGTCTTGAAAATTATTTCTTTGATGTCACAGTAATAAATACAAATTTATCTCTATTAATCTTTATATTTATAGATATATATATATATATATTATAAATAGTTCAAATTCATATGTATAAATTAAAACTTATATATTTAGTCAGAAGAATAGCTAATAGCTATAAAACATTGATGATATTTTTATCCTTATGAGGAACATCTATATCCAAAATTACCACGGCATAGTTTAACAGGTATAAATGTAATAAATAAACATATATACCTGCGAACTAAGCTGCTCTGAGCTTAGTTTAAACGTTGCTGTAATTTTGGCAGCAAGTGGTTTAGCTTGGACAAAACCACACGAAAATAAAGAAATTTCTGCTATAAGAGCATAGTTCGGCACCATCATAGCGACAGGTCGGAAAAGAGCTTTTAAATTATCTGGAAGCTCTGTTCGACCCGCGTATCCGGGATTCATGGTTATAAAAACAGAGCAAGAATCCTTCAAATTAAGTTCAACTCCTTCGAAGATGAAGCTGTATGAATATATTAATAGAAATTTATAAATGATTTTTTACATCGCACTTAAAAATTGGTTTCATCTTTTAAAATATTTCAAATGATTAACAGCATTTTTTAAACCTGTAAGCGCCTAATTGCTGAGCTTTTTGAATTGTCATAATCTGCTGTGCGATAACAGAAAGTACTTCAATATCAATACGATTGAATTCATCAAAACAAGCCCAAGCTCCTGAACTGCAAAAAAAAATAAACAGAAAGAAATTGTTATTATATTAATCGTATTTTTCTGACTAATAAAAAAAATTATTTTACCTCGCAAGGCCTTTAAAAAATTTGCCCATTGACATGAAATCTAATTGATCCGAACAGTTAAAAACCACACACTGAATTGCAAAAGCTTTAGCAAGATCCTTTGTAGTTTCTGTTTTTCCAGTTCCTGCTGGACCAGCAGGTGCGCCTCCAAATTTTAAATGTAATGCTCCCGTCAACGTTAAATAACATCGATCTGTTAACGGCGTGATTACTAGCCGACCATTATTACCAAGATATTCGTATCTTGAAGTTAAAAATATTTCATGTATAATACACTATGTAAGCATATAAATAACTTCAGTTTTAAAGTCGTAATTACTATAAAAAGGGTGCATTTAAGATATTGTATTAAAGTACATAATGCATTTTTTAACGTACATAAGGTATATATTTTTAAGGTATATATTGCAATTGAAACAAAAAATTATTTACTCTTGGAACATAAGTATTTAAACATTTTTTGTCAGTACGAACCCGTATTGAAATTCTGCATTAACCGCGCGCACCTTAAGATCGGTATCATCCATCCAGTAATAACGTAATTGAGAAATCCAATCAAAGTCATTTTGATTTGTAACTCCCTCTTCAACCAATTTTATAAGAACATCTCGTGCATGTACCTCTATTGTTATTATAGCCTCAAGCATTAATCTTTTAATTTCCGATTGCACATTACGAACTAATTCTCGAAGATCGTCCAACTTGTACAAGAAAAAATGATATTTTTTATTTTTAAAGATTGACGCTTATTATTGTTTTACGATATTAATTGTGAACTAATTTTAAACTCAAATGATATAATAAAAAAAACGCGTAATTTTGCAATAATACCTAATTACAAAATCCTTCGCTAATTAATAAGGTAAGTTTTATACTCTGTATGCAAAAGACTGAATAGAATATAAGAAATATATAATTGGTATATAAAATTTTTTATCATATCGTTTGCTTAACATTTTATGTAAAAATATTTTAATATGTAATACTTGTGAAATCATGACTTTTAAATAGCCTTTCAAATTATGTTTAACGATGGCTTCTTCGACATGCGCAGTCCACGAAGTTTGGCCACCACAAAGCGATACCTGTCCAGGCCATTTAAATACCCAATCTTTTCTGGATAATTTTTCAACAGTTTTCATAGATTCTCGGATTCTTAATCGAATTGTATTCTTCATAGAACTTTCAACCGTCCCTAGCCAGTATTCCACACTACCTTCGGGTTTTACTAGTGGTTCAAGCTTTACTTCCTCATCCTCAGCTGAATACATGCGACTGATTGTCAAGTCCTGCTCGAAGCGTAATGCTTTCATATTTTCAAAACACTTTTTTAAATGCGGTTGAACAGCCTCAACATTTTTGGCCTGTGCAAGTATTTCGAGCAACTCTTCATCACTAAGGAAAAAGAAGCGTGGAAATATCATTCGTCGGCTTTCAAGATAATCAGCTAGACCCTTCTGTACTATTTCTAGAAGACTCATACATTCTCGCAAACTTTCTAATAATGTTCGATCTGGACATATTTTAATTATCTATAGTTAAAAAATAACAATATTATAAAAATTTAATTCTGCAATGCATATTTTTATTAATTAATGAATATTTACTAAAGGATTTTCATAGGCTTGCTTCATTATCCGCCGCCAGTTACGTTCCATTGTATTATACTTTTTTGCTTCTACCGGTAGCTGTCGACTGATATCTTCCGAGGAAAATATTGGTTCCAAGTACATCCAAATTCTAAGAATTTTTGCACAAAAATAGATATATTAATATAAATCAAAAATAAAATTGCGCAATTATAAGCTTAGAATATATTTACTTTTGTACTTCGATCCATAAAATAATGACCTCTTGAGATAATTTCAACTTTTTAAACCAATCATCGATTTCTTCTTCAAATGCAGCTTTAAAAGGACTGAAACTAATTTGCTGAGTGTTAAGTACATGATCATCCAATAGCAATTGTATCTCATCAGCAATTTTCATGATATAGGTTCCTACGGAATAAAAATATTTATAATAGTAATAAAAATAGTTGACTAATTCATGTATTATTAAGTTTAAAATAAAACCAGTGTCTTTGTAAAGTACAACATCCATTGTAAGAGTTTCCCACTCTGCCATCATTACTTGTAAAGCATTCTCTATTGTATATTCCTTTGCAGCACTTTCAGATATTTCCTTTATAATTTCTTCAAAGTTCATAATACCAGATAAAAGCAAATCTTTAAATGTTAAATCAGATGTCATAACGAGTTCAATTCCTATTTTATCAGTTAGTTCTTGTAAATGTCGCGGTTTCATTCCAGGATTTCGAAGTGCTTGTATTACTCCAACGTATGGTTTAAAAGACTCTATTTGTACTTTTAAATTTGTAGCTATCTGGGCAATTTCTAAAAGTTATAAAAAGTATGTAATTAATTTTTTTCAATAATATGAATTGACAATGGACCCGGCCATTATGACGTCTTTTGTAATTATTTATAATAAAAGTAATATTATATAAATAAAAAGGAAATCATAGGGGAAAAATTTTGTAGCGCAAAAACATTTATGTACATTATATTTTTCAACAAAATATTTCATTACTGAACAAGCTACATATATGACTTTTCATTCAGAAATAACAGATTGTTATTAATATGTAATGTTCGTATAAGTGATTATTTAAAAAATCTGAAATACAATCGATTAATATATTGCTTTATATATTTCAGTTTGATGTGCTCTACAACTTTTTTGCTTTAAGAGAACATAAATCCTCAACTATAGTCTTCGGTAAATTAGATGTATCTCTCCAACCGTTGATGGTATATAATTTTATATGATTATTCAGAAAAGGATAATAAATATCAATCAGTTCTAACAAGTCGAGATGATTTCTATTATTTGGTAAACCAAATACTTCGTTCATGCGGCGGTCAGAAAATAGTAGTCCAATATGTGGTTCATCAATAATGAATTTATCATTGCACGATCTTCATATAAACTTTTATTCATGTAATCATTCATTCTGTATACAAATTTCTTTCTCTGTTTTGTGTTGTCCGAATAGTTTTTATGATAAAAGCTTTGGTTTAGACGTCAAAGTTATAAACTTTATAAAAAAATATATAAAATCAGTTTTAGTTCAACCGATTTTTTCTTTGAGACGTTAACTGATAATAACTAATAACTAAATAATAATGAGTAGCCTCTTATGAAGATCCTGTTGGATGCTTGAATTTTTTTTCAAAGGTAATAGACACTGGGATTTTAATTTTCTTTCACTTTTTTGGTGAATTGCGATAATATGCATATTTTAAGTCTATTAAAATAGAATTGTCTTCTTTTCTTATGATTTTTTTATTTTGTTATTTTAAGGTACCATATGGTTTATATTTAAATTATATATTACTTGTAATTTTTCTTTTATAGTATTTTATAAGATTTATTCACAACGATTACACTATAATGTATCTTATTTTAAAAATTGACAAGGTTGTTACTAATTCCAATAGTATTGAAATTTTTATTATTAAATTAAATTGAAATATTAAATATTTATATTAGTTTTAAGTTTAAATATTAAGAAAAACTGATAACTAAATTATTTTTAAGACATTGTCGTTTTAATTTCAAGTTTCTAGATAAGATTTTGTAATAAATATTAGATAATATTACGTACAGAATAAAATGGTTTCTTAAAGCACATATAAATTTTCTAAAAATATATGCGAGTGTTGTCGATACGTCGAGATGTTTTGTTAAATTTGAGAACTATACTTGTTAGAATGTAGGCTATAAAGAAAATTAAATGATACGGATTCGTCGAAAATAAGATATAATTTCTTTTAGAATTACTTACTGTAGTTCAGAAAGACAGCGTTATTCTTTCTTAATAAATTAATATTGTATCAAGTTTAAAGTTATGTAATATTAAACCTTAAATTTATGTCGTAATTCGAAACATATGTAGAAAATAAAGTGAATGATATTGTATTTATTGATGTAGCGAGCGAAGTTGTGTTTGTAGATAATGAAAAAATGTATACAATTTGACTATACGATCTCCGCGATCAGAAAGGAAAAGAAATCGGATACGAGATTACCGCGGACAAAAGCGGCTGCGAGATAAATAATGTCACGAGACGTTAAATGAAACACAATTTTTAGTTTGTAAAGCAAAGACAAGAAAAGAGAGATTTTGAAATGCGATTGAAATGCTTAAATTTCAGAAAAATTCTATATTATGAAGCGACTGTAAAAATAGAAATCGATGAAAAAGGCGCCTAAAAATCGCGAGCAGACTCTTTATAGGTCAAACTACGTGTAAAAATAAAGTACACACTTAAACCGTGTCGTGACGTGAAAATCGAAGATTTTCCCGTAACATAGCTTGTATACGGTTTCACAAATAGGTGGCCGAATACTTGCTATTGAAAAAATCTTGAGGTTTTCAAAAGACGTCAAATCTCTGGTCAAATGGTCATGCTTCGTAAAAGCAGTGATCCGTGCTGTGATGAGAAATTCAGATATTTTTCATAAAAGAAAGACTTTCTACAGACTTACAATATGTCGTATTCTGGCTTTCGAAAAATATCGAGAATTTCAAAATTAGGGGACGTGTATGGTTGGTCATCTCGGGCTCTCCGTCCGTCCGGCTGCGCGAAGAATTTGGGCTGCAATCGGCGCCAGCGGGGCTTATCGCTTGTAATTGGACTCCTTTTCGAGGGGAGTGAAGAGTCTATAAAATACCGCCTTAAGAGTGTTGAGTCATTGCTTTTCTCGTCTTTGCTACAGTACGTACGCATTGTTATTGTATTTACCTATTTTTATATATTAATTGTATACTCATATACTCATTCTCAATAAATCCCAGCATTTGTTTTATTTATAACAAAGATATTAGTTTTTCTTAATGATACTAGTAAGATCTTAATGATGGTATTTTTAAGCATCTTTTTATTTTTTACTAGTCTGATCATCGTATTCATCTCGAATTTATAACGAAGATTTTTTTTTAGTTTAAACACCACTCATTATATAAATGACTATGTAATACCATAGTACTTTACTATTCATCAAGATTACGAAGAGATTTCAGGGCATAAAATTAGTAAGATGTGAGATATAGCTGGTTACCCATGAATACTAGGAAATATTATTTCATAGTCGGTTTACGATATAAACTCAGATACATATATTTCTCATGTATATTTAGATACACAAGTTGAAATATATCTCCTGATATTCTTTGAGGAGGGCAAAGGAAAAATTTGTATTTCTTTTGATCCGAATTGGCATAGATATTGGATCTTTTTCGATACGGTGCATATTTTTCAAACTTCGTTGTACCTCAAATTTTTCGCAAAGTGTCTATATATATATATATATATATATATATATATATATATATATATATATATATAGGTTGAATTTTCCAAGAATAAATAAAACTAAAGGTTATAAGATCATCCAGAATTAAACAGGCTATGTTTTTGTTCTTTTCCTCCGACTTAGCGATGGAAATTATTGTTGCTCGTAATTTTATCCTCATTTCTAAGCCATATTACTTTATATATACCTATTGCTTTCAATATAATATTTACTCTTGTTTGCAGAAATGAAAAAGGTGTATTTGCAATGAAACTGTTGCTATAATAAACTTTGTTGATTATATATACTGATTCAGGATATACATATTAAATCAATCTTATGAAGATAACTGTTATTACTGTCGCATATTTCGTAATGATGGCAATTAAGAATATTTTCATAGCAGCTGCAAATTTTTGTGCAATAATTATTATCTATTAAAACCAGTGTGAAATACAAAGGAGGCAGATTCATTAAATTAAGAAGCGAACGCAATCGATATTATAAGGGGAAAATTCCATGTAGATAATTATTGAGAGTGAGTGTTATTCGATTATAAATTGTAATATTCGAATCGAAAGTTTGTTCATATATAAGTTCTTCGATCGTTAATATACATCATAATGAATTCATTAAAAACTTTGGAACAAGACGTATTTTTCATATGTTAAATACCTACAAGCAGAAGCAGCGTGCTTCAATTAGTATAATTTTTTAAGTTCGAAGTCTAAAATTTTTGTTCACCAGAGTTGAAAGTTATTGTTATCTTATTATGACATGAACCAAGTCTACTTTATACTAAAATAAATACTAATATTACCTGGTTGGTCTTGAAATATTTTTATGCTTCTAAATAAGATTTTATACATGTCATTAACTGTACTATCTATTTGGCCACCCTCAACATTGACTAAAGGATTATCCATCCAAATTTCATACCACTTCAACCATTCTAAATTTGAAAGAGATTATTAAAAATAGAGTTTTAAATTTCATTCAATAGAAATCAAGTCAATAAAATTTATCTAAAAATAAGTATTACCAGAAGCTGTTAGCCAAAAGCTTTTATAGGGTTCAAAATCTTTTATAAGTTTTGAAAGTTTTTCAAAAGGTACGATAGGCACTCCGAATAATTTCTGACGGGCATTTAACAATATTCCGAATTCTTGGGTTTCGCTCATTGATTTCATAGTTCTTTTAATATCCTGAGCTATTTCATGAACTTTTTTTATATCATTTTGCATAGCAATATTTGATACACTTCCAATTAAAGAATCAATTCTATCAAGAATTGTATTTTCATCATCTAATTGTAATTTATAAAATGTCTCTTTTTCTAAAGTCGCTAGCGTTTCAAACATTTTTTCTGCCTAAATTATAGAAAATGAAAGTGTCATAATCATTTTTAAAAAAAAAGTAAACATATATTAATATATATTAGTTTTTAACTTATAGACCACCGGGAGTTTAGTCAAAACAAAAATCGATTTCTTGCAAATAAAAATGTTTTATGACCTATTAGATGAAACCAAATCAAGAATATACATGTGCAAATCAACGGTGTGCACCATATGACACATTACAGAAGCGTACCATAAAACATAATGAAAATGTCCAACATTCAATTATTGCGTGAAACTGTATGAGAACTTGATACTAGGTGATTTTTTGGGATCGTTGAATACGAATTTGAAGTCAGATTTCCAATATTTAACCCCTAGGAGTGATTTTCTAACATCCTCCATCCTCTCAAATGCCACAATTTCACAAGACTTTTGGTGTAAAAAAATTTGCAATTGGTTAGAAAGTTATACCAAGTTAGGAAGATATATCCCCTCAGGGAAGATCAAGCAACTTGTAAATTTAATCTTTTATCCGAATTCTATTGAAAAATTGATTGTTAATATGTAAATCCCTGTTAAATACGCTTGTGCACATGAAGCTAGGTAAACAGAACAGCAACATAATAAAGTGGTTTGAAAATTAGCTATTAGGTGGCGAGAGATTCTCTGCGCTACGCCCACAAGAAATTTGGCGGAATGAGTTGATAAGATAAACTGTATTTTCAGAGAAAACTTATTGGATTGTCAATAAGTTTTTCAATTCTCACATCAAAATTATTATTTGTGATTGAATTTCTTTCAAATTATTATTCTGTTGTTTCCGATAGAGCATGATTACTATATGCCTTGGCCAGCATTTGATGCGACTCTAAAATACTTTTCTTGCAATGAAAACACAAAAATAATGCTTTTCGCAAATCATCACTTTCTGGTGCAAAGTTCGAAATGTTTAATATAATAAAAAATATTATGTTGTTTGTTCAATGGCTTGATATATACTAAATATGTTTGACAGTCGTCATAGAAATCAATAAAAAAAATTAAGGCTCTTTCACAACCAATATTTCCTATCGGGACGTTTGAATCTTGACGCTCACTTTATACCGGTACACCATACACGTATTAATATATATCGTCGACTAACAAAATAAAAGTACAATAAGTACTATAATCAATATCATCGTTAGTTATAAGTAGGATTTAAAAACCTTATAAGCATTGCCTTATAAACCTTATAAACCTTATAAACCTTATTAGCAAGTGGAAGATTCGACTATCTTATTCTTTCATACTTGACAGCTACTGCTAGAGTCGAAGTTGAGGAAAAGTTGAGAGTTGGACCTGATCGAGAGACTGTAAAGGGTTTACTTCTTCATTTGAAATTGAATTTAGTGTCAGTTGTTGCTTCTCAAACTATCTTCAAACTTTCAAGAACAACGGCTACCCTTCCACGAAAGGATAGAAAAAAGAATATCTTAGAAAGAATAACAATAGAAGAAAGCATAACTTGCTACTTCATTACAAGATCTTGCACAAAAAAGATGTCACAACTACTAAAGAGACTATACGAAGCAAGGTGTAAGCAGCTGCCGCATTCAAAAATTCGAAAGCATATCGCCGAAACTGTTGCTACATCGAAACTTTCAATTACTATCGCAAATGCTAGTGTCTCTAATAACGTAGTCGCTAAATTATTCGTAATGGGACAAAACTACTTCATTATAGGTACCAATTTTTACACTGACATGCTTCATCCTGGTCTCAAGTCATTTTCGAACAATTTAAGAGTTCAAAACACCTCGTTTGGATGAATTATTTCAGGACCAGGAAGCGATAACTTACAATCAAAGGATTATAAAAGTTTTTAAATACAGCATAAATGATGATTTGTTTGTGCACGAATAGACGTATACATATGGTTTTGATTCATAGTATAAAGTTAATTGCTGTTGATAGCATAACCAACGTATGTGTTGATGGAAGCAGAAAAAGGACACCTGATACTAGGAGGCAACACCACCAAAGATTTTGACGTGACAACCTTGATTTTAAGAAAAGATATTTGAAACTAGATAATAGTTCCATCGTCCAGCTTCCCAACCCGCGGTCATGGTGTTTGCCATAGCACGCGAAAATTGTTATGTAATATATTATATTGAACGCACGAAATACTTATACGTAGATTACAATGGGTAATAATAATCTTACTTGCAATTGAATTTGAAAAGGATATTTTAAAGCTTCCCATTTAACTTCAAAATCTTCATCTGACAAATTGCAGTGAAATATATCAAGTATATCATATTCAATTTTTAATGATTGTAAAGTTTCATTTTGATCTGCCAAAGTCACTGGAAGAGTTTCCATCCATTCGCGCATTTCAAATACTTCTTCTATATTTGTGGGTTCTACAGAAAGTTTAAAATAAATGCGCCGAAACTCGTCAAGCGATTCTTCAATTTGAGCTCTTAACTTTTTTGTATGCATGTCTAGTAAACGATTTGCCATTTCTTGTTTTTTATTGACCAAAAACCTTCTTAATTTATCTACATTTACATGAAATGCTCCAATATATATTGATTTTGGAATTTCATTCTCTAAAATATCTCTTTGTGAAAGCTGCAACTGTACCTCCTCTTTGAGATCCACTATACTGTGTTCTTCTTCTTCAAAGTTTCTGTTAATGAAGCAACATAATTAAACAATATATAACTTTGTGGAATTTTTTTGTTTTTTATTATTTACAGAACTATTTATAATTACTAATTAATTTTTAGAAAATAATAATGTAGTAGATTCTGTATAATAGAAAAATGATACAGATTATTAGAGTTGAGTAAGGAAATGCTACAGCGACTTGACTGTTTTATATCATAAGATCTAAGTGGCTGTCCTATACAGATAATCATAGTAACTTTAAATTTAAGTAAACTTAAATTTAAGAAAGTTTAAATTGAAGTGCGTGTGATTTATGCGGCTCGTTGTTGTGCAATAAAAAGTTAGTTTTTTCTAAAATATGACATTGATTCTTGTAATAAAATTTGCGTTTCAAAAGAGGTATGAATTTGAAGCTCAAAAAATCAAAGCAAGATGTAATTTTAACATGATAACAGAGTTATACTGCAGATTAAAGACAAAAACGTGTCGAAAACAAAGATAATCTAGCGGTAAAGCTTATTCAAATGGGAAATAGTTTGTTACGAGAAATAAAAATTGTACTATAGTATTTAAAAATTTTCAAAGTTATATATATATATATATATATATATATATATATATATATATATATGGCATTTATTTAACATTTTTAAAGCATTATATTTGTAATTATTTTCATACATGTTTTGTCGACTTTTTAAAATTTCAGAATGATGCAGCTTAGTAAAATATAGATATGGATTCAAAATATTATCGTACATAAAAAGTAAATTAGCTAAACTTCGATTGTTAATAACTAAGAAACTAAACATTGGCAGGCATACAATTATTTGAAATATTTTATTCTTTGAATCTGGCGTTAAAAATATGGATTTTTTCATTAAAATAATCCTTTGGCTAATTTAATTGCAGACTATGAATTTTAAATAACAACGCACCATATTTTACGACTTAAAGCTCTAGGTTCTCAAACTGTATAGGCATAAATTTCAAGTATTGAATTTAATGAAAGAGTTATAGTCCATTTTACAAATAAGATTGTACTATATCTTCGATCGGTATCTTCTAACACTTAATGGAGCTCTCATAGAAAATAAAAAGTTACCTCTTTTAGTTTAGATCAAATATGCCACTCATATGTCGTAACCTATCCTTTACGACTATTGAACAAAGAATATTATACTACGAAAATGAAAAATGCTTTAAGTGATTAATATAACTATACTGTAAGTTTCATATCTGAATAAACTGTCAAATGAATTGGAGAGCTTGAAATTTAATACGATTATAAAAATAAATAAATGAATTTTATTAAGTTGGATGTTTTTAAGTTTAATTTATATAATGCAATTACTTTCTTACTAATGAATCACAATTATTTAAATCATAATTAGTTATGTTTATTTTATATTTTTATAATTTAAGTTAAGTTTAGATCATTATTTCCATTTCCATACACAATTAATTATATTTACTTTTTATCTTTTATAGGATTTACTTTGTTAATTGTCTCATTCAATAAAATAAAACAAATGTCTAGATTGATTCTTCTAATATTATTTGAATCAAAATGTAAAGACAATATTATTATTAAAGCAATAATAATTCTGCTCACTTTATATATCCTTTGACATCAAGTACATATAGTTCAATATACTTTTTATATTCTTGTAGATAAGCAAAAAGAGGAATTACAGATTTTTGATAAGCTGCTCTAATTCTTTCACGAACTTTACAAATTAAGGGTTCACTCATACCAACAGAACTTATGTACAAGTCTTGCGAAAACTTCAAGTTCTTCATCAGACTGGGATGAATTTGTCTTACTTGATGACACAATTGCAAGGTGTTAGCATATAGAGAATCAAGTTTTTCCTAATATATTAATGTTTCTTTTATATATCCATAAATTATTATAGATAGTGCATTCACGATGAATACATTAAATACAAACCTCGAATTGTGCAGGATTAGTTGTGTAATAAGCACCGTTCGCATTCATTAGCATTTCAATTTCAAAAATCGGATTTTCCAAAGGCTTAAATCTTTCACTTTTTAAATCTAAGTTCCATTTAAAATTTTCATTTAATTGTTGAATAGGTAAGGTGGGTTTTTCGAGAAAGTTCAGATACACTAACGAGGACTTTTCTACTAAAGTCCGCAAAGCATACTATACAAAAATAGGGATATTAAATTTATTTCAAGAAAAACAGAAATATATCTATACTTATAAGCAATTATACGTAATCGAAAAAATATTTTATTAATGCATATTAATAACCTGCATTCGTTGCTTTATAAGTTCTATGAACCGTTTCAACTTCATTATATCATAGACATAGTAATGTTCTTGCTTTAGGTCAAACCATCCTTTACCAATGTCTCGTAAACACCTTGTGACTGTCTGTGTAATATTTGAGATCCATCGCTCTTTCAAATAAATAATAACTGTGTGAATGTTATGCTGCTGCTGTGTTTCAAATTCTTCGAGACTTATAGATTTTCCGTATTTTAAAGAAAAAAGTAACCTTGCAGATATATTATTACATTCATCAACAATATGAATTATTGCTTCATAAACTTCTCTTTGAACGTATAAGCTATTCCATTCGGTATATTCCTTAATTTCCTAAAAATTTAATTACAGATATAATAAATTCAAAGTTATAACGATTAGTTGATGCAGAAATAATTATTTTAAAAATATACATATGTAGATAACAAAAAGAAAAGTTAATACGTAATCCGATTAAATGTTATATATAACACGTAAATATAAATGTATTACATATTATAGATAGTACTAAATTTTGAAAATAGTACTTAAAATATATTTGTTTCCAATAATTTTTTTCTTTTAAATAGTTTAATCATAATATAAAAAATTACTTAAAGATTAAAATTTTTAACTAAATTAATTGATTAAAAATTATATTCTAGTCATTGATCAATTAGATTTCTATTTATTATAATAATTTTTTTAGAAACTAAAGCAGAAAGACAGAGAGAGAGAGAGAGAGAGAGAGAGAGAGAGAGAGAGAGAGAGAGGGAGAGGGACAGATTGATGGATATAGAATTTCTTCAGTTTTGTGGTAGATTCTTGTTCAACTCATTGGATTATATTCTGTAGTACAGTATATATTTGTTTTAATAATAAATAAATGAAGCAAAGTGTGGATTGTATAACTGAATTTTACTATGGAATGACTAGTCTTGATCATTAAACTAATGCATTAAAAGAGGAAGAAACCAAGTACATGCAGAATGAAAGACATAAATTGAAAACCAGCCTCTTCATCAACCATTTAATGGTAAAATCTCCTGTGGTTATGGTGTTATTGGAAAAAAAAAGAAATTTTATCAACTTTGTTGACAAATTTTATTGGGAATGTTGGACGTCTATAGACCGCTACAAAGAGCAAATTGAGATACTTGGACTAAATATTTGACAGTAGATATTCAGAGGCATTAGAGCATTTCTATTGAGATTTAGCATGAATTCTGGTGCTATAGTTATCGTTTATGTAGCCAACAATTCCACCAACTTTCTGTTTTAGACGATTAATTTTAACGAAGATCCAGATAGACCAAATATACTGATTTCGCAATCCGGTATTCGAAAGATTTCAGTTGAATCTATTACATCAATATTATTTTGAGAGTAGTGTAATTCTATGTGATCAAGAGAAAGCAAGAGAGAGAGAGAGAGAGAGAGAGAGAGAGAGAGAGAGAGAAAGAAGGGAAGTAGAGCATGGTGATTTTCTACATACATCGACTATACATAGAAATGTACTGTCATCACAATGTCGTGATAAAATAAAATTTTATACAGAAATCAAATTAATTTTAAAATAAGCGATAAATGAGTTTGATAAATAAATGAATCATTTATCTTTATTTTGTTCCAATGGATCTTCCCTATAGTTATTTTTCACTAAATATCGTATGACAAGGATTTTTAATTTCCTTTGACTTTATATATAGTAATCGAACACTTGATTCTCTTCGGGACTTTCAATCATGACTTATTGTAGAATTATACTATATGATTCCTTTTTACTAACACAAAAATATATATGATTATAAAATGATTAATATTTCTGATAAAAAAAAACTCAATTTTGTTCAAAACTTGACTTAAGTATCTTTCTCATTTGTATACAATAGAATTCTAATAATATATTATCAAAAAATCGAGATTGAAATATTTTATTGATAAGAGTACACAAATTTGTATTTTATGCTATTTAAAAACCAATATTTTAAATTTTAGTATTTTATCAAATTTAACTAAAGATGGTCGATATTTGCAAATATATATCTTAATGTTATGCTTTTATTTATTTAGTATTTAATTATTTTATTCTAGAGAAATCTCTTAAATCGTTTTATATTAAAATTATAAAATGTCAGTTACGTAATTCAAAATATGAATCAACCTGAAAATTTTTTGATCTAATAAGCGACTCTTTGGGCTTATCATGTGTTTTTATTTGAAGATCAGAGCTTGCAGAAAAATATTTCGACATAGTTAAATTGTTCTGAAGGAGATTCCGGAATTGAAAATCGCACATTACACGCTGGTAATTACGCTCCACTTCCCGTAAAACCTGAAATATACTTATTCTTGATTACATTGTATTATATTATACTACCTGCTGAAATATCGAATACTCCATAATTTAAAACCAACAACTGTGATGTATTGATTTTTAGTCAAAGACTTAAGATCAGATTGATGAACCGCCAAACGTATAATCGATTCCTTCTGATTAGGAGTTATTGATTCAAATCCATCGAAAGACATACAATCCAGATATAGATTATATCTGCAAAGACAATTGTAGGTATGATAAATAAGTGCTCTATAAGTTAATAATTGAAATTGTACTCATATTGATTATTGTGAACTAAGCTAACACATATTTTTATCTGTTTTATACTATTTATAAACAATATAATTATTATGACAGTCAAACTGTACTGGTTTATATTCAGGCCCGTATAATTTGGCATATAAATATTATTACTAAAAAAATAAAAACAAATATAAAAAATATACTGTTCTTCGTGAAACAACTTAACTTTGTGAAATAACTCTTAACTTCGTGAAATTTTTAAGTCCCTTCGACTGCTCATCAAGGACTCATTAGTTGTTATATTTCCGTTTCTACAGTGGTAGTCGTAAACAAGGAAAGTTTGACTGTAATTATGATTATATTATTTTATAAAAACTGTAAGGTCGATAGAAATATTTATTAGTTTAGTTAAGTGCTCTATAACTATTTATAATTTTAGAAAGGAAATAATGCATTAATGTAGTGGATCCAAAGGTTGAAAAATACTGTAATCGTATATTACCTAACTAATATTCAAAATAAGTTATTTCCAAAAAAGTAAGCGATATAACAAAAAAGATTCACGAGATCAACTATTTTATTGACAATTTTTATACTATATTTTTTATATGAATTCAAGAATTGAAAAGGATTTCCTGTCTGAAACGTACTTAATGGATAAACAAATTTTGGAGTCACTTTTATTTATATTAATCATTTCAAATTGTCTTTCAGAACTATTTCAGCAAACAAGCCGTTTTCAAATATAGTTACAAAAGGAATAAGTACTATCAAGGTAGAGTTTAAAAATAGTTTTGAAATCGATAGTACGAATGGTAGATACTGAGGGCAAAAGTTGAAGTTTGTTGAGTTGAAAAACTTGTAGCAAGACGCCATAAGCGGTGTAGAATTTTGAAATTAGTGAGGCAGCTTTAATAATTTCTATTCGATTTAATCTTTTACTATTTTTGATGCTGTATAGTGTTATATTTGTTAATTACGCTTTTTCGGGAAACTATTTCTGATACTTTATTTTCATTTACTGTCTTACTATGTCTATTAATGCGTATAGACAAAGGATTATCTGTTCTATGTATACGAAGTATGTTCAATAAATAAGGTGACTTTACAAACATCATAGCCTACGTCCGTTCGATTATCGATTTTTTTTATTTTAACAGTTACTTAACAGTTGCATACGGCGAGTCTACTTTGAGTAAAGAAAATGTGTATAAGTGGTATATGCTGTTCCAAGAAGGCCGAGAGGAAGTCGAAGTTGAACCTTGCTCTGGACGCCCTAGTACCTCAACAACAGATGAAAACGTTCAAGCAGTGAAAGACATTGTATTAAGAATCGTTATCAGAGAAGTTGCTGAAGATGTTGGCATGTCGGTTGGCTCATGCCATGCTATTTTTTCAGATGTTTTGGGCATGAGACGTGTGTCAACAAAATTCGATTTAATTTTGATCAAAAGAACCGTCACATGATCATAGCTCAGGAGACGTTGATTGGAGTCAATAATGATGCTGATTTTCTCCAAAGCGTGATAACTGGTGATGAGCCATGGGTGTATGGTTATTACGTCGAACTTAATGCCCAATCGTTCCAATGGAAGATCCCACAACTGCTTTTGCTCACTGTCTTCTTTAATTGACGTAGCGTAGTGCATCAGAAATTCTTACCACAAGGTCGTACGGTCAATAAGAATTACTACCTTGAAATTATGCACCGCTTGCAAAAGGCGATGCGCAAAATACTTTCGGAACTTTGGAAAAAGAATTCGTTGTTTTTGCATCACGATAATGCATCTGTTCATCAATCGTTGCTTGTGAGAGATTTTTGGTTGAAAATCAACACCACAGTTATGTCTCAGCTTCCATATTCACCAGTTTTTGCACCCAGTGGTTTTTTTCCCCAAAACTGAAAGGACCTATTTTCAACGATTGAGGAGATAAAAACTGCATCACTGAAGGAATTCAAGGCTATATCAAAAAATGATTATCGGAAGTTCTTCGATGGCTTAGAAAAAGCGTTGGCACAAGTGTATTATATCTAACATAAGTATTGATTAATAAATAAATATTTTTTGAGAAAACCAAAAAGTCACCTTATTATTTGAACACACCTCGTATATATGTATATATATATATACAGATGGATCGAAGCTGATTTTTCTAATATATATGTCCTTTTCTTGTCACGGATAGATGGATAGTTTTATTATCGAATAAATATTATTGCAGAGATTTGACTAGTTTTTACATTATCCTATATGATAATTTGAGGAACGTAATTTTGGGGAGAGTTTGGCTGCTGCAAATTGTTTTTAAACGTTATATTTTAAAAAATCATTATTTTGATATATAACGATTATTGAACTGGGATTTCAGTGAAATAATCAAGCTGTTTTATAAATATTTAGATTTTCCACCGAAACTATGTTCAACGAAGTAGCTAATTAATGTTAATTATAAATATATAAATCTAGTTAATAATGTATAAACTGCTGTCTCATATGCCTATGTTCGAATGTGAAAAAGGAAAGTTTCATTTTTCTAGAATAAATATCCTATTCATATATTTATTTACATATATACTTTTGTTAAATACTGAATCTACCTTATGCTCGCCTCTGTTCTGTTTCTTTCTTGTAAAGCTGCTACGACCCTTTCGACGAACATGCGCGGATCCTCCGCATAAAAACGGAAATATATCCTTGGAAGATAGAAAGTTTGACGCTGGCCGTTTAAGGTAAGTAGCTGCCAGAGTCCTGTCTTTTCATTATAATCCATTATCGCGGCAGGCTCCCAACTAAAATCCTGCTTGAACGATGCGTCCTCCGAAGGATCACTATTTAAACTTTCCTCATTTTTCAGCTGCTCCTTACTTACTGCGATGATAGCTTCACCTGGCAGTGGATACCGTATGCCATCGATTGTTCCCAAATCGAGCCATTCCTTCGTTGTTCTTTAAACGTAGGGACAGTACAATGCTTTTAATAATTATGCGCTTCTATTATTATTGTTACCTGCAATCATAATCCTCATCATCGAAAATTTCAAGTGGTAAATGATTTTCTTCTAGTATATCGGATAGACGTATTCCTTTTTGAAGAAAAATCTCATTCAGATTAAAGCTTTCGTAGAGACGACGTCTCCTTTCCATTTCAACATTACGTACTAAAATCTTTGGACTTGCATCGCTCGCGAGCTGAACTTTCGGAGCGAAAGCTTCGGCTGGAAATAACTTTCAAGAATAAGGTTCAATTTAATTATAATTAAAGCGATAATATTATAATATAACATTAAAATGCAGATCAGTAAATTTAATCTTGCAATTAGTTGTTGAGTGTAATATTTAATAAGATAATATAGTTCTTTTCTTAAGGGACTTTGGAAATAAATTTGTACAGGTGGAAACAATGTACACTACTTTCAATAATATTATATACTTTCAATAATATGTAGACATAAAATTATTATAAATATTAGCTTGGCATGCCTTGTAATTTTGTCTACTCTACACATAATTCAAAATTTCAAGAAAATTCGGTAAATCGTATTGAAATTCTCATGTACATGCCTTTTGACGATTTATTTTTTTTAAAAACCTTGTACTATTATATAATAGATTTAAATAAAAGATGCAGTTCACTAAAATTGGAAAGAATTTAATTTTTAAATATAATATATTCTGTAAAAGAAGAAAACTTTAATTAATCCGGTATAGAAAAGTCGACAGTCCGTGAAGAACTCCGTAAAAACAATCGTGTCACCTATTAGAAAACATTGATTAGTTTAATAGTTAAATGAAACCAAAGACATTATTTTTTAAAATGCAATTGAAAAGTTTCGAAAAATACCGTCGTCAATTGCGCAGTCTTATTATTTGGATGGTAACATTCGGCATTTATTATTAGTATTAACCCCGATGTATTACAATTACATATTCCGAATTTTAATAGCATTTGCAAGATTTACATTAATGGCTTATACATGTGCATTTTTTAACATGAAAAAACTATCTCTGTAAGGCTTTTTCTAATTGTTAATATAAAAATTTTTTTATTTATTGAGTTATAATTTATGTAATAAGTGATATCGATATTGTTTATATATACTCAAAATATAACAAATTTTTTAACAACATCGCGATCGTTTAAATAATAGTTTATTATATATTTTATTTAATTTATTTCCATTTTTCTATTCAATACTTTCTATATTCTACTGTAGATTTCAAAAAGAATCTATTTGCAAAGAAGAAATGAACTGCCTTTCAAATTATATGATCACATTAACATATAACCATCTCATTTATCGCTTACTATGGATGGCTCCTGCGGGTAGGATATCCACCGCTCATTTTCAATTACGCTCCCACCCGAGTATTTTGGTTTGAGGTTACGAACTGCAGGTGAACTCGTTCCGGCGAGAACGTTCCAAGCCAACATTGTCTCTCGCGATGCTATTTTTGGCGGGCGCTCTTTCATATTCTGCTGCTGTCTCCGATTCGCCGGGTGCTCGAAAGTAGCTTTATCGATTTGCGATATTTCAGTTAAAAAAATATAATTAATTCATTAACATCGCGGCACTCACCTGTGACGAGTTCGGAATAGTAGCAGCGTTTTCGCGCTGAAATCCCTCGCTTAGTCTCGAGCTCCATCGTATATATTTTCACTCTTTTATTAGTATAATATAAGCCATATGCTTAAGATTTACGTATTTTATCAAGTTTAAGTATCTATCTCAAGATTAAGTAAACATATCTCAATGTTTATTTTTCGATATCTTTTGTTTTTTATATGTCTATAAGATAGTAATAATAGAAATTTTGTCTAAATTATTCTTTGGAGTAATTTTAACTGAAAGATTTTTTCTATATTATTTTATTGTATTTTTCACATTTAATTAATTACTCTTTTAGTCTAGTGTTTTATTATTAAAAGTATTATTAGGAAAAATTGCTGCACCACAATAATAAATTTATTTTATAAATATTAGAAAATTAACTAAAACATAATATTATATTATGCAAATAGCATGTAAAATAAATTAAAGAAAACCAGTTGCTATATTGAGTTGCTGGTACGTATGATTATTGGATTTTTTTCTCTTAAGTAAATTTTCGCTCAAAAGATGTAAAGGTTGAAAGTTTCACGGGTTAAAAATCACTTCCGCGCAAAACACTTGTTTATAGCGATCGATTCTCATGAAAAAACTTACGTATGAGCTGCATACGACAGTTTTTGATAGATGATATGAATACAAATACAGATGCAAATATAAAATCACAAAAAAAATACACGGTGAAAGTTTTTTTTACAGACGATTATTTATTCTACTCAGGGACTTTATGCTAAGATGATAAAAATTTAATCGAAATGGCAAAACATTAGTAAATAATTATACTATGATAAGATTAGTTTATCATTGAAACATGATTTAATTAGTCTTTAACTGTAATAAATCTATAATTATTTTATATGAACTAAAATTCCAACATAAATTTAATAGCATATAGAAAAATATAATTTTTTCCATTTTTATTGAATATTTTTGTTTTGTAGAAAAACGCTTAAGTATTTATGTTATTAAATTTTCTTTTCCCATTACAATAAAACCTATCAATACTTCTAACAGAGTCAACTTCTAATTTTTCAATTTTGATCTAAGTACATTGGCTTCAGTGAAGTCCACAGTTTTACAGTCCTCTACTAAAAAATTATGATAATTTTAATATTTTACATATTCCAGATATCGAGATGAGGGGGAAGGGTAATTATACATAAGCGTATGAAATTTAATTTTAGATACCTAAACAACACTTTTTTATCAAATTCATCAAGGTTTGCGACTGAGATTAAACAATATATATATATATATATATATATATGATTGTGTACTTTATCCCCTTAAAAAGTTGTAATTATTTAGATATTCGTTACATTGAATAAGTAATGCTTATTACTGTGTATCGATTAGGAGTAGTTTGATTTTATTTAAAAAGATCTATTATAAATGCTGATGGTGCGCGGCGGGATAAGTTTGAAATTTTTATGAGCTTCATCGCCGATTATCGATAACATAGAAAGCTTACGTATCATAAGGAGAACAGCTGGACGCGAGGCGCACGCAATAAAATATGGCCGCGGCGCTATTATTGCGAGAGGAATTACTAGAGGGACGCTGCCGGATCAATCGAGTTCTGTGCTGTGTTGTCGACGTCGTCGTACGCGAGATCTCCGATTCAGAATTCCAGATTCCGTCAAGTCCAGCTGTCAGTTGCTATTCACCGGGAAGTCGGAACGCATCGCACTGGACCGGTCGAAGCTCGTCCAAGTGCGCACCGAAGCAAACATTGGCTCGTAGAGTCAGAGCAGAGCTCAGAGCCGAGTATCAGCAAAGGGCACACACGAGTACAGGACGACGACGACAACAACGACAACTAGGAGGGCCGAGGACAACGACAAGAGTGGCGAGGAGGAGTTCGACTTGCACACGACACCGGAGTATGAGGCACGAGTGGCAGCGCGACGCGATGGCTCGGCTCAGCTGAAGCCTGCAGCAGCTGAAGCAGCAGCAGCAGCAGCAGAATCAGCAGCTACGCAGTAAAACTCCTCGTCCTCGTCCGCGGCCGCCGAGCAGACAGCGGACAGCCACAGCAGCAGGAGGCAAGCCCGCGGGCGATGAGGCGCGTCGTCCGGAGGAGCATGCCGCCTCAGCAGCTGCGCCCCCCCGTGCGCGCGGCCGACCCCCCGAGCGCGGCCTCCTCGTGACTGAGCCCCGGGCGACTCGAGGGAACAGAGGACTCCCGCAGGCCCGCGACAGCCTCCGAGCGAGAACAGGTGTCCGGCCGCGGAACGTTGCGGAACCAGGGAACCGCTCGCCGGAGAGAGGAAGGCGCCGCAGCCGCAGCCGCCGCCGTCGCCGCCGCCGCCACCGCCGCGGCAGCAGCAGCAACAGCAGCAGCAGCAGCAGCAGCAGCAGCAGGCTTCTGCCTCTCGCCATGTTAGAGGCGAGCGTCGTCGGCGGACGGGTCTCGTCGGCAGCCACGGTCACGGCGCGCTAGTGCGCGTGCAGCGTCGGCGTCGTCGTCGTCGGCAGCGCCAGCAGCCGAGCGCCGAGGCCGCGACCGCATGTGCAGCGAGTGAGCGTGGTGGCGCGCTCGTGCGCGAACGCGTCCGTGGGCTGCAGCCGAGGGCAGCGAGGGAGAGAAGGAGGATCGTCGGACATTGACGACGGCGGTGCTCTGGCCCGCGAAATCAGCCAAGCTGGACAGGCTACCCGAGTACCTCCGCGATACCGTCGATTGGTTTATGGGGTGAGACATCCGAAACCTCTTTTTTTCTTTTGAAGCTTTTTTTCTCTCTCTCCCTCTGTCTCTCTCTGTCTCTCTCTCTCTCTCTCTCTCTCTCTCTCTCTATCTCTCTCGCTCTCTCGGCCCCTCTCGGTCTGCTAATCTCTGTTTTCTGTTATTCTGTCTGCCTGCCCCCCCTCTCTCTCTCTCTTTCTCTCTCACGCACATACACCCGCACACATACACAGCGCACACTCTGTATCCTCGCTCTCACTTCGTTCCTTACTCTTCTTGGTTGCCATCCTGCTCTGCACTTTTGTTTCAGATGTATAGCCGCTCATCGGGGCAGTTTTAATAAATATTTCTACATGTCCTGGATGCAATAACGACTCATTCTCGAGAGGGTATATTAACCTTGTTTTTTAAGCAGGAAATTTTTGAAATAATTCACTTAAACAACCCTATCAGACAAAACGTTATAATCGCTTGGGTCATTATTGCATAGATACATGCCTATACATTAAGAAGAAAAGTGGATAGGAGGGGATATTAAAGTTATGGTTACAATACAATGTGTGTAAAAGTAAAATTTAGTTGTTTTATAATCGATGCCAAAGTGTATAAACGCTCAAAGTTTTCTTTTCTCAGCGTTTCCGTAAAGATTATTTCTGTTCCGCTGATTGCGTAACAAGAGCTTGTGGAAGTCCATTTAGTTTATCTTTAATACAAAAAAAGTATAAATTTTCGGCATAATTTAACTAGTCGGAATCTGGTCAGAGAAGGTGAAGTACTTGGTGTCACTTCTCGAATTTTTTTATGATTTCTTTATTTTCTCATAGCACACATTTTGGGTTATCTATACGTATAACTCGGTCCACAAGTGATCTCTACGCAAGAAATTCAGGAGAAAAAGTCTGGCTTGACTTTTCTGTTAATGCGAACAAAGAAAATTACATGAAAATTTTTAGATTGCAATAGTGAAGACAGATTTGTGTTAAATTTATAAGGCTCGCTGTGATAGAACTCGAGAAAAGGAGGTCAAGCATTCGGTGTGAGCGGTGGCGATGGCGGTATAACACAATGTCTTCCGTACCCCCTGAATTGTGATTTCTATCTTGTCTGCTATCCCATGGGTTAGTGAAATGAGTTTCGTGTTTGACTTTGTATTTTTGGATTATGAAAGCTGCTATGTATATCTCTTCAACTACTTCTTTCTCTCGTTTCTACCGCATTCTCTGGCGCTCGCACTTTTTTCTAACCAAACCAATATTATAAGAAATATTATACAGTTACTGCGGGTAAAATAAATGGTTCTGGCACTGCTTATAATCGTGGATGGAATTTATTAAATATGCGTACGTTTTTTCCGCAGATGATATAGAATTCAGAAAGATTCATTTTTAGATCTCTGTTTAGAAAAATATATTATATAGAGTATAAATGATGGAGAACAATTTTTGTTACTTGATACAGAAAGCATTAATTTATTTCCAATAAAGTTAGTTGTCAAGAAATAGTTACAATGGTCAAATTTTAATGTTAATCCATTGTAGAGCTCCTTCATATACATTAAAAAGGTGTTTGTAGAAAATAATTTTGCCTAAGGCGATTCCGAAACGCAAATTCAATTAATTGCTGTTGATAAATTAAAAGTTGCAAATGTACAGATAAATGCTTTTATTAATTCGTCAAATACTCGTTACTTAAATATATTAATTGACTTAAATATTCTTAAAATTTTTAATTTTTTCGGCAACGACGATATGAACTTTCAAAAAAAAATATCCCTTTTCTACGAATCGTTGTAAAATAATATTACACTTATAAACATTAAATTAGCAAAATTTTAGTTACTAATGCTCTTTACGTACGTCCACTTTACATTATTGTAAAGTTTTAAACAGATGCCTCAAACAGTGTAGAAATAATAACGTTTTAAAAGTTTTATTTATATTTGTGATTATGAAATATTCAAAACGTTCTAATTTCCACATCGTTTGAAAAATCTGTTTGCAACCTTGCAGTGATTTAAAAAAGATAGAAATAAAGGGCGTGATTCATTTATATATATATATATATATATATATATATATATATATATATATATATATATATTGTTTACATAAATTATTCTTTAACATAGAGTTCATTTCATTAATTCGTTCTAAAAGAGCAGTTAATATGGTCTTAAAATGAATATTTTTGTATTTTAATGGAACTGTTTTGAAACCATTTCATTGGAACACGATAATTAACTATTTAGTTTAAACAACTAATTTTGTCGTACATAGAAAAGCCTAATATTTTCGTTAGATTTTTGGTTTAATTTTTTATATAACCCTATAGTAGTAAGATATTTATTTGATGATTTCAAGATTCAGATTTGGAATTGCTTTTGATTCTCTTTAATAGTTGAAAAAATAATTTTTTAATAACATTCTAAATTCCATATATAAGAATTTTTCAAGATCATGGTACATCGTGTATAAAGAAATAATAATAATTGTTTTATAATTTGGAAATGATACTTTATTTTCTGAGTATTTATTATAATTAGTGAAAAGAATAATGTTGTGAATTTAGTTCATTGTATGCATTGATAATATTTATGAATATCTTAAATTTAAATTACTGAAATAATATTAAAATTTTTTAAGCTTTATAGAGCTTTAAATTTTTTAACTTTGAGAAGTACTTTAAATGTACCATTGAACTATTTTTCTCTTTATAAAGGATTTCACACATACACACACACACACGCGCGCGCGCGCGCGCACAAATGAATAAATGTATAGATCTTATTGTATACAACTTTTTTAAAAACTGCATAAATTATTTAAATTATGTAAAAAAATTTTTAATCACAAACGATTCTATATTGTCCAAATAAATAAATATTCATTTATAAATACAATATAACTAACATTTGCGGGGAATTCAGGTTCAAATCAGAAAGTATGCTCTCATTTCGAGTTTTGATCGTCGACTGAGACAAAAAAACTTCAAGAGTTTGGAGAACCAATTAAAATATTGTACCGAGTGGATATACACGGTAGCGCAGTGCTCTGCAGTTTGTTGCAGTACACCAATATACGTGTATATATATATATATATATATATATATATATATATATATATATATATATATCTTCCGCGCTGACTAGAGCATAGAGATAGATAGCGGGCTTTCGCAGTGGTGGGGGGAACAGCGACGGGGGGGGGGCTGGCGTGAAAGAGAGGAGCCGCGGGCAAAGCGATGAGTCACCATGGCGCATCGCGCGACGTCGCTCCGCTCCCGCGGGCGCCCAGCTCGCTCGATCTCTCCTATCCGCCTCTATATAATATTGCGAATTCGGCCGACCGGCTGTCACCTCCCCGGCGCGAGCACTGCTGGCCAAAAATACACCGCGACCGAGAGGCGCTCGGGCACTTTTTAAACGGCCGCGCTCGCGCTGCAGATAGCGACATGGACGTTCTCTATCGGAGCTCCACACCTATACGCGTGCCCGTATGCACGCACGCACGCACGCACAAAGTCGCGGACGTATTCGCGCGCGGAGCCCGGCGAGCGGGGCGCTCCGCGAGGACGGGAGGGGACCGACCTTATCGGCGGAACCGCGCGCGCGCCTCGGCACCTGACGGGGCGGGCGGGCTCAGGTGCGCGCGCGCGCGCGCGGCCAACGGAGGAGGAGCCCTTGGCGTAGGTCGGCGCGCCGCCTGGAGGGGGCCGCGGCGGACCGATGGAGAACGCGCCACCAGCGCGCCGCGGCCGCGCTCGTCAGTCAGTGTTCTCCGCGTGACGCGTCCCGCAGTGCGCGCGCGCGCGCTTCCACCGGGCTCCTCCGCGAGACGTATCGGCACGCACGCACGCACGCACGCACGTACGCAGAGGGAAGCGCGAACGCCGCGGTGGCAACCTGCCACGTGACCGCGCGCACCGCCGCCACCCGCGGGCCCGACCGATCGCGGCGATGCCCCCGGCGCCCGGGCCGCCCGCGCACGCCCGAGCAGCGGCGACCGGAGCCCCGGAGCGCGGCAGCGAGCTCTGAGGAGCGGGGCGGAGAGCAGCCCGGCGGGTAGGGGAGGGAGCCGCCGCCGCCGCCGCCGCCGCCGTCGCCTCCGCGGCCATGTTCGGCCTCGGCCCGGCTCTGGCAAGTAGAAAGTTCTTCGAGCGCTCGATGACGCTGCTCCCGGTCCCCGTCGTCGGCGCCGGCCCCGGGGCCCGAGGCTAGCCCGAGGACCCGGCGAGATGTCGCGCCACCCGCGCCAGGACCCGAGCGAGCTCCCCCGCGCCGAGAGACGTTGAGCGAGCGGCGCAGGAAGGAGGCGAGCGAAGGAGCAGGGGAGAGGAGGGATCCAGCGAGGGGCCGGTCGAGGGAGGGACCGGCCGAGCCACCGAGCGGGCGATCTGCGCGGACCGCGGACTGACGCCGGAGGTGCCTACTGCTCCGACGAATAAAATTGCCGTGCAATCTAGTCGCCGCGATTAGAGTTATATCGCTTCTTTTACACTCCAGTGATTCCCTTTTCAATCTAGAAAGTCTGCGCGCGGTTGACGTAATCCTGCTCCGACTCCCCCCCCCCCAACCCCACCAACTTACCCACTCTCTCCTTCCCTCTCACGCTCTTTCTCATTCTCCCGATTTCACAAAAAGCGCGGAGAAATCGCTCCTGTGAAATCGAACACTTTTACAGGAAAATCCTTTAGAAGCATAACGAGCGACTTGAATGATAATAATAATAATAACAACAACAACAACAATAATAATATAGCTGTTATACGTGTTGCCTTGATTAAAGAAAAAAGTGTAATGTGTGCAATAATTATGTCCGAGGAGAAACCTGCCCTGTCACATTGTTTAACGGCTTTCTTGTTTAAAAGAAGGTAAGTCAAAGCTCCAGAACAATGGAAAATATATTTATCAAATACATTTCGTAGACGCACAAGCACACGTAAAGACGCACCAACGCACCCGCACTCGGCAAGCGTACCAGCGTACATCACCGAGTCATTTCCTTTATTCTCTTTCCGTACTTGCTTTTTTTTTTTTTTTTTTTTTTTTATTTTTTTCCCTTCCTTTCGCAGTGCCGCAGATCGCGTAACGCGCGATTAAGGTCAGGTCAATATTTGAACTTGCAGCAGTCGTCGTGTGCGTTATATGTCGCGCGGCCCGCGTGCGAGAAAGAAAGAGTCGAGCGTTGCGCTTGCGTGCGCTTGGTTTATGCAGGGAAAAGCACGCGCGCGGGATCCCTCGTTCGCGTATATATTTCATAAATCTACATCTATGCCTGAAACGCGAGGCAAGAGTTCCGAGTTTTACGCTCGCTCTACGTACGCATAACTCTTATAAATCCTGATTTTATTTTCCAATTCTTAAATTCGCATGAAGTAATGTGTACGTGTGCGGCAGTTGAAGAAAAAAAAATTCCGATGTAATTTCTGATACACTGCTTCGGCGCGGAAAAACAACTGGTGCGTACAAGTCGGGCCGCCAAAGAGATGATCTTTGGCTCTAAATCTTTCAACCCTCCCCCCCCCCTTTGTTATCGGCCAAGCGATCTTTTATCGAAGATAAGCTTGGAATCGCTGATGGTACAGTGGAAAAAAATACAATGCAGGCATTAATAATATGTGAATTATTAAGATGTAGTATAATTTACATCAGCTTAAAATAAATTAATAGATTGGATACGTTCGAGTTACGATACGCTCAATTTTTGACAGCAGCTCGATCGTGATTAAAATGGAATACGAGAGACCGGCTACTGAATTTCGGCGTTATCAGAAAAATAACGTATTATCGTCTTTTCATTTTTTGTCTTTTTTTTTTTTGTTATAATATTCGAGATTGCGTTATCGAGAATGATATAACTATATAAGCCTTTTAATACGGTTAAGCTGCAATAATTAATTGATTCTTCGAATAATTCGAAACTGTAAAAGTATCGCGTAACTGCATTACACAATTCATTAATTATTATGTATATATGTAATGAAAAATACGCGGGAAAATGGAGTTTTTATTATACCTCGATCATTGTCCCCTCTGCATCGATTTTCCCTGTGGGGTTTTTGTTCTTGTTCTCTTCCGTAGGCGATAAAGACCGCATGGTAAAAAAGAATCAAAGTAACAAGGTTCATCGATCGTGAGCCATGTTCGTGGTGTTACTCCACAATATAAATTGTGAATGTTGACAGATATTCTCGTTAACTTGGCGACTAGTAAATTTTTCTCTTTTCTCCATTCTTTTAAAAAAAATTCCTTGCTATTTTAACTTTTAATACTGTTGGAAATTCTAATAATTTACGAGAGAAAAAAATTGATCTTTGATAGCGGCAAGAGCGAAGTAATCTTACCTTCGAATAATTTATGGCTTAAATTAAAATTTCGATTAAAGTACGAGTTTTGGAAAAATTTGATGAAAAACGTTAAAGAAGATCGCGGTTTTCTTTAAAAAAATAATGTTAACTCTGCGGAGTGCTTATGAATATTTCGACCTCGTGTTTTTATGATTTTTCGAAAAGGAAAAATCGTTAATGGCGTATATAGAGGTATAGTAAAACTGCAGTAAGTCACAGTTAATTTTAGCCCACTTCTTATTTAGTATTGAACGCGATTAACCCCTTTGCCTAGAATATCGAACAGCGTTCGCGGTAGTTCAACTAGGCCAAAAATGATAAAAGATACCGGCTATTGTGGAAATTCGTTAAGGATAGACGAGGTAATATATATTGAGCAATGAAATTGAAGCGAGTTTGTATCGATTTTCGAAAGTTATTGTCGTTAACTATTATACGTTTATGAAACGTGTTATTAAAAAAGTATATCATCCCATTTTCACGCGCATACTGGAATATCTCGAAAATTAGGCAGTTAAATCAAAAACTGAGGAAATCAATATTTCAGAAAATCAATGGGGATATTCGAATAACTGATCCCATTTTGGACTCAACGCCTTAGGAAGGTCCGGTGCGATCAATGTTTACTTGTTTACAAAGAATTCTGAATTTTTATTATAAATAAACTTAACCTCTATGGTGGAAAATATGTCCAGACAACGAAATTATTTATATGCAATATGTGAGTGAAAGTTATTCTCAAAAAACAATCGTCAGGCAAACAATGACAATAAGCCTCTAGGCATACTATGAACCGTAGAATTAAAAAAAAGATAGACGTCAGAATCGTGCGATAATGCCGAGGTGTCGAGAGTCAGATCGGTTATTCGGGTAGCTCCTCTACTCTTTAATTATCTGAAGGTTTGGTCTCTTTAAAATTTTCTTAAATTTCTTATCTTTGGAGATATTTCAGCGAACGTATATCTTATTAGGACATTTACGGTTTCTAGGCCTTTGAACGCCAACGGAAATAGTAAAATAGTTCAGCGTATTGATTGACTGAACTAATTTAGTGCATATCTCTGAAAATCACGAAGCAAAGGGTTCGAGAAAAAGTTTATGCGCTTATGTTGATATATTTTAATCGAAATTCTAAGTACTATTGTAGTTTCATTACATTCTGCGTGCGCGCGCGCGCGCCTATTAAACATTATATCGAATTTTAAAAAAACCTTCACGCTCGTATTTAATGAATAATCGCAAATTCCATTTTTAACGTACCTTTGCCCCTTTTGAAGCGCCGTGAAGCAAAGAATAAGTATTATTTTTTCGAACTTGAGTCATGAAATTAAGGAAACCAAGACACGCGATATCGAGGCTAGATTATGTACGCTCTTTGTCAAACGCGCTCGGTCGAATACAGCAATGCGCTGAGTCGAAAACTGATCCGCAACGCTATATATCATCGCAATGCATCCAGCAGCAGCGGGGCTCTGGCGAAAATAACGTGCATTATGATAGCGCGGTTGAAATCTTGGTCATTCTCCCACAGTGGGAATGGCGCGGCGCAATAAGGCGAAAGGAAAAGGAGATGAAAAACAGAGGGTGGGCGAGAGTAAGCGAGCGCGCACGATGTACTTTAATTAATTAAACTCTAAGCGCGGGTGCGTGTCGAGTGCGCGGCGAGTGCGCGGCGGGTGCGCATGCGGTGGCCCATCATCTGGATATAGCGCCTTTAATTTTAGCCGGGCGCGCGAATCCGCCGTGCGCCGCCGCCGACGTTCCTCCGCGCGGACGACAGCCTCTATTAGGTGCGCCGCCTCGCGCGCACTGCGCGAGGACTATGGTTACGTATACACAAGTATAGGGGACACTGGCTCGTCGTAGCCTCCCTCCCGCGACAATGAGCCAGGATCCGTAATGGCCGCGACCGGTTACTCGATTCCTAGTCCCCGGCGGTTTATAGACTTTCTGGAAACCGGCTGCCTGTGTTTACTCGTACGTATGGGCTGCCTTCCCCACTAATGCCCGCTAATATCGAATAATTGTTTTTCTAGAATTCCTTTCCTTCGAAATCAAGATTGTACCCGGCCGGCAAATTCGAAACGACTGCGGGAAGATTAATAAAATCTTGTTTGCGCCGTTGATAATGCTAAGTTCATATCGTTGAAAATTGCGCCCTAAAGCGGGCGAAGCGGGAGGTTACTTCCTAATATCACGATCGTAATACGGTATCCTTAAAGCACTACAAGTTGGAAACTCACAAATCAGAAGCTCGTGAAAACTAAACCTAATATAGGTGGAAAACTTTCAAAGCCATAAACCCCGAATAGACGCACTCCAAAATTTCAAATTTCAATTTTTTACCGAGTTTACGGCAAGTAGAAAAAACTTTTAGCGCGGAGCAAAATGCTGGACGGATTATAATTATTGATCGCAGAAAGCACAGGAGACACCAGCTTGTCTTTCCCAACTTCTTGTTTGAAGTTAAGATCCTGTCTCATTGTTGTTATTTTATATATACTTATATATTATATGTTACTAATTTATTTACTACATTAGGCTAGGCTGAAAGTTGATAACCTACTTATTATACTGTTATTATACAACTGAACATATTCCGTCAGTCTGTAGCGAGAACCTGCGAGACGAAACCTATAATTTATCATCTTTTCTTTGTCCACAATTAAGCCACACACCGATTCTGAATTTCTCCGACTCATTTTTCGGAGGAGAGGACTGGAGGGATGGGGCGGGGGGGGGGAGGCAAGCAGCAGTATGCACATAGCCTAGATCTACCGTTCAGCGCTCGCTTTGGCGGCTAATTTTCCATTAGCTCCTGCCAGCTGGCTTTGTTTTTTAATTATCCTCGGGCGCGCGGGCGGCGCGCACGCAACCGCTCGATTCGGTCGACCACGGCCGCGGCGGCGCGGGCGGGAGGGACGGAGAAGCAAAAAAAGAAGGCCATCAAGTATCTATACGATACGCATACATGTATAATGTGTATAATGCAAGCCCCGCGCGAGTCCCGCGAGTTGCGCCAGCGCCGCGCGGCAGAACGCACTGCTCGCGCAATTTGACGTATTTAGCGGAGTGCCCGCGGCGGGCGGTGACGTATACTCCAATTGTATATAAAGGACAAGTCGCAAGGTCGAGAGAGAGAGAGAGAGAGAAGAGAGAGACCGCGATTGTTGTCCCCATTATCGCGTCGGCCGCCCGAAAAACGGCTTCAAGGGTATATATATA